>JAWNGG020000121.1:139005-739005 GCA_036937485.2 Tetragonisca angustula | reverse complement strand
AGTGGAATTTTATCCGTGGATTTTCGAAAAACTGAACGATTCCTATCTTTTATTAAGCATGTATCGTGAAAACGTTTCACCTAATCGTCGTGATCGAGAAAGATTTTTCGTGCGATCGTTGAATCAGTAATTAAGAGAACCTGAATAGAAGTTGGAGATTTACAGCAATCTGTAGACGTGCCCAATATTTCAGTTGAATTTTGTCAGAAGACTATAATGTATATTTAAATCGGTGAGTTGAAAAAAAAAAACAGTACAGGTCCAGTGATTTTATTTTAATTCGCGAGTGAAGTTTAATCGTGATGTTAATTATAACCAATATAAGTTAATGTAAGCTTATCTCGGTTAATGCAGTTGCATTTAAACTGAAACAGCATTATAAAAACGATGATGTGTTAACGACTAAAACTAAACTCTCAAAATTAATTTGTTGGACGTGTATTATCTTTCAATTTACCAATTCATTTATATTGTGATATGTTATATATTACGATGTAAATTAATTAATATAATTGTAATAATATTATAATAATATAATAATATAGTATAATTATGTTATATAATATAATACAATTACATTATATAATTATAATTATAAATAATATTGATTAATATAATTATGTTATTTACCACACGTTTCAAGAATAATAATGAAACGGAACTAACTTTCTACAAAGCATCAGCTCCTTCAATCCTGTCACCTTGTTCCCAAGCTAGTAAAACAAATTATTATCCAGTAACAACAGACTACAAAAAAAGGACAGTATTTCGCAGCGTTTGGTCGATTAAACGTTCACTGCCGTCGTCCTGAAGTGTAAAACAAAAAGACACGATGCAGGCCATATATAATACAATATATAATAATATAATATAATATAATTATGTTATATAATAATATAATACAATTATATTATATAATTATAAACAATATCAATTAATATAATTATATCAACTGCCACGCGTTTCAAGAATAATAATGAAACAGAACTGCCTTTCTACAAAGCATCAGCTCCTTGTTCCCAAGCTAGTAAAACAAATTATTATTCAGTAACAACAGACTACAAAAAAAGGACAGTATTTCGCAGCGTTTGGTCGATTAAACGTTCACTGCCGTCGTCCCGAAGTGTAAAAAAGAAAAGAAAGACAGGCCGTCAGATTCATTACGGGAACGGGTCGAATCGAGTTTGAGAAAAAAGTGTCACGCGACGTTTGAACGTTATCGTGGGCATCGAAAGGCTCAAGAGCGGTGAGAAACGACAGTGGCGAAGTTAGCGGGTAATTGTGCGGTTAGGAACCCCCCCTCAGCGACGTAATGAAGGAGTCGTCAACGAGGCCTATCTGCACTCAATTAGCGTGATTACACGTTTTCCCTCCTCCCATCGTCAGGAATATCGCCCGTCGCGACATCATCCACCACGGCTCGTCAGGGGTGTAATTGCGCGACACTTTCGAGATTGAGCTTTCACGAAAGCTGCCGTTCGCTTGGAATCCTTCTTTGCCGGATGGCCGACACGATCCGCTCGAGTCAAACGCACGGTTGTTGCTTCATCGTGGCTTTCGTATCTTTCGTGATATCACGAAAACGTTTCGCCAAAGAGGGAAGGTAGACGAAAGTTTCCTAATTCTAACGTTAAAGAATCTTAAATTGAACTATGTAGTCTTGTGACACGTTTCTTGGCACGTGGTTACAGTATATCGTAGGCTTGTTCACCTAAGTAACTTTGTCTTCAATTTAGTTTTGAAGTTTTTGCGAGCGTGATTTTGAAAGGAGAGTTGTATCTTTAGTCAGAGTATTATTATGAATACTCGCGTGACACGGTAATTTTCGATTACCACGTCTAAGATTGAAACTGAGTTGGTTTCTTAGCCTCTTGTGCTGGAATGAGTTCCGTTTTAAGTATGTTTAAGTGAAACAGAATGGGCGAAGCAAATAATAAATTTATTACTTCTCAATTTTTTATTTTATTTTTTATTCTTTTTTTTTTTATTTCATTTTAATTTCCATCGATAGCGATATCGTGCCGACGAGTTCGAAAGCAACGAATTATTGTATACGGTTTGGTCGCTCGTTATGGTCCGCAGTCAGTTAAGGGAGGCACACGTTTAATGCGCGGCGTAGATAATTTTCGTGACGCGTCTTTGCAGTTAGGACAAATGGTTTGCTTATTGCTAATTGGGTTTGTGTCGTATATAGGGTGATTCTACGTGAAAAGGTATATCAAGAATGAAGAATAAAAGGATTTGAGTATGCTTTGCGTGTATTTAAATAAAGCTTTCGATTGATGTTTGTTTAGGGAAAAAGCTGTATTAGGGACGCTCTTGACTTATGAAAATAAGTTTGATAGTTTATTGAAATTGAAGCTAAACGAAGAGTCATTTCGTTTAATCTGGAGAAAAAGCATTTTCATGCCCGAATATTGGATCATTTAGCTGTAACATAATATTTAGTTATAAATTAACGTTTAGCTATAACATATGTATGTATTTGACCCAAGTTTCTTTTATCAACTTGGATAATTTTCATAATGGCTGTAATGGCATTATTTGCACGTAAATATGAAAAATAATATAATTCGTATACATGAGCGATTTCGTAGGATTTGTATATATAAGTGATTTTTAAAGACCTTGTGTCTATTTTAATCTTGACTGAAATCTCGACCGAAGTGTTAGATTCCTAACTATAATTTCCGACTTTTTGAAACTAGTTTTATATTCTTAATTTCATAATTTCTTTTTTAAAACTATTTTTAAATTTTTTAAATTGTTTCGAAATCTGTCGGTTGAAGAGTTGTTGGCATTCTCTTTTATTGTATATTTTATTTTATGTTTATTTGTCTTTGGTTTTCAAAACTCCAAGTTTACAAAAAATTGGAAATGAGACGTCAGGAATGTATCAGAATTAAAATTCAGTATACATTTATAATATTATAATTTATTTCTGATAATAAATATATAATAAATATAAATAAATATAAATATAATAAATATATAATATTGAGAAAGTAAGTAATAATTTTAATACAATATTATAATAGATTTCGTTAGATACCGATATAGAGAAAATTTTGTTTGATTAAAATTATTGTTGCCACATTTCACAATGAACTAAAAGTATATATTATTTTTATTCGATGATTGCCAAAATTTATGCTGTTTTTCAAATTTAACATGTCAAATTGAACAAATGCATTTGAACAAAGTGCGATGCAATTGCACTGCAGAATTGTCTGCCATCACACGATGGGAATCGGTACTGGAGAATCTAAGTGATGTAGTTCTGTCGATATTGCAGATCCCTAGAACGATTCAGCCCCTCAATCAGACACATAATTTGAAATTTCACTTCGTTTCAAGTGAAACGAAGCGCATATTTATTATTTTCATTCATTATTTTTTAAAACTATTTGTTTCGTTTAGTTTGTCTGAACAACAAATTTATTTAATATGTTTCAATTGAAAAACAAAGTTGTGTAGTACTTTTACAATTTAACGAGTCATTAAATGAAAAAATTTGTATGAAAAAATATGTAAATTCGCGAGAAAACCAAATTAACGAAATTACTTACCAAAAAAAGAAATTACACTCACGGTACACGAAAGAGCATGGAGAATATCTTCCAAAATATCGCCACGCTGTAGATTTCGATCGCAAAAATGTAATGGAATCGAATTCCATTCCAAAGTTCCACGAGAGTTCACAGGATCGGGCGGGAACGTCGGTTCTAGACGCTTGATTTTCTGAAAAACTCTGGGAAAAAATCGATCGGATTCCGAAACCATAAACGGTGCGTGCGAGGCCAGCAACCGAAGCGATAAATTGATGATCCAATGTCGGGTGACGAAGTTACTTGCGGAATGCGCGTGAAAAAGTAGTAAACCGTGATGAATCGCTATCAAAGTGTCACGCTGCCTGGGCACCGATGCTCTCCTCTCTTTTCCCTCCGTTTTCGCTTCTCTTGTTGCCACTCGTCTCGGCGTGCCGCGTTTACAACCGAGTTTGCGTCGAATTATTATAGTTTACGATAAATCCGCGTAATTGAAAGAGAACGCGAATGAATTTTCTTGGTTTGCGATTACGTAGATGTAACGAGCAAATTGGCCTTTTTCTAGAATCGGTAGTCACTCGGCGATTAACTTCCGTGATAAAACGTGTAATTAAGTTTGTATAGTCTATCGAAGAGGTTGGACCTTACTAGAGTATTTAAAAGATGATCGTGGATGACCTATAAATCTCTGGTGGGCTGGCAAAAATAATATGAAACGCTATTTGAAGGAAACATAATGTCTTGTAAGTATCCTTTTAATATTTTCAAATGAGATGAACATCGTAGACGAGCAAATTTTAAACAATTATATGTAGCAATGCTATGTAATTGAAATAATTTTCTGTAAAATGTACACGTACAATGAAACATACAGTGTAAGACATAAATAACTAACAAATGATAATACAGTAAAATAAAATTTCATTTTTATTGCTGCATAACACGTGACAGTTATTACATTAATTAAGAAACTGAAATGTTAAGTGACATAAACGACGTAAGGGATTCTTTGTGCGGATAGAAAATATGCACAAGTATATATTTATCGACTTTTATACCTATGTCGTTTATTTTTTGACTTTTTAAAATTATTTTGGCACTTATTATATACGTGTGGATATAATAATATTCAATACGTGTGAATATAATAATATTTAAAATTTATTTATACGTGTATATTTAAAATTAATACGATAGTATTTAAAATTCATACGTGTATATTTAAAATTAATATAATAATATTTAAAATTTATACGTGTATATTTAAAATTAATATAATATCTAAAATTTATACGTGTATATTTAAAATTAATACGATAATATTTAAAATTCATACGTGTATTTAAAATTAATATAATATCTAAAATTAATACGATAATATTTAAAATTCATACGTGTGTATTTAAAATTGATATAATAATATTTAAAATTTATACGTGTGAATATAACACTATTCAATACAGCGTTTACATCATTCTTCATTCAAAAATAGCAATTTGTAATCCCTGCGGTTACCATTAATTTATATATTTGCAATGATGTCACAGTCTTCCCACGTGTTTTCATTGTGCAACAATCTGAAAATTTAATTTAAACAAAAATGAACATAAGTGCTAAATAAGAGAGCTGCCAAACGTTTTCGGCGCAGTGTCACAGAATACATTAATTCAACGACACACGCTTCTGATATTAATGCGATACGCAGTAGGGGTGGCGACGTATTTATGACCATTTCTTACCTAACGCCCCACGCTTCATTAAGATCTTCGTAAATCCTGTTAGCTGCTGACAGACGCGCAATATAAGCTATATTTGCTCGGCTAGGTCCGGCATATGATTCCGGAATTAGCGGAACAATGTAATAAATGATTGTGGATAATTCGCGGGACGACACGCTCGTGTACATCTCTATTTGGCTGGCTTTATCATCTTTCTTAGTAGCATGATCTTCTGGTAAATATCACGTAAATGTGACATAACAATGCTGCACACAACGTATAGACATCAATGCAATCAGTATCGTATAATAAACGAAAAATAATCTCGCCGTAATTTCCGTCTGTGCTTGAATAGAAAAAATTTTTTCCAACACGTGTGCACTCGTGTTGAAAATTTTGGAGCGTATATTTGAGTTTAAATAAATATATGTTTTATTAATGACCTTACTGTTTTAGAGTGTTGAAACTGTTATTGATTTAGAATACGTAGAAATGTTTTTATTTTTTAGAGAGACGTACAAAGAAGTTTGTCTTGTCGAAAATGCAAAGGCTGGTCTCACTCCACGTAAATTTCGTTGTTACGAAAAAGAATTAAAAATTTATAATTGCACACCCTTTGTATCACAAGTTAAATTTTGGTCAGAGTAATATGTTATCATTTTCTAAGAAATACAATGACAATTTCGTGTTTCAAATCCAACACCTGATTTTACATTGCACCTTAAATTTAAATTTGAATATGGTTGTGTGTGAATATGTGGTTGATATAAATTTACTAGAAAGCATTTTGTATTTAAAAAGATATAAAAATAATCAGCTGCAAAGAATTTCTGCATTCAAAAATACAAAATAACTCAAAGTCAGTACTACTGTTACCCAATAACTCGACATTCGAATGAAACATGAGTTCTTGAAATTCTTAAAATAATTCCCTCTTACGTAACTAAATTTTACAGCTAATGTTAAGTCCATCTATGCGACACGAATTTACTAGAAAACTTTTTACATTCGAAATACAACTTCAAGAATTTGCTAAACTTCTTTACACTAAAAAAAAAAAAAGATACATACAAAAATCATTATTACACTCAAACAAATACGAAACACATTATTACACTCGAGTTAGACATAAATTCTCCCTTACCAGTACCACCCCAGCGACACCGTCGTATTATAATACGTACGTACGTGAATCTCACCGGAAGAGAGAATTTCACATCCATTCGAACCTGTATTTATGCGTCCATAAATATTCACCGAGTGTGAAACGAAAGTACACGAAAAGCGCGACGCTCCCCGCGGGAGGATCTCGGTTGAGGAAGAACGCGAAACGGGTCGTTTTAAGATTGTTCACTGGCAGGATCCCCTATGCGTGTTACATTGGCCGAGCAGTTTAAAAAGCCATTTCCACGGCGGTCAGGGGAAGGGGGGGGTGCATCTGTTTTGAAAATCTCACGATTTTAAAGAGACACGGGGACAGGCCTCGGGGGAGGACTTGTCAGTCGTTTAAGGGTTCGCGCAACCCTGCCTTCGCCCCAGAAATCATTGGTTTTACAATAAGCTTGTACATTGTCTGCGTGTGTCTGTATGGTGACACGAAATGCCAGAAACAAGCTCTCGTTGCACGCGCTCGAATCGAGGGTAATTGAGGCAGAAGTCGGAATTCAGGGGAGTCGAAGGGGAATCGTTTCGATGGGGTGAGAGATCCTCGCACGCGGCGTGAATTTAATGAAAAATGTTGTTTCTTTTTTCTTTTTTTCTCGTAACTTTAATGGACAATGGATATATTGTTATTCGATAATTCTTGTAAATTCAGGGGACACTCGTGTTGAAAAATTGAAAAGGACTTCGTTTTGATTTTCGAACTTGGCGTACGAATAATATTTTGTAATATTCTATTTTAGTAGAATCGATTAAGGGCCAAGTGCTAGCTGCAGATTGTAAGTTTCTCGTTCACGATTTTATAATTATATAACTGTGATTGCACGGGCTTTCGAAATTCCTTGCAACCTTAGCGGAGTTGATCATAAAGAATTCTAAAGAATAATTATTTACTAACTAACAATATTGGCGAATTCACAGAAGTTGCAAGTTGCAGACTCTCTTTTAATTATAATTTTATAATTGTACGTCAAATAAGAAAATTAAGTAGCTCTTGAAGTTTCTTGCTGTTTGATCTTGTAATTTGATGAAAAGTTCCAGGAATGTTTCGTGTACAATAATTTATGCACCAGTTAATAACATTAATAATAAGTCGCAAGTTTCTCTTTCACGTCAAACATTAAATAATCGAACTAGCCTATAATTTAGAAAATTTACTTGAAAACTTTCATTTGCTTTATTCAAGTTTCTAACATTTAATTTAATCTTTAATCTCACTAATGATAGTGGTTTAATCGCGAAAGAACGGGGAATATTCTTTTTCATTTGTTACAGTTTGGTGCAATTTAATGGGCGAGTCAGTGTATTTAAATCATCATCTATTCATAAAACGAGCTTCTATTAAGAATTTTTTGAAATTCGAACAACTTGAGAGAAATTAAAACAACTTGCAAGATTAAAGTTTGTCTCCCGATATTCGAGTTTCTAGTTAACCCAATATAACATTTTCTTTTTCTTTTTTTTTTTTTTAATCGAACAAAATTAAATTTTGATATTTTAAAGGGGCTTCGGCATGAAATTGAGGAAATATTGGATCGAAAATAATCTACGTGTAGCAGGACCAAGCTCTTAAAAGATAAGGAACGAAAATGAAGTGAAGAGGTGTTTCTCGAAAAAAATCGAGAAAGAAAATTTCTGAACGATATTTTTCTACCGGGTGATCGTTTCGTGCCCTCAGGGAAGTTCTCAAAGTCGAAAAACCCGTGACGAAATCATTCAGCCTCAGCTCGCTCTTAAAAATTCATCGGGTCGTTACACTTTCTGTTCTTTGAAAACTTCCTATCCCGCTTCATCCGTTGCCTATCATAAATCCACTTTCGATTATGTTATCTAATGGGAGTATTATGCGGCGTGATTGCTGGCTTTAAAGCGACGCTGGGGTGGGATGTCTTGTAAGAATTCATGTATCCATTATGGTGTAATTAAGTGGGCAGGGGAAACGAGAAGGCCGAAGGGAAAGACACTCGAAGGACAAACATTTCTTTCACGTTATATTTAGTTACCTTCGGTCAACGTACTTTTAGAAAGAAATTAATATTATTTAGGCTGTCATCTTTCAATGATCTAAAACTGGAGTAAATTCATTTGGAAGATTTTAATTTAAAAAAAGGGAAAAAGAAACGGAAACGGTTTTATTTCTTACTCTTGCTTCGCGATATTTCTTTATTGACTTGCTTAATAATAAATAGTATGGACAGTAGAGTGTAGATTATAGTAGTAAACGAGTCTAGAATGAAGTAGCTAGTTTCAACAATGTATAATGTAAGAATTGCTTCGCAAGTTTTCCAAGTTCCTTGCAGAATAAATTCTTCACGCGAAATTAGTAGATACGTGATTAATTAAAAATCTAGTTTAATTAATTTTTTATCACTTTGAGGATTGATAGATTTTTACACAACTTGGTTCCATTCGTGACAAAAACATCTGCCATTCTCTAAAATTTAAATATTTAATTGTACGTACGGAAAACTCGAATACTATGTATGTGTATTATGTACATTCAATCCTCGATTTCACATGGGTTATTCGTTCCATGTGGTTTTCCTCGAAATTATGTAAATAGAGTTTCGCCAATATGGAAAAAAACTACTAGAGCGAAAAATCGGTACACATTACAGAATACACGCACATTTAAAAAAGAAAAGTATAATAATAATAATAATAAAAATTCAGAAATATTAATAAAAATATTCGTTGTCAGTCTTGGTTAGTCCAAACCCAAAAAAAGGTCAGAATGATGTGATTGATGTATATATATATATATATTTCGTAAACCACATAAAATAAGAGATTACTCGTTGTATAAATCAAGCAATGGTTTTAGATATATTTGAATTTGTTATTATAATTATTATTATCAATATATGTATTAATACACTTTTATTTAATATACAATAATTTATTTTGTACTCTTGTACAAATTGTTAATGGTACGTACAATTTCATTATGAATGCATAATCACAGTAATTCTCCTTACCTAATACTATCCTCCTGAACCTGCTGTGCATACCAATCTTCAATTAAACTAAACCAAACTACACCAAATTCTCCAATCAACTCTCTATCGATTCATAAAATATTCATGCACCAAATTCTCGGACAAACGATTTCCAAACTCCTGTCGATTCGTAGAAACATCAAAAACTTTCGATTACCCGCCATTCTCTCGAGATCAAATTCATCGCCATACACATCAGTGAATCTTTTTGCAGTTCAACCAAACGAGCACAAACTGGACTAAATTCTTCGATGACGAACCTTTTTAACGAATTCTCAAACTTTTATCCAGAAATTTCTTTCGATCAATTTATAGAAACTTCGATGACGTTCTCCTATAATTTTCCAATAAAGATCGCTCGTCATCCACAACAGCGTAATACATCAAATTTGTTTTCTCTCGTTTATGACAAATCTTCCAACGATTCGACTTCTTCGAAACATTCGCGCGCCAAATTCTCCAATTATGCGATATTAAATAATACTCCAACCATCTGCCGATTCGTAGATCGCATCAGAAACCATTCCCTCGTAACTTTCGAAACTGAGGTGAAATTCATCGCCATCCGCGACGTTATCAATAAATCTGTCTCGACTCATCGGTGATCGATCGAATCTGCTTGACTGACCAGTCGCCAAATAAAGGGGTAATGGTATACTAAATAATGCATACGCCCTGTCCCACCCCGTCATTAATAACCAAGACAAATCGCGGACTGCGTAACACGTTGCACAATCCTGGTATGCATTCTGCTCGTTACGCCTTCGAACAGTGTGTACACACTTTATTGGGCAAGTCTCTCATTCACCGATTCGACGAGTTTCATCGGTGTGCGAGCGCGATTGTTACGATACTGGCTCGCTCCAAGCTCCTTCGTTCACGATTCTCTGCTTCTTCTGTGTCTTCTTCTTCTTCTTCTTCTTCTTCTTTCACTTGTCTGCTATCGCTCCCCCTTTCCGGCCAATCGAAGCCAACCGTACGTGTCGTACATTTACGTACTACTAATTTTCAGTTATTTTTACTTGAACAGCTTGTATCGGCGAGGGATCCGTGGCTGTTGAACTTGGACTGGAGAGTGATCTTGAGTTGAGATTTCTTGACTTGTGGATTGTACGTATATAATATGATTTATGGATGATTATATAACATGTAACATATAAATATAATTATACATTACTATATATTATTACATAAATAAATATAATTATATCTATAATATAAATATAAATATATAATATATAATGTAAGTATAATTATATTATATATTAATTATATAAATATATTACTATATATTATTATATAAATAAATATATAATATATAATATAAATTTATTTATATAACTATAAATAATTAAAAATATAAATTTTATATTTTTAATTTACAGCTATAAATAATTAAAAATATAAATTTAATTGTACTCGTATTTTTTTGCACGCTATGTATTATATAATTATATTTTCTTTTAGAAGGAAATAATTGAATGTTGAACATATTGTGAACATTCTCAGTCCTGGTATTTGAGCATTTTAATGAATATTGAAAATTATTTTTAATTTGCATCTCATTATTGATGAATATGGAACATACGGACTCTTTTAATTTTCATTCTTTTCTAATGAATATTGAGTATTGGTAGATTTTTTAAATCTGGAAATCATTATTGATGAATATAGAATATACGGGCCCTTTTAGTTTCGATTTTCTTTTTAATAAATATTCGATATTGGAAATTTAACATTGGATATTTTTATTAATTAAAATTAAGAAAACTTTTCGTTTTTTTTTTTTCTTAAATACCAAATATTGGAATTTTTTTTTAATTTGAACATCTTTATTAATGAATGGTAAGTTTTTGTTTCGAAAGAATATTAAAATTATGGTATACAGAAGAATTGCAGAATAATCTAATTCACATGGGAAAATTATTTTATGAACAATGATCGTAGAATAATAAATATTTTCATCAAATTTCATCAATTTAAAATTTTTCTTACAACTGATTTGAAAAATTTCTTATAACTACGATTATAAATGGTAACACGTTAGTTGCGAAATGATATAATAAATATTAATTATCATAAATTAATAAATGTTAAATATCATATTAATTATATTATAGAAACACATGTACACATATACATATATATGTATCTATCAAGAAATAACTAAAATGAATCGTAACAACAATTCGAAACTTATTGAAGATTAATGCAGCAACTTTCTACTCTGCGTAAGAAACCTCGAATCTCGAAATTTAAAGAAAAAGAAACAAAAAGGAAGAGAAAATAGCATCCGAGTTGAAAGAAACTGCCTAACGTCTTAAAAAATTAAGAGACAAGAAAAATAAAATTGAACGAACAAACGAACGCAAGATTTTGCAAAGTTTCCAAAGTGACTTGTCTTGAAAATGACGAAAGGCACGCGGCTCGCAGAAAGTCAATTGAAAAAGCAAACGAGACAAAGAATCATGGCACGGAGGTTTCCCTCGGCTCACTTAATTAAATGCGTATGTAGATGCTCGTGGGGCATGTAAGGGAGAAGTAATGCTTATACGTGGATTGAGATTAGCTTGAAGAATTATGAAGCGAGTTAAATCAACTGTGAGATTAGATCGGTAGGTACTGTTATCTACCGCGCTACCCGTCGGTCCCTCCAGTTATTTGCTACATTAAGATAAGAATTCTCTGGCTAACGTCGAATTTGCAACTGACTTACAAGTGCACCAACAAGACACAGCTAAAAGTTAGGGGGAGGAAGGGGGGGGGAAGAGGAATAGAGAAATATAAATACGGGGATAAATACGTAAATTACGGCCAAGTTTCCATGGGTTTTCGATAAACATGCGCGCTCTTTTATCTCACAAATAAATCTTAAACAGGTTCCGATAAATGCGTGTGCGTGTTACGCGTTTATTTGCGCAAGTTTGAATTAAATTTCACATCGGGCGATCGTTTAAAGTAATAGAGATTGGAAGTGTACAGATTATAGAAAATTTGGTGGGATAATCGGTGTCCTTTTGTTGGGGAAAAGTAAGTATTGAAAATTTTAAGCACCAGATTTTAATACGTATCATGTACACGTTGCGTATATTTTGCATGTTGATAACGTGTGACATAATATCGTCGTGCGTTGCATCTATGTTGAATAAAAGTTGGTTCTGGTTCAATTATACAATATTACACGATGGATAAGATGAGATACAATGATGTGTGCAATGATAAGAAAAAAGTTTTAATAAGAAAAATTATTTGATTAGAAATTAATTTATAGAAATTATTTAATTGATAAAAATTATTGATATTAATTAATAAAGATAGAATTTAATTTATAGAAATTATTTAATTGATAAAAGTATTTAGAAAATTGTAACGTAATACTCTCATTTTCTTTCTTCTTATTTCTTCGTTTCATAAATTTATTTATAAAATAAATTGTATTACACAATTATAATTAAATTCATTTGTTACAAGTCGCACATATATATATAATGAATTATTTTTTAACTGTAACAAGTGGAAAAAATAAAAAGTCAATTCCGTTTGAAGTACAGAAAAAAGAAGCTCAAAAAATTCAAATTAACTTCATTTGTATTCACTGATTGATAAAAATTTTGAAACTTGCAGTGCTTCATTAAGAAGAGATTCCAAAAAAGCACGAAAGTTTCGCGGAAGTTTTAATTGGATACTACACGTGTGCCTGCGTGTTTTTACGTGTGGCTCGAGATACGAGAATTCTGAATGAAAAAGGGAAGATGAAAATGAGAGTTGACGAATTTTATCCGAGGGGTGTACATTATTGTACATAACGCTGTTCTATCTGGTTTTATCGCGATTGTCCCTCGCTCGTGGCGACCACGAATAACTCAGAAAATTCAACCCCTTTCTTCCTGAGGACAAATATCAAAAATTTAAGACGCAACCTTAAATGACATATGTATATAAAATCATTATATAACTTTTATATTCATATTATTGATGTATATATTAATAATTTAATGATAATTGAAAAATTAAGAAACGATCTTCAATATTCTCCAGTACATTTAAAAAATGAGGAAAAAAATAGAGAACGTTCTTTCCAACAATACAAATCACAATGAAAAAGAGGAAGAAACACATTTGAACATTTTCCATTGATCTATCAACAATCGACTAATAGTTTGCCATAACGTTATAAATATTTCGACTTCCTTAATTTTCGTAAAAATTTAGATCCGTCAATAAATCATCTCTACTTTCTGACATTCTCTCAGCTTTCACAACATTGGCGCACGATTAACGTGCAATTTCGACTTCAATTTCCAATTTACTTCCGTCAGTTTATTTGTTTCAAGAAAACATCGAGGCCCAAATGTAATAACTCGCAATACAAATATAAATACAATAACTCACAAGCTATAACTTAACAAAAGACCAACGATGCAAAATACAACAACCACGAGATTCGAGAAATACGTTTCCGTTTCTGCTCGATTGATGCACGTTTCGTCAAAATCGAATGTACCGCGAGTCGTAGGCGACGTGGAAATTTCACGCGACCCGTAGTACCCGTTCGCTTGTTTAAATCGGTATTTATCGGTGCTGGAATTCCAAACGAAAGCGAAATCGAAAAGCGGGATCGATCGGCCGGGTGGAAATTACGATTGGGACGGACGGTTGGTCCTTAGTTATTCGAGTGAAGGGAGGGAGCCGTTTTCGGGGTCGATTCGCGTCGGGGGAGAAATGGCTGGCCGGCAGGGCGTCCGAGTGTAAAGGTATTCGAGACGCAAGCGGAACGATCCACGGGTTGCGCGGCGCGCACGAAAAATCCCCCAAGGGGTGCTTCGCGTAGACGCGGAAGGACCCTTTCCGGCTTCTTCACCGAGATCGCTGCCTGCGACACCTCATTTCCTTATCTTTAACAGGCCGTTACGTTTCCGTGCCTTGCTTCTCGATACTCTTCCTTTTTCTTCTTCTTCTTCTTCTTCTTCCTTTCCCCTTTCTTTCCTTTCATCTGTCAGAGGAGCTGCTGAGAGGAACTACCGCTACTTCTCTCGACGAGAGGATATTAGTCCGGGTGAAAGGGTAATTTCTGTACAGAGAGAGCAGTTTTCAATTTCGCGCGAGCTGGGATAAATGGAGGCTCGGTTCTCGGATCTGCTGTTTCTTCGCTCGCCCCTTCTTCCCGCGTGGACGATTGGTTTTCTTTCGCTGGCGACTGGTTTGCGACCGAACCGTATATACAAATAACTCGTCGGATAGAAATTATCTGAGAGGTGACAAATTCATTATTCGTTTTGCCTGGATTATGCTTAGATTATACCTAACACTGAGAAAATATTGCAATTTTGGGACGAAAATGTTCTCGACGTGCAAGAGGTTAAGGAGAGAGATAAAACGGAACAATTGTTTCAAGAATGATGGATATTAATTTGTTGTCTGCAATACAATACATGTTAATGTCTTTCTAAACATAATACAGATTCATAATTAAAGAATGGCTCATCGGTCAAATAATTGTGCAATGCATTTACCTAGTTAATGTGCATATGTTATTATATTTCAAACGTGGCTCAGTTACGAGATGCAAACGCAACGTTAAAAACATTTAAAAATAATTAATTTGTAATGATTGTATGATATATTACGTAGTTATATATTACAAGTACAATACGTAATTAATACAACGCAGATTTTCATGCGAACAATACGATGAAATATAGATTTACATTACAGAATAATGAATTAATGAAATAATTACATAATAGAAAAAGAATAAATTACATAAATATAATATAATATAAATCCTACCTTATACTTATACTTATAATATAATATTAATTCTACCGTATTAGCATCTTCGAAATAACAGCACGATAGAGACATAAAATGCAAATTTATTTTATACAGAGAATGAAAAATTTGTTATAGTATTATTTAAAAAAAAATTCATTATACACTCGGAATGTATCTATACCTTCCAACAGATCATTCTTTAATGTGAATCTACGGATTCAACGTTGTTGGAAATGCGAGGAAACGAGGAAACGAGTTGCTGGAATGAAACTAATCAGAAAGCGGCGATAGTAAATTTTCGCGAATATTACCTTGGTGGAACAATGTTTCATTCCAAGTTTTATCACGATTTCCTTCCTGGAGGAAGCAAACTTTGATTACGGAGCGTGAAATACAGAATTATAAGCAAGAAGTCGCACGGAGGTAAAATTACGTTCGCCGACGTTCGAAGCTCGAAGATTATTGTTTTGAAAAGAAAAAACCTTCAGACAGACAGAATCAGTCGCGATACTCTACTAAATTAACTTATCTCTCTAGTTACATTTCAAAATTGATCGTCTATGTATGTCGAAAAACTATTTGGTTTAGGAGATATTTTAACTTTAATTTTATAAAATCTGTCGTATAAATGTCGAGAAGACAAGGACAGTGTTCTGGTATTCATACTGTTCTTGCCTTTCGCGTAGATTTTATTGAAGTTAACCCTGATAAGTTATTTCCTAAACTATCAATTTTTCGACGATAAATAGATCGATACTTTTTTTTATAGAGAATAACCTGCGTAGTTCCATCTGAAAAAAGAAAAAATAGTATCGACCTACGTGTTTCTTTCACTTTCAGGTAACTTAAAAGCAGACTACACTAAATTTCTGCCCCCTCGAAACATTTTTTTCCATAACGAATAGTTACATTTACAAGATTAAAATGGAACACGCTGCATACGTATATTTTTAACCAGTCGAACGACTCATCATGAGACGAATGTCTTTCTACGATTGTCGATTTAACATACAAAACAATGCGCAAGATTCTAGACAGTGAGACAAAAAAATTGCACACGTACGTTTCCCCTTTCTCTTTTTCTCTCTTAACGAAAGGAACGGTGAGAATTTTAATTTCAAAACCGAGTCATTTAA
Organism: Tetragonisca angustula; assembly: GCA_036937485.2. Lineage (NCBI taxonomy): Eukaryota > Metazoa > Arthropoda > Insecta > Hymenoptera > Apidae > Tetragonisca > Tetragonisca angustula. Next base: position 722,668 of record JAWNGG020000121.1, on the reverse strand, counting down.
CGTTCAAGCTGCAAATTTCAACGTTTTCTCAGTTTTGAGTATGTCCGAGTATAAACATGCCGATGATTTATTGGCTCTCGATAATTTCTATCCAGTGATAATGACACTGAAATCGACGAAATATTATATACCGGTTCGGTCGCTCGTTACGGTCCGCAAACCATGTCGCCAGCGCAAGGTTCCGTCAAATTTGACAAAGACACCGCCACTGGGACATACGTGCGTATCTCGCGCGGCCAATATGCACGCGGGCCAACAGTATATTTATCATGTAAGCAAGCAATTTAGGGGCGATCATTTTTCACGGACGGCCGTCGACTTTGGATCACAGGGGGGCTACCGAAGGAGAGGGAGAAAGGCGTTATTGGCCGCCGGCCGAAGACCAAAACGGACATCACCCTCCCGAAGACCTTCGACCTGACTAATGGTTTTTGCTTTCTCCTCTCTCTCTCTCTTTCTCTTTCGTTCGATGTATGCTGATGAACCGTCGATACGATAGCTACTCTTCCGCTCTGTCGCGTTACTTTGATAGATAAACGTAGCTAAATAGTGGTTGGCCATCAGTTTGACGTGTATCGTTTTGGTCGCGATAAATAAGCTACCAGATTCGTTGAGAAAAATTGCACTTCCAACTGACATAACACGGGACAGTGAATATTGAAGCTATTGTAATTTTGTGAAAAAGGAGTATTTGTGTAATATACGTTATAATTTGTATATTATTATTATATATTATTGTTATATTATTATTACATTATTTTTATATGTTATTGTTATATTATTATTATATTATTATTATGTATTATTGTATATATTATGATATTACACTGTTACAATGTAACACAATATACAAGATGTAGTTATCGTAATCCAAGAGAAGGAGATCGCCGCGCGCGACAGGTCCCGAAACAGGAACCGTCTCCCGTGTCCCGTTAAAAGCGCTGTGTCGTCACGCGTGGCAAACCCTCGGGACCTCTCCTCGATAGGCGATTCACCATCTCTCGAACCCCTATCTTTCATCGAGCCAGCCGTGTAAAGAGAGCCACGGCGACAACGCACGGCCGGACACTTGGGTATAATCTCCTCCCGTGTGGCGTGCGATGTTAAAAGGCGAGAGCGAGAGACGATATCTTGGAAATCGAGAGTCGTCGCCTCGCCCCGGACGGTTCCAGCGAAATCTACAGCTCGATCTCGAGTTTTTCCCTTTTCTTCTTTTTTTTTTTTTTTTCTTTTCTCGAGCTAACGGTAAACCGTGTCCGGCAATATATTACACCCCGTGACTGGCCGCGACGAACCTAAACGTCTCTGTTAGGCGCGACCGAAGATTGGGACAGAGATTCGCTCGCTCTCGCCCCTTCTGCGCCCACGTAACGGTACCAGTCTGCCACTTCAACCTGTTGTTACCCTCGCGAGAGCTTCCTGAATCTCTTCCCGTCTTTCCATGGCACCTGCCCGAATAAAATGTCGCAGCCACGAGGTCCGACGCGTCAAACATTGGCTCGCGCGTCGAACAATTTATATCTTTCGGCGTATCTGCTCGTTATCCGATACGTTTTCTCTTCTTCGTGAGGAAGGTTGATTAATTTTTAACCTCTTGCGCCGGGAATGGCGCGCCACGCACGTCGAGGATTCCTTTTGTCCCGAAATTGCAACATTCTCTCAGTTTCAAGTATTCTAAGTATATTTAAATGTGACCCAGGCAAAAACGATAAGTCTATCGCGTGTTGGTAATTTTTATCCAGTGATGTCGTACCGACGAGTTCAAAGGGAGAAGAAAAACGGCGAATTGTTGTGTTCGGTCACTCGTTATGGTCCGCAAGCCAGTTGCCATCGGGATACATGATGCTATCTACATGTTGCACTTCAAATGTTATATTGGGATAACCATCTGTTTTCAAAATTATATCGTGGTAAATACTGTCCACACATTCCGTTTCGATGAATCGCGCGACATCATCATATTACAGTGATTTACCTTTGTGTATTTATTTAACTGAATGAAAATAACGTAATAATTAAAATAAACAAAGTATCATCTACATATTCCAATTCAAAAGTTATTTTCAATTAATTTTTTAATTTGTACGGACTGGAACTTAATGATAGATGTTATGGTATTATATATATATTGTCGACAAATTACGTGAATGTTATGAAAATTAAAATATAGCAATATTTTAATATTGGATTAACGCCTATCAGATCTGGAGATGAATGTTATGAAGAAAAGCTTATGTATTTACGTAATTTAAATTCACTGGCTTAATCGAATTGAGCTTAGAGTGTGGTTTTTATTACACTTAGGTCGAGAGCGACTATCTTTATTCAACACAGTTTGTTACGTTCGTGGACATTTTTCTACGATCGAGGCTAGTTGATTAATTTTTAGAAATCGAACATTGACTTGTTATCAAAAGTTTATGTGCACAGAGTTAATTTTATGGTACACAAAGTTAATTTTTCGATTTATCATACATTTATAGATTGATGAGAGTGACAAGCCTAGAGTAATAAAAGTAAAACAAAGTTAGAAAGAATTAATCAACTAATCTTATAATCGATTAACCTATGTATGGTTATTTTTCCTATTCTTTTTCTTTCTTTTTTTCTTGCTTTCTCTATGCAATTGAATGTTACGAAGATATCTCGTTCTTGGACTCACGAGATTAATGTTAAAGGGACAGATTCTAATACCAGGAAATTATTAAATAAAACTGTTTGATAATTAGTAGACTATGGATGTTTGTGGAAAAATTTTAAATTACGAACATTTGGTTAGTACAGAAATAATATCCAAAGTAAAAGATTTAAAAATATAAACTCGAATATTTGGTTTCTGGGTGTGAGTGTGTTTCTCAGAACACACGTGATGAACGTGGAGTAAAGGGAGCACGTGTTATGGGTGCGTGATTGGGTTTGGTAACACGAAAGAGTTGACTGGACCTTTCGTATTTGTCGTGAAACTCTTCCTCTCGAAATCTTGTTCATTAATTTTCATAACTGTGGAAAGAGCCTGCGTCGCTCTTCTTAATTCACGTGACACTGTGCTCTATTCTAATAAATGTTACACACGTTGTCCCAAAGTGGATATCGATAACCTAAGAAGCGTTTATATCTCGAATCGTACCACTCTCTTCCATCAGCGATACGATTTCACTTCAGAAAGATTCCCTGCGACAAAAAGCACGTCCAATCAATCATCCGCGTTTCCCCAAAAAAAAAAAAAAAAAAAAAAAAAGGGGGAAAACCGTCATCAAATTTCGATAAACACGGCCAACATCAAACGTCAACGCGCCGAACAGTGACAGAAAAAAAAAGTCCATTGAAAATAAAAGGGAGGAGAAAGAAGAAAAAAAAAAAGAACGCTGGCAATCGAAGTGGCCGAAAACCACGGTCCACCGATGGTGTGCAAAAACCATTGGAGAAAGAGGGGGGCCTTGGGTTTCTCGGAGGCTGCAATTACACGCAGTCGTTCCCTCGACCACCGTTTCAATTAACCACGACGATACGACGGATCGCGTTGGCTACGTTTATTTACAATACGACCAGGCGCGAACGAAAGAACGACGATCGCGGAAGAACCACCCACAAGAACTCGCCGGACTCGTCTCGAGTCTCGTAGATATTTCCCAACGACCCGCGACTGCGATTTGCATACCGGAAACATGTGGCCAGAAAGAAAGAAACCCGCGAGTTCCACGGAGTCGTTTTCATTTTTCAACACGCGCTCACACGATCGATTCCAATCGAACGTGTAATAACAATTTTATTTTAATTGATGTCATTTGCTCGATTAACGATAGAATTGACAAATCAATGTTATATTATTGATAATAATTAATAGTACAATAATTTATATATATATATATATATATATATATATATATATATATATGTCAATAATTAAATGCGATAAATATGAAAAAGCTATAATACATTATAACAATTCATATATAATATATATAATGTATAATAATATATAATAACATATATAATACAATATAATAGTAATATTATTACTAATATAATTATAATTAATATATATATATTAATGATATATATAATGTAATATACTGTAACAATAATAATATCATTAATATAATTATAATTAATATACATATTAATAATATATATATTACATTGCAATAATTCATCGAATATGTAATGACAGTTTTATTTAATTGATACAATTTGCTCGATTAACAATAGAATTGATCAATGTTATATTATTAATAATAATTAATAGAACAATAATTTATATATATATATGTATAGTAATACAAATGTCAATAATTAAATGCAACAAATATGAAAAAGCTATAATACATTATAGAAATTCATATATAATACATATATATATATAATGTGTTATAATAATAATATATAGTAATATATATAATGTAATATACTATAATAATAATAATATAATATGTATATATATAATAGTGAATAATAAATTGTAATAATTCATATATAATAATATATAATATAATATACTATAATAATAATAATATAATATGTATGTATATATATATATATATAATAGTAAATAATAAATTGTAATAATTCATATATAATGTATTATAATAATAATATATAATAATATATATAATATGATATACTATAATAATAATAATATAATATGTATATATATATAATAAATTGTAATAATTCATATATAATTAATATATAATATATATATATGTATTACACTGTAATAGTTCATATATAATAATAATTTGATTTAATTAACTAACAATGTAACAAGTTAAATTACAATCGATAATGATTAAATTGTCAACAATAACAATAATTTATCTACAGTAGCAATTTTTTGCAACATCAGCTGTCCAACGAATTGTTGAGCTTGCTACGTATCAATGGTGCCCCGCATATCACTCGCAAATTCTACATCTAGCCATACTTTTCTCCCATAGCGTCGTCGTACTCGCCGAAGTCAATAAGACGACAAATTGTCCCGCCAATGTACACACACGTGTTTGAAAAGAAAATGGGGTGGAAAAGAAAAAGGGAAAGAAAACGAGAAGCAAGATCAGTTCGCCGAGTCTCGAGTAATTTCACACAATGGTCAATCCACTTGACGTTTGATATCTGGCGAATGGGCACAAAGAATGAATACGAGTGGTAAATAGAGGCGGTCGGCAATGATCTTAATATATAGATGCGAGGCCGTGGCGCAAAGCACCACCGTGCGGTTTTGCGGCTGGACGGTCCGATGAGCGATGTAACAAGGGAGCGGCCGTAATTTGTAGCCACATACCAACGAGAATAACGCGCGAGCAGCGGCGACCGCAAGCCGGACACCGAACGCCAGGCGATCCGTGTATATTCTAGCGTGCTTTGTAATTCGCCATTTCCTGTCGTTGAACGTTCACGCTCGTCGAATCGGCCACACATTATCGGCCGATGAAACGCGCCCTCGCCACCTTTTTCTCACCGATCCGTCGAACGAACGTTGCTCCGTCACTCGTGTCACGCGTGAAATTTGTACGTTAGCGGCGGAGATTACGTCGAGGAGGAAGGATATGGAGGCGAAAATTGGAAGGGTGATAGAGAGAAGGCGGATTTTTATGGATTTTTGGTGGTTGGATACTCTATGATGGAGAAAATAATGTTTTTTTCTTTTTTTTTTTCTTTCATTTTATTCGTAGATGGAAAAAGGTGGTGATAAAGGAGAGATTGGAGAAATAGCAAATGAATAATTAAATAAATATATTGCAGTAAGTTTATTTGCTACTGTTTGCTATTAGAGAAAGACCATGTTTTAAACCGGTGGCGTATTCCGAACAGTTCTGTCTAATTGATAGTAAAACGTCCTTTTGTCGAGTGTCGTAGTCCAATACGATGAACTACGTCTTGTAACTACATATGCAACAAACACGTGTGCAATTTTCAATTTTAATTTCCCGTTCGAACTAAGCTTCGAATTAAAAAATTTTCTTGTATATTTCTTTTCTTTCTAAGGAATCAGTTCGCGTGTGTATTTATCTGTTCTGCTTTCAAGATAAATGTATATTACAAATTAATGAATATGTAATTTTCATTTCAGTAGCGAAATCGATGAAATAATTTTCACACGGAATCATAAAGCAGCAATTCAGACGAATAATAAATACCACTACCGATTACAACAAATGTCGTAAATTTAAATAATGTATTATAATGCATTGTGCAATTAATTAAATTTATTATTATTAATATTATATAATATTTACTAGTTGTTATAATATTATAATAATATTCTAATATTTATATAATATACTAATATTTATAATTATTTTCTATTACTTATATAATTAAAATAATTAAAAGTTATTATTATTAATATTATATAATATTTACTAGTTGTTATAATATTATAATAATATTCTAATATTTATATAACATATTAATATTTATAATTATATTCTAATACTTATATAATCAAAGTAATCAAAATTTATTATTGTTAATATTATATAATATTTATTAGTTGTTATAATATCATAATAATATTCCAATATACATAATATATTAATATTTCTAATTATATTCTAGTACTTATGTAATTAAAATAATTAAAATTTATTATTATTAATATTATTATCATTTATTATTTATTATTATTAATATTATGAATATTTATTAGTTGTTATAATATTATAATAATATTCTAATATTTATATAATATACTGATATTTATAATTATTGTCTATTACTTATATAATTAAAATAATTAAGAGTTATTATTATTAATATTATATAATATTTACTAGTTGTTATAATATTATAATAATATTCTAATATTTATATAACATATTAATATTTCTAATTATATTCTAGTACTTACATAATTAAAATAATTAAAATTTATTATTATTAATATGATTATTATTTATTATTTATTATTATTAATATTATGAATATTTATTAGTTGTTATGATATTATAATAATATTCTAATATTTATATAATATACTGATATTTATAATTATTGTCTATTACTTATATAATTAAAATAATTAAAAGTTATTATTATTAATATTATATAATATTTACTAGTTGTTATAATATTATAATAATATTCTAATATTTATATAACATATTAATATTTATAATTATATTCTAATACTTACATAATCAAAGTAATCAAAATTTATTATTGTTAGTATTATATAATATTTACTAGTTGTTATAATATCATAATAATATTCCAATATACATAATATATTAATATTTCTAATTATATTCTAGTACTTATGTAATTAAAATAATTAAAATTTATTATTATTAATATTATTATCATTTATTATTTACTATTATTAATATTATGAATATTTATTAGTTGTTATGATATTGTAACAATATTCTAATATTTATACAATATATTACAACGTAACATTTATTATAAAATGAATACAACGATACTGATAACGTGTTAAATTGAAACGATACATTAACAACCTAATAATTACACATACAATTTAACTAATACATCGTCGTTCCTCCAAATTTGTTCAACATTCAATCTATAATACAATCTCCGTGAGAAATCAATATCCGTAAAACTCTCCCCACGAAGAATCCTCCCCGCAACCGCCTCCTCGCCATCGACTTTCCTCTCCTCGCAGAGAGCCATCAGATCTGTAATATAAAATCGCTTCGACGTCTTTGCATACAAGTTGCCACGAAGACCACATCACGACGTTCCGGTTGATAGAACCGGTCGTTGAGTAAATTAGAATGATCTTTATCGTCGATCGGCGTAACCGATATCCCGGCCGCGTGATCGAGGAAACGACGATACAGATCCGTGGAGATCGCACGGAAATCTGTTTCCAGCCACGTTTCAAGGCGGTTTTCTTCCGTCAGCAGCTTTAGTCACGACCGGTGTCACTCCCTCCCACCCCCTCACATCTCTTCCCCCCCTTTCAGGTCCGCGAAAATAATAATTTAACGATTATCTGCCATCTCTCCGCCGTTTCCCCGGGCGTTCCGTTATTTTCAAGCGAAAGAAATATGCACCGGGTCTCGCCAGATAACTTCTCCCTGTACACGAACGATAAAACATCGTAATTTAAGAACGCTGAAAGTATCGCGGCCGGCCATTAGGCGGTAAACTGTTCCGAGGGTGGGCAAAATGAATTTCGAACGTCGTGACCGTTAATTACCCCTCTCTGACACTTCCATTTGCACGTGTTTCTGTCCTCCTTTTCGAGGAATAGTTATAATAATTGACGAGTGGAAATAACAATCCCCCCTCCCCCAAATATTATAGATTTGAGGTGGGGAATTGAGCATTTGAAATTACTGAAACTTTAAAAGCAGGGGGACAAATTAGCCACGTTGCGCTGGCAACTGATTGCGGACCATAACGAGTGACCAAAACCGTATACAATAATTCGACGCTCTCTTTTTGAACTCGTCGGTACGACATCACTGGATAGAAATTATTCAGAGGTAATAAATTTATTATTCGTCATGTTGCCTGGGTTATATCTAAATATACTTAGAACTGAGAAAATGTTGCAATTTTTGGGAATGAAAAATTCTCGACATGCGTGGCACGTCATTCCAGCGCAAGGGCTTAAGTGTCGTTGACCACGTTGCGCTGGCAACTGATTGCGGACCATAACGAGTGACCAAAACCGTATACAATAATTCGACGCTTTCTTTTTGAACTCGTCGGTACGACATCACTGGATAGAAATTATTGAGAAGTAATTGAACAAATTTGTCACTTGTTTTGGCCTGGGTTATACTTAGAACTTAGAGAAAATATTGCAATTTTGGGGTAAAAAGTTCTCTACATGCATGGCACGTCATTCCAGCGAAAGAAGTTAAAAATGCGTTCATCGTGCATTTAGCTTTTGATATGTCGTACATTTATGATATGTTATGTTTGTACGAAACTTCATTTAGTCAATCCATCGCTGGTCGAATCTGTTCATTTCAACCATCTTCGAACGTTTATTATACGAATTATTTGTATTTCGACAAGTTCATATAAACTACTATATTCCAATAAGTAAACCACCTATTTTATTATTATTATATTATTATATTAATATTCTAGCACGGGCTAACAGTATTTAAAAGGTTGAGAAAAGCGTAGAGGATGATGAAAAGAAGCATCTGAATAAAAGTAATGATGCAATGTGTTCAGATATTTATCCGAACGTGCCAAGAACGAAACATATTGGATTTTCCCTGATTGTTGGATACACTTTGCACAGATTTATCCCGATTCCCCGCTCCTCCCCGTTGGCATCTATGAATTTTCCTCTTTTTACCACGCATAGATCATTTGTCTTCGTTTGTACAGCGAGCGTGGATTGTCATTCGCTTCAGCCACGGCTGAATTCGCTCCCGGTACCCGAAGATAATTTCCACGACCGGGGATCAACGAATCGGAGAATATAAAAAAGCAACGACGAGAAACAGCGGCGAAGGGAGGGGACACGTGAAGGAGGAAGAAGAACGAAGAAAGACGTGACGAGCATCATGAAAGAAAAAAAGAAAAAAGAGAGAGAGAGAGAGAGAGAGGGAGGGAGAGAGAGAAAAGAAAAAAAAAGGCAACGACACAAAGAAAGAAAGCTTCGTTAAACAAGCACCCGAACCGAAAGCAAAATCTACTGAATAAATGGAGATGTAATTTTAAAATCTACAACAAAACAGAATCATAAACGTGACGCGATAAGTATATAACTTCAGTATCGTCACAGGAAGGACAACTACGAGATGGTAATTCGGAATCTTCTAGATTCTATTTTATTGAAGAGAAAAAAAGAAGAAACTACTGGAAGAAATGGTGCTAGTAGAGAACGATTGCAAGAACAACCCAACATGTAAAATAAAACAAATATAAAATAAACAAAATAATGAAATGTGAAATAAATATGTATAAAATAATAAAATATAAAATAAACATGTATAAAATAATAAAATAAAAAAAGTAAATATGTATAAAATAATAAAATAAAAAAAATAAATATGTATAAAATAATAAAATATAAAATAAATATGTATAAAATAATAAAATATGACATAAATACGTATAAAATAATAAAATATAAAATAAATATGTATAAAATAATAAAATATAAAATAAATATGTATAAGATAATAAAATATAAAATAAATATGTATAAAATAATAAAATATAAAATAAATATGTATAAAATAATAAAATATAAAATAAATATGTATAAAATAATAAAATATAAAATAAATATGTATAAAATATAAAATAAATATGTATAAGATAATAAAATATAAAATAAATATCTATAAAATAATAAAATATAAAATAAATATATAAAATAATAAAATATAAAGTGGACAAAATAAAACCAATACAATAACTACAAAATAACGCTTGGGCATCTCTCGAATTAAAAGTGGACAAAGTGGCGAGAAATCAACCGATAGCGAAGCGTTCGAATTCATTCGTACATCAACGCGAACGTCTGCCGCTGCGAATGAAGAAGATTTCTGCGTGGGGGAGAAAAGTGGAAAAATTCGAAAGGGGCGGCGAGCGAGGGAGGATGAAAAGGGTTGGTACGCGTCTGCGCTCGCGCTCGCCACATGCAAATAAGCACAGGGCACGTCGCGCGCACCGACACGGCCGTACAAGCTCATAAACAAAACGGCCGCGTTTTATTGGAATGTCAAAGCAGGAATATTGGTATTCTTCGCGGGGACTCCCCAAAATATGTACGGCCGCGGGTTGCATGTTAATGGACGTAGGGCGGGGAGGGAGGGCCGGTGTATCGGTCTCTGTTCTCGCATCCGGTTGTCAGCACCGGTCGTTAGATCACCGGCGCCACCGGCCGCTCGACGCGAGCCTCACCTTTCCATTCTATGTTTAGCCGGTTGCCTTCCTCCTCCCCCATGATCGGCAGAGGGCGACGGAAATCGGACGGTGACGGAACGCGGCCGACCCACATCCGATCGAAACCGTGTCGATTTCGAAAATCGCGTGTCGGTGTCGCCTGGTGGGAAACGTAGAAAGGAGGCAAGGGGTGAAAGTTGACGAACGCGTGAACATTTGGAGAGCGTCGTCTCTGTACGAGGTACAGGGGTTCGTTTAACATTTATTTCACCTGAAATGCAACGTGATAGAAACCTTGACAGCCATTGAGTACATGAGAACAAATCTGACGACGATGTCTCGTCAATTGCCTTTGTAATAAATTTTTGAAATTGTAAAGAGACTTTACGGACACTCTGTATATTTTGACGTTTGGATTATTCTGAATCGATTCTTTGACAATTGTAGCAGAATTCTCGATTATTTTTGTCTCGAAGTTGAAGAGAGGGGTGAAAGTTGCGCAGAGCTGACACGTGCGATACGTGTAGTATATTTTTATTGGGATTGTTCTGAGTAATTTTTAGAATTTTCGATTATTGCGGAGTTGAGGGGATGAAAGTCAGAATAACGTATCCGTATTCCAGCTGAAGACAGTTGAAAATAAACGTTCACTGGAAGAGAGACAGACAACCATATATGTAGATGTGAATATATATACATTTGACGTTATATTTTAAGTTTTGGTTTGTTTGAGATTGTTTGAGTTTCTGTACCAATTCGTTGAGATTCGTTCTTCATTGTCAGTCCTGAAATTAATAATTAATTTTTGCACACGTCAATCTGATGTAATTTATCTTTAACGAAAACATCGATATAAAATAATAATATTAATAAAATAAATTAACACTGTTTAAATGTTACGACGAAATCGTAAAAATCATGTGACTAATAGACTCGTCTTAACAGAGTTTCTTTCTTAGAAACATTAAGGCAGGCGTGCAAAATTTAAAGAAATCGCTTGAAATCGGTTAACCCTCCCCCCCCCATGAAGAATGTATATGGTAATAAGTATCGATCGGTACGATCAGCTGTTGTCCTAATAGCCGTCGTGAATCCTCCCCGAGCGAACGGCACAGATAAACCAGCCCTCCCCCGTCTCAAGGGAACATTCTACGAAGCTCGTTCTCTTCTAAATATTGCAAACGCCTAAATAAAGCGGGAAACTGCCATACCGCCATATGTCAATCCGCGCTTTTCCTTCGCAATCCGTAATTTTCGACCATCGTCCTACCTCCCTCCCACACCCTCTCCTTCGATTTATTACGCTCCTCAGAGATCGAATCGAAGAAAGAATGAAACTGCCGGAGGTATTGTGAAAATTTAGGAAACTCTAACACGTAGGAAACGTTGGTAATTTTTTGACAGTTTAGAGAGAGAGAGAGAGAGAGAGAGAGAGCAATTGAGTAAGTAAAATTCACCCTTTGGAAGATTCTTCATGTTTCAGAGTGTTTGATCGAAGAAAGGAAGAAACGAAAGAGACTTTTAGAATTTGTATAGGAGTTTAATAGACGCACGTTTATTTGCGTGGACAACATTCGCAATTTTGGATTTTCGACGATCATCTTTGTTTTTCCAAATTGGCTGTAGGTATTAGGAAAACAGGCAATCGAATAGATAAAATTCACAGGGAAAGGAAATTGCAAAAATTGTGAAACTCTGTAATAATATAGGTAGAGTAATTTACACATAACGCGAATCTGGTTTTGTTGCCATAATTTAGTCCTAAGGGGTGAAATTATCCCCTTGGAGGAAAGACAAACTTTTTTTATAAACGAAATGTCTCGAGAATCGTGAGAGATATCAAAAAAAGAGAAGTTTAAACAGGAATTTTAAGTTTTAAGAAAATTTAATTTGTAGATACAGTAGTATAATAATTAATATGATTTCAAAAATGTAAATTTTTCGAAACTTTGTTTTAAATAGATGTGTACAATTTTTATTTAATATTTCTCGAGATATTTCGCCCTAAAGAAAATTTTGCATTCCCATGAAGAAATGATTTCATCTTGAAATTATGACGTGAACAAAAGAGATTTATGTCACGCATAAATGAAATTTCATAACTCTTTTAATTTCCTGCTTCCCTAATTTTTCTTGTCAATCTGCGAAAGATACAATCAAAGAGAAGGAAAAATTGGAGCAGACGAAAGAATCTTTTCTCTTACACTATCTAAAAATTATAGATCACAGATTATAAATATACTCGCGATATTAAACAAATTCGCAATCGTGCTTTTAGAATTATTATAAATCACTTAGTACATAAATGATTCTATTATATAAAATTTTAATTTAATTTTTTAGCACATAAAATTATTTATCATATTTATATAAAATTATATAAAATCTTATTTAATTTTAGTATGTAAAAAATAATTGCCTATAATATACCTATAATAATTAAATAAATATAATAATTACAACGAACAATTTAACAAACTGAATATTCTGCACTAATTGAAATCGACAACATTTACAAGCAAACAAAAAATCCCGATCTCACCGAGGGTTGAGAAACATCGAAACATTAAAATCTTTCCACATGTCGACTAATATCAATTTTACTTTCATCAACGAAATTCAATGCCAGGCGGCTCTCCAATAAACTTCGAGGAAATTTTCCCTCATCACGGACTAAGAATGTAATAAGAATTAACAAACGAACAACCGGCTGAATCTCTCCTTTTTCAGGAATGAAAAGATTCGAAATCTTCAGCGAGGCCGGCGAGGCACTACTTTCAGCAACGTAAGTAACTGTATTAGCTGCCGTGTGTATGTGTGTGTGTGTGTGTGTGTGTGTGTGTGTGTGTATTAAAGGGTTCCGCGGCTACGAAACGGGCGCTGGATACGCTTCATGAAAGTCGCGTCGGCATTCGTAACTCGATTTTCGTAACCCGATCCCGTATGGTAATGCGCGCTCGTCGCGCTACGAAAACCGGGTTAACGTAGGCGAGAGAGAATGTTTAACCTGGTCGACGTAGGACGCGTATTGTTATTTTAATAGGCATTATTTGATTTTAAAGTTCAGTGAATGCCAGTGTGTTGCTGAAGGGGGATTTGATTGCTCCGCCGATAAGGGTCGAACCCTATTATTTTCGTTCGCCAATCCCTATTCCGTGGCAGCGGCCGCCCGTTCGCACATTCTGAAACGGCTACTTCTCTTTTATCCCGCCGGAAGGTACCGTCCGATGCCTCTCCGCCGAGGGATCTTGCCTCTTGAATCGTTTTCTTACTGGCCGCCGCTGTAACGCGCGTTTCGTCTGAGCCTCCAAGTTGAAAAATAAATTGTCCCGCGTGGAATTGAGAGCTCGTTGTGTCGGAAGGGTTTTCCACACTCTTTCCGGATCCTTTCGTGCAAAAAAGGCACGTATCAGCGTGTACTGAGATTGCAAGAAATATTAATATCTAACTATTTTATGATATTTCTTTAATTATAATGTAATTATTACGATTAATTAATTATATTATATTTTTTTAATAAGTGTGTATTATATTTTATATTCTATTTATAGAAATATAATATATTTAATATTTACATTATGTGTAATATATTATACTTCCACAGGTATTAAATATAATTATATTTAATATAATCGTGTAATTAATTGTATGATATGCAATATGTATAATTATATAATTATATTGTATATTATATAATATATAACACATAATGTAATTAAATTACATATTATATTATAAATATATAATTATATTGTATATTATATGTATTATATTATAATATGTAACATGTGTAATAATGCTTTACTAATACGTGACTGAGATTGTAGGAAATATTAATATTTAACTATTTTATGATATTTCTTTAATTATAATGTAATTATTACGATTAATTAATTATATTATATTTTTTTAATAAGTGTGTATTATATTTTATATTCTATTTATAGATATATAATATATTTAATATTTACATTATGTGTAATATATTATACTTTCACAGGTATTAAATATAATTATATTTAATATAATCGTGTAATTAATTGTATGATGTACAATATGTATAATTATATAATTATATTGTATATTATATATATAATATATAATACATAATGTAATTAAATTACATATTATATTATATTATAAATATATAATTATATTGTATATTATATATATTACATTATAATATGTAACATGTGTAATAATGCTTTACTAATACGTGACTGAGATTGTAGGAAATATTAATATTTAACTATTTTATGATATTTCTTTAATTATAATGTAATTATTACGATTAATTAATTATATTATATTTTTTTAATAAGTGTGTATTATATTTTATATTCTATTTATAGAAATATAATATATTTAATATTTACATTATGTGTAATATATTATACTTCCACAGGTATTAAATATAATTATATTTAATATAATCGTGTAATTAATTGTATGATATGCAATATGTATAATTATATATAATATATAATACATAATGTAATTAAATTACATATTATATTATATTATAATTATATAATTATATATTATATTATTGTATATTATATATATTATATTATAATATGTAACATGTGTAATAATGCTTTACTAATACGTGACTGAGATTGTAAGAAATATTAATATTTAACTATTTTATGATATTTCTTTAATTATAATGCAATTATTACAATTATTTAATTATATTATATTTTTATAAGTATATATTACATTTTATATTACATTTATGAAAATATAATATATTTAATATTTATAAAATTTATATTTTATATTATATATAATATATTATACTTTTATAAGTATTAAATATAATTATATTTAATTATGTTATATTTAATATAATCATGTATGATATGTATAATTATATAATTATTTTGTTACTATATATATTATATAATTATATTGTGTATTATATATATTATAATATGTAACATATGTAATAATGCTTCTTTAGTTAAATAATTAAATTAAAGAAATATTATAAACCTAACTACTTAAATATACGTACACGTTTATTTCTCAACTATCATCCCTTGTGTATTCAGTTTGACACACTTTTCTTAGAAGATGTGCGCAAGATTACTATCTGCATCTGAAAGCATTTGTTATTAATAACAGAATTATTTATCTTTTCATTGACAGGTACTCAATTTCTCGTCATTTTGTGTCAATTTGATATCAAAACGCGAATTAACTCAATATAATAACTTTGCCATCTAAATATACAAACTCGCTACATGTAAGAAACATTTAACATTTTAAATACATGTGATTCTCGTCACTGAGACATGAAGTTTGAAGAGAAAGTTCTGTTGAAAGTATACAAAGTATATGACATCTACTCAACTGCATAAGTAAAGTATAGTATTTGGAACGCTTGATCGACCTCATTATTATATTTATACAACATTGTTCACGAGGTGAGAAACATTTCGTCCATAACAAACCAGATTAAAATTGTCAGTCATCTTTCGACATTTAATAAAACTATCGTGTCTGAATTGTACTATCAAAATCAAAAAAAAAAAAAAAAAAAAAACAAATGTGTCAAACACCGAATGTCTCTCTCTCTTTGAAAATTTGTCAAACCATCGGATGTTCAGTTTCCTTTGATCAGACACGCCGGTTCCAGTATAAAAGCGACAGTATGAAATGGTTCTTTGTTTCGTGATTCGTTAACGTTTTCCCCTTTCGTTTTTCCTTCTTTTTTTTTTTTTTTTCCCCGCCGTGAAAGGCATTCCGGTTGATCGAATGTAGCTGCGCTTCGACCGGAATTAGCGGCGGCGCTAGGAAAAATGCGCCGGAGAAGAAGCCGGTGCTTCTGTATGCCGGTTGATTTGCCGCAAAGGGGACGAAATAGACTAAAGGGAAGTGGGGTTCAGCCGCTAAACTCGCCTCTGGTAAATAGAGTCTAATCAACTGGCGGGCCTTGGCCGATCGACCAGATTTCAACCTAAAATGGCCCCATTGTACCGCATTCGTACACTCGACGCGCCTGCCATTTCCCACTACTTTGTTAAATAACGGCACTGCGCAACTTTCTCTTTCTCTCCGGAGCCGTTGCCACTTTTCTTCTTTTTCTTTTTTTTTTTTTTCGTCGATTCAGAATCTTTCTTATTCATATCAATTACCACGAGAGGATTAATACGTTTCAAAAGTTCTTCTTGCATGCTTCAGTTCTCTTTCCTTGATATGAAAATGAAAATGTGATCGTCACTTTGTTGAAAGCAGAATATAGGTATTAATTGTTGTTGTTATTTCGGTGTCAAAGTGTACTGACTGTAGGAGACGTGAAATGAGATGACACGAGAACGAGGAATGTAGTAAAATCGATAAAACATCGTTGCAATTATTATAGATGTCGGATGTAAATAATCTGCAAATATTCAAACAAACAATCACAGAATAGTTATGATAAAAAGTAAAATAAAAGGAAGAAGTACGATCACCATGATCAGCAATATCAATGTAAAAGTCCCAATTCTTTCGAAGAAACATAAAACAAATGAAATAAAATGAAAAAGAGGGGAATGAAAATTCACCGTGATTGGCAGTAAATCGGTAAAGAGAATCTCAATTCTAAATAAAATACTTCAAAAAAGAAAGAAGAGAAAATAAATGAAACAGAGATAAGAGAAAATGAAACAAACGGTATTAATGTGTAAATATAGAAATATAGAAATATGGAAATATAGGAATATAGAAATATAGAAATATAAATAATAAATAATAAATATATATAAATATAAATAATAAATAGTACATATATATAAATATTAATAATAAATAATAAATATGTAAATATAAATGTATTAATAATAAATATATAAATAATATATGTATAAATATAGATAATAATAAATATATAAATAGTATATATATAAATATAAATAATATATGTATAAATATAAATAATAATAAATATACAAATGTAAATGTATCAATTACTATATAAATAAAAATTGACAGGATTGATGGAGCCTACGTCTGAAGTAACGACCAAACGATACAAATGGAATAAAATCGAGGGAAAGGTACTAGAAAAATCGGCAAAAATTCGTCAGCGTTCTCTAAAGCCGTCGATGACGTTAACAAAATCCAAGGTCCTAGACAAATACGGAACCGACGATAATTTCGGCGCTGGGGTCGCGGCGAAACGAAGTTAGACCGATCGGCTCCTTGCGGGGGCGAACAGAGCCGGCGAAGGATAATTAAGTAACGCAGAGGGGTGGCTCGTTTGGGGGCAGCTCTCGTGGAAACGCGGCCACGAGACGCCCTGGTCTTCTCGAAACTTTTTCCCCTTTCTCTCTCTCTCTCTCTCTCTTCCGTCGTCTCCTTCTCCCAGGAAAAAAAAAAAGTTACACGATATGTATATCGGCGACGAAAACGGAAGGGGACGAAGGATTCATCTTGCTAATCTGTTTCGGCGACAGGCGTAATCGGGGAGAGAAAGAGAGCGCGAGGGACAGAGCGTGGAGAAAGATCGAACAAGTGTCAGATCCATACGCACTGATGGATCTTTTTCTGGAAGCTGTAGATCGTTATATGATATAACGCGTTCGTCGTGAGGTTTATGTGTTTTTGTGGAAGAGAATAGCGGAATACTGGAAGTAGGAGAATAGTAACTAACCGCATAGCAAGTTTCATCTTCTGATACCAAGATGGATGGTATTCTGTATACATTTCGTTAATTTAAATTTTTTTAGTGAATATTTCGTTAATTTAACTTTTTTAACGAAAGTAATGTAACGAACCACTCTGTTTTGTTAAAGTATTAGACAACTATTGTCAGAAATCTTAATCTTTGCTATAGAATAAATGACGAAGCATTGCAATCATTTTTGTTAAATCAGTTATGAAAATCTTCGTCGTTACTGCGGGATAATTTAAATTGATCAAACATTTTAATACTTACTCTTGAATAGAGTGAATATCTACGAAAAACTTATCTCCCATTGCAGGGCAGTCTTAGTGATGAAAATTGATGAAAATAATCTTTACTGTTTGAAAAAGTCTCCACGATGGAAATTGCATTGTCGTTGAATGTTATTTCAGTAATAAAAATAGTAATTCTCTAGTAAACTATAATCTCTACCGTCGAATATGTTTTAACGAACTTTGAGTAAGCTTCAAGTGAATTCTTTGTGAAAATGGAAATTGACAAATTTAGATAAGACAAATTAGTTTTCTAAATTAGCGATGGCTGGAGGAAAGGCTGTCAAGGTTGTGGCTTGACTTCATTCCGTAAACTTGAAAACACTCCTTTGCCACTGCGAATTCACTTTGTATGTACAATTACATCAAATGATGCCAGGAAAATGTAAATGCAGAAGGGATGCGCGGCCAAGTATGCTAATAACGTAACCTATCTGCGTGATAGTCTAACATTAAATCTACCTTATACTCCTCCCCATATAAAGGGATAGCTGGTTCTGTATTTCCAGCTTCTTCCGTCAATGACACACGATGATTCATGATTCATCTTTCGTTGAAATCTTACCAAATATTGCTTAAACATTACTATTTATCATTGATAAAAATTTCGGCTGTAAATGATTGAATTGCTGTTTAATTTTAACAATACTTAAAAAATCAATTAATTTTTCTTTAAAGTTGTCCGTATAACGTGAAGATGAAAGATCTTAACTTATTAAGAAACAGAGCAACAAATAATTTGTAAAAGTTGCATAAATGTAGCATTTGTGTAGAAATTTATTGTTTTATTAAAATAGAGAAAAGGCAAATAGGTATTGTGCAAGTCCATTGCACAAATTAAGAAGAAAATTCTGCAGTTTGAATGAAATTATTACTGTATAATATTTTTATTTTTATTTTTTCTTCTTCTATGATATTCTTCTGAAATAAACAGTGAAATAAACAATTTTCAAAAAATAGACAGTGAACGAAAAAATATTACGCAAGATTCATTTAATATTATTAATAATATTTATTTATTATTATTTAGTTATTATTAACAATATTAAAAAACACTGTAATTTGAGAAAAATTAATAAGATTATATATAGTCATATTAATAACATTAATTCTTCATCTTCAAATAGTACCTAGTTAGATTATAGATAACTACAATAATTTATATTATATTACTGAAATTTATTCTTCACGTTACGACAGTTTTTCACAATATTAAAACACAAAACTCTGGATATAAATCAATCAAATATAACAAATAAAAAGTGTCACATTAAGTCTTCATTCTCAAATAGTACCTATTACGTTAGACAGATAATTTATATTATGTTACTAAAATCTATTCATCTCGTATTCTACATCCTCACAAAGAATAAAAATAGCTCGCATTACAGATACAAAGGAACAAAAATATCGTGCAATAAAGATTAGTAATAAAACTAAAATGAATTAAAAATTCTAAAATTAGTTAATCAGTTAATTATGGCTTCTAATTTCTCAGTAACAACCGAGGGGTTGATAAAATCAAGAATACCTCCGACGCGGATAGAAGTCGTCGCCAATCAAGATATTTCTTCTTCGAACTCTTGCATCGCCGAAATTGCAATATTCTCTCAGTTTCAAGTATGTTTAAGTATAATCCAGACAAAACGAATAATTTATCACTTGTCAATAATTTCTCTCCAGCGATGTGTTCAAACGGAAAGGCGACGAATCATTGCACACGGTTTTGGTCACTCGTTACGGTCCGCAATCGGCTGCAACTGGTCAACTCTGTTTCTTTCGCTTCGTTGTTGTTATTTATCTATCGATGGACGCGTGAGCGCGCGCGCGAACCACCCTCCGGCTAAAGAAGAGCGACGCGCTTAATTTCCAAGAGGGTGCCAGGGCAATAATCGCCGACAATAAACGCGAATCGCACTTGATTATTATGATTGTTCGACTCCTTTCTGCAGAACCCTCAAATAACTTCGTTTCTCGTTAGTAGCCGGCTGCCACCCCTTGTACCAGTGAAAACGCGGGGAGGAACCGTGGGTGGCGGAGGGTGGTGGCAGACGAGGACAAAAGGGGGGGAGGGGGGAGGGAGAGTTCGTCGTTTCCGTCCGGGGGGAGGTGGTGAACGACTGCGTTGCAATTTGAAAAATTACAGCCACCGGCCGACCATCCCACCAACGCACTCGCGCGTTCGCCTACCTTTTGCATTCTTCGTTGGCCTTCGTTTCTGGCGGAATAGTTTCGCGAAAAAACGAAAGCTTTGCCAGTAGGCTCAAACGTGCGTAACTGTGTGAATTCTCCAATTTTTGGAGCGTCACATGTTTTAGGATTGATTAGTCGCCTCGTTGCTGACAAATCAAAATGAAAAATGTGCACAACTGTGTGTATACCTCGTGGTATTTTCGACGATTCGCCTAACTTGCGTGCGAGTACGGTGTAATTAAATTTCAAGCATTATGTAACATACATAACTGTTTCTCGCGGTAAGCTCACGCGTGGAATTAAGTTAATTTTCATTCATTTTGTTACAGATTAGGTTAGATTATAGAAATGCACGAAATCTACTGTAAAGTGCTTTTTATACTATTTTGTTGTTCAAATTTCTGGTTAGGCTACGTTTCTTCGATTGTGTCTATAAAAATTTGAAATTCCATAAAAATTCGCAATACATGTAGTGGTAGTAATGCGAGCAATAATTTAATATTATAATATTACGAATTACTGTAATTTCAGTATCTTTAAATTTCATAAAATCATGAACTCTAAGTGACAATGATAAAAAGATAATTGAGACCCTGGAAATACACATGTGCGTGTATTAACATAATAATATAATGGTACCATATATGGTACTAATAATTTATAATACTGCAAATACCTCAATTATATAAAATTATATATATATAACTATTATAATTATATAAAATTATAAAATCCAGATAAAAACGATGAGGAACCCACATACTCTCGTTCGTAGTCCCATTATTAAAAAATATAAAATTTAGCGATACAAATTGATTAAAAACATTTGCAAGCAAAATGTACTGGCTCAATCATTGATGAGTTGATCGTAGTATTTTTTTGAAATTTACGATTATTCGTGGCTTATTTACAAAGTGTGAAAGTTTGATCGGGAAGGATAAATTATTAAATCAAGATCAAATTCGATTAATTACGTGCTTCACATTCTACTACAGGTGCCGGTGTATTCTCCCAGTGAACGAAAGCTGTGTTGAACGTTGTACCCTAACTGTAATTTTGCGGGCAATCCCCGATCAACTCAACACGCCACGCAACCCTCGTATAATCAATCCGTTTAATCGGATTAATTTGTTAGTCGAATAAGACGCAACGATCCGCTTACTTTCACGAGATCGCTTGTCTCTGATTTCTTGTTTGTTTTGCCGACAACTTTATTTGAATATCCCTGGAGACCCTTGTAAAATGTCTACAGATACATTTCTTAATGCATTTGATTTATATATATATATATATATACTTTATGCATTATTCTTTCGTTGAGGTATTTGGTAATTGACATTTAAGACGAAGAATGTAAAAATTAACGATGAAAATATATAAAACTTTTGCCCTCGTAAAAGGTACATTTGTCTATTCTTTTTATTATTGAAAAATGAATTTAATAATGTAGCTGCACTTTTCGAAACTACGTATAATAAAGAATAAATGTTATTAATAAGTAGAAAATAAATATTATTAATAATAATAAATAAATAAATATTATTAAAGAATAAATATTGTTTCTAGAAAATTGTAACTATTATATGGCTTCTCTATGGATCATTAAAAAATAAGTTTCGCAATATTTTTATGTTGATCTATTTAACATAAAAATTTTTTGAACTATTTATAGTAGTACAAATGATTATTATTTACATTATGATTATTATTACATTTTTTCATTACTGAAAGATTAATATTTTTTATGTTACATTAGTTTTGCAATATTTTTATACCACATGGATATTTAAAAAGAATTTTGAAACTACTTGATATGCTAATACAATAAATATTCTTTCTAAAAATCTAGATGATTATTTATAGCTTATAGAAACAAAAGGTGAAAATTCTTTTATTACTTAAATATAAATTTTGCGATATTTTTATGATAATATGTTTGGGAAAATTTTAAGGCCATCAACAGAAACGATAAAAAGATAAATGACGACCACAGTATTTGTGTAATTATCAAAAAAAAAGGAAAATGTGAACGTGAAAATTTACATTTCGATGAATTTTTTTCATTATGCCGTTCTCGTTAGAAAGATTTAATTTTCGTTGAACTTTCCACGAGAGCATCGAAAGGATCTCTTTATCTGTTTGTCTAAAGTACAAGCAAGATTCTCGTTGATACACTTGACAATTATTATCTCCTGTCCGATCTTGCCCAAGCAACGAGACTATATCATACTTCACCACGAAACCTTTATTCCAGCGTTCATGG
This sequence comes from Tetragonisca angustula, assembly GCA_036937485.2. Taxonomy (NCBI): domain Eukaryota; kingdom Metazoa; phylum Arthropoda; class Insecta; order Hymenoptera; family Apidae; genus Tetragonisca; species Tetragonisca angustula. The sequence goes on along the minus strand of JAWNGG020000121.1, from coordinate 699,432 downwards.
AAACATGCCATAAATTCTCGCGGTTTCCCGATACAGGAGCAGCTTTTTTAAAACAACAATGATAAACTGCAATTCCTGGAATTTCACCTGTGTTAGGAAACACCATCTAATTCATATCGATGACGAAGTATTCTGATGAAAATCTCTTTTTAGAAGAAATATTTCTTCCAATCTATTATATGTAGTATGTATTTTTCTTTTCTACCATTTCCAGATCGTAATTCTCTTACGTGTAATAGAATGTTTTATTTTAAGTATTTTTAGAAATATAAATTTATTTTATACTAATTATATTATAATTAAATATTAAGTTAATATAATTAACATTAACAAATTAAGTTATAACATTAACATTATTAATATATAATTTGTTAAGATAACAAATTAAGTTAATAAGCAGTGATAAATTTATTATTTGTTTTGCCTGGGTTATACCTAAATAATTATTATTTAAACACTTTAATATTTATTATGCTTAAATACTTTCAAATAATTATTACTTAAATACTTTGATATTTATTATACTTAAATACTTTCAAATAATTATTACACAAATACTTTGATATTTATTAGGCTTAAATATTTTCAAATAATTATTATTCAAATACTTTAATATTTATTATACTTAAATACTTTCAAATAATTATTATTTACTTTGTATAATTATCACAATAATTTACTATATTATTATTATTATGTTATTTACTTAACTATTATAACTTATTACTTACTAATTACTTACCAACTATTATAACTTATTACTTACTAATTATTATTATAATTATTTACTTTGATATATATGAAACTCAGAAAATATTGCAATTTTGGGGCAGAAAATTCTCGACGTGCGTGGCACGTCGTTAAACTCGAAGCAAATCGACGTTCTTCCCGAAAAGAGAAAAAAAAAGAAAAAGAGACATACCCGAGGCATTTTCCTCGGCCAGCAGACGAAAGCCGAATTTTCATATCGGAGCCGACACCATCGTGCAGAGAGAAGGGGTCGCAGAGCACAGGTTCCGATCGCAATCTCCGCGATGATGCGACGTGGCAGCGCGCAACCGGGGCCAGACTCGCGCTACGTGTTTGTCAGAAATTCTCGATTACGCGGGGGGAAGGGGGCCGGTTTATTACGATCACGTGGGTGGACTCGCAGCACGTAACACCGGGTAGGTAATACGTGTTACCCGTGGCACACCGATCCGTGTAACACCGAGCCGGTTGAGAGTTGTTCGTCGACCCTTGGTGTGTACGAGCGCGGTGTATGGTCCCGTGGCACGCTGGCGTACCCGTTCCGTGGAACACCATAAGATAGGGTCTCAGGTTATTGTAGCTGCGGCGGTAGGTAGCAGTTCGCTAAATTGCCGCCCCTAGGCATTTGGGGTTTAAGCATCCACCCGGTTTGGCAAACGGTCGCGGCCGGGCTAAACCGGCTGGACCAATTAACTTTCAATTAGAGAACGGAGATAACTCTTATCGCGAGGGCGGATTTTATGGGCCCTTTCTTTACTCCCCCCCTAACCCCGGGGGGCCGACGTTTATGCCCGTGCTGATACATGGCTCTCGAAAGGGTTAGATACCGATCGCTGTACGCGTAAAAGTGATATTATCCAAGACTACGATCCGGATCCTATAAAGTGGATCGAAGTGAATGAATGGATGTTCGATAAGGGAAGGTAGGCTCGAGGTGGTTTGTTTTGGTTTGTCGTTCTTGTAATTATTACCAGACTGCCGCTAGAAAATTTTTGATTGCGCACAGTACGACGAGACAATTCGAAATGCGATGCTTTCAATAGTTGCCACGTGGCACAATTTCCTATCAAAGTGTTTAGTTTTTCTTCTTTTTTTTTTAACTGTATTCTGAAAAATGCGAATTTACACGAAACTCCGGATACTAAATTGTGACACTGTCAATGATGTGCAAGTACATTTATAATCATTACAAATGTAATTGACTAGATATAATTGAAATTATAACGAGTACAGGAAATACAATTTGATACAGTTCTAATTAATACAGGGTTTATACATTAATCAATTAAGTCCAAATATATATATTGTGACTATGACTATGATGAGAATTCAATGGGAATGAAATATCAGAATCAAACAGAGAAATCCTACGTTGCAAAGCTACAGTTTTGTGCTGCTATTTTTTCTAGCCATTGTATATTTTAATTTTATCATAAGATTTACATAATTTGTCGACAATATATATAATACCGTAAAATCTATCGTTAGGTTCCAGTGCATGCAATTTAAAAAATTAATTGAAAATAACTTTTGAATTGGAATATGTAGATGATACTTCGTTTATTTTAGTTATTACGTTATTTTCATTCAGTTAAATAAATACACAAAGGTAAATCACTGTAATATGATGATGTCGCGCGATTCATCGAAACGGAATGTGTGGATAGTATTTACCACGATGTAATTTTGAAAACAGATGGTAATCCCAATATAACATTTGAAGTGCAACATGTAGATAGCATCATGTATCCCGATGGCAACTGGCTTGCGGACCATAACGAGTGACCGAACACAACAATTCGCCGTTTTCTTCTCCCTTTGAACTCGTCGGTACGACATCACTGGATAAAAATTATCAATAACCGATAGACTTATCATTTTTGCCTGGGTCACGTTTAAATACACTTAAAATATATAAAACACACTTCAAAACCGAGGAAATGCTGCAATTTGGGGGGAAAGGTTCTCGACGTGCGTGGCGCGAGAGGTGAAACAAACACGCCAAAGTGAATCCAACGAGTACAGTACAATACAACGAAGTAAATATACCATAACGAAGTCAGTAAAATCATCTTCGAGAAGACTACTAGCCTAGAACCAGGGAGTACAACCGACCAAAAACAAAAAAAGAAAAAGAAACTCTCTTGTCTCATTATCAAGCACGAACGCGGCTAATCGACCCTCGCGACAGCCACGTAGAGGCAATCGAGAATTTAGAAAGCCATTTCCTCGAACGCCGTTCTTTCCCCAACTTCATCGAAACAGCCCCCTTGGTCGCCTCCTCGGCATCTCGCATACCGATTAACGAGCGTGTGCGTCTACAGCGCTTAGAAATCGTTCCGTTTTGCCTCGTTACCGATCGGCCAGGCTAAAGCAATGTTTCTCCGTTCGTATTGTTCGTCGCGTAAACAGCCACACACACACACACGTGTCAGACAAGAGAGACAGGCAGCCAGTGTACACGGGACATCCATATGTATGATTATGAGGACGGGAGTTATCACCGAACGGCGACAGACGAAGAGAGAGAGAGAGAGAGAGAGAGAGAGAGACTCGAACGAGGAACAAGCCCGCAGCTAAGTTCATATTTGTGCATTACGCTCACGTGCAACGATACAATAAGGAATCCTTCGTATCGGGGGATGCATGCTAAGTATACCGGCCGCTCGTTGCACCCAGCCACAGGACAGATCCTCAGCCGCGCGATTCTTTCTCGTGCAGGCGATCGACTGCGCCGCGCGTTCCCGGGAAAAGACTGATTGGATGTTCGATGAATTAATTCACGACCCGAACGGCTGCGAACGTCTTAACGACGCGACGCGATTGAATTCCGTTTCGCGTGAAAAACAGACGGTCGAGTGCCTTTTAGTCGGTGGTTCGGGCTTGAGGTTGGATTTGGAGCCTCTCGAGGCATCAGCGGAGATTTTATGAATTAGCTACTGACTAACTACGAAGCTTCTTTAAACGTTGAAAACACATTACGTTAAAATTACGTTCGAAGTACACTAGTTTTGTTTTGAGAAAAACAACAGTCGAGTCTTTCGCTTTTTTGCTTGAGTTTGGGTTTCAATTTGTATTTGCATTGAAGACTTGAGTGGAGATTTTATGAATTAACTACTGACTAACTATAAAGCTTCTTTAAACGTTGAAAACACATTACGTTAAAATTACGTTCGAAGTACACTAGTTTTGTTTTGAGAAAAACAACAGTCGAGTCTTTCGCTTTTTTGCTTGAGTTTGGGTTTCAATTTGTATTTGCATTGAAGACTTGAGTGGAGATTTTATGAATTAACTACTGACTAACTATAAAGCTTCTTTAAACGTTGAAAACACGTTAAAATTACGTTCGAAGTACACTAGTTTTGTTTTGAGAAAAACAACAGTCGAGTCTTTCGCTTTTTTGCTTGAGTTTGGGTTTCAATTTATATTTGCATTGAAGACTTGAGTGGAGATTTTATGAATTAACTACTGACTAACTATAAAGCTTCTTTAAACGTTGAAAACACATTACGTTAAAATTACGTTCGAAGTACACTAGTTTTGTTTTGAGAAAAACAACAGTCGAGTCTTTCACTTTTCTGCTTGAGTTTGGGTTTCGACTGAAGAAGACTCGAGTGGAGATTTTATGAATTAGCTACTGACTAACTACGAAGCTTCTTTAAACGTTGAAAACACATTACGTTAAAATTACGTTCGAAGTACACTAGTTTTGTTTTGAGAAAAACAACAGTCGAGTCTTTCGCTTTTCTGCTTGAGTTTGGGTTTCGATTGAAGAAGACTCGAGTGGAGATTTTATGAATTAACTACTGACTAACTATAAAGCTTCTTTAAACGTTGAAAACACGTTAAAATTACGTTCGAAGTACACTAGTTTTGTTTTGAGAAAAACAACAGTCGAGTCTTTCGCTTTTCTGCTTGAGTTTGGGTTTCGATTGAAGAAGACTCGTGTGGAGATTTTATGAATTAACTACTGACTAACTACGAAGCTTCTTTAAACGTTGAAAACACGTTACGTTAAAATTACGTTCGTACACTAGTATCATTTTGTTGTTTTGTGAGAAAAAGCAATCGAATCTTTCGCTTTTTTGCTCTAATCCAGATTTCGATTTGGGTTTGTGTTAATTATGAAGACTCAGTTGAAGGTTCAATGAATTAATTTTCAACTATCGAATTATTTAAGAACGCGACGTTAAAAATGCGCGTGTTTATGGACGATTGAATTCCATTTCACGAGAAAAACTGCGGTTGAGTCTTTCGTCCCTTGGGTTTGGGTTTCACTTTGGGTTGAAAAAAGTCTGATTGGAAATTCAATGAATTAATTCCCTATTAATTAACTCGAACAGCTGTTTGAGTCTTTTATTCCTTGGATATGAATTGAAGAAGATTTCTGACTAATTACGAATCTCAATGACGTTAACATTTTTAGAACAAGCGTCACATGTATACTTAATTTAAGTTACCATATCTGTGAAAATATAAATATTAATGTATGATTAATATAAATAAATAAACAAAAGTATCTGTTAACATTAGAACGACAGTATCAAAATACTTTACATATAAATTATTATAATTCAAATGGTAATTAAAATAAATAGATTTGTACAATTATGTTTCTGTCCAAACAGAAATTAATATTAATTTTGACAAAGATATCCGTATCTTTCAAAAAACTTGTAAAAAAAGGAAAGTCTGAAATCGATTATATCGACGGATTCGATTGTTAAAAATTAAAATAATAAAATTGCATGTAGTTACAATGTAATATAATTGCATTGTAATATAATTACAATATAATATAATTGTATTATAATATAATTGCAGTATAATATAATTACAATATAATTATAATTATAATATAAAATTGCAACAATGAAATTACAAATTAAAATAATAAAACTGCATGAATTATTTACAAAACTTCTATAATGATGAAATGAAGGCGTAACGCAAATTTGTAGTTTAATCATAATGTTTTACATGTTTTTTGAATTTTATAATATAAATTTCTAACATAAAACTGTAATTAACTCTAGTACAAACTATAATAACTTTTAATACAAATTGCCTGTATCATTTATCATGTAATTCATCTTTTTCTTCTTTTTCGTTTCTATTATTCATTGATTAGTAAAAGTCCAAGAGGTACAGACATTTAAGAATCAAATATAAAAGTCAGGAATTTCTTTTAATTAGCATAATTTAAGAAACTGTACGGTCACTCCACAACGTTTCCAGGAAATGTACAAATACATACTTACTGGCCACAACTTTATCTTTTCCAGAACAGAATGATTATTCCTGTTTTAATCGGAATTTTAAAGAAGACAAAAGTTTCCTATTTATTAGATTATATATATTATAATTAATTTAAATATAAAATAATTATACAATTATTCCACCTATATATAAAAAATATAAATAACTATATAATATATATATATAAATTTACACAATAACCTAATAAATAATAAAAATATGCATTTAATACAATTAATAAATTTTTATAACTGTTTATATTAATAGTATAATAAATATAATATATATATATATATAAAATTATTATAATATATATATATATATATATAATTAGAGCGATAATTTGTACGAAACAAATGCACTGCGCGAACCAGATTTTTTTCTGTGGCGAGCCAGATTTTTTTCACAGCGGAGAAGATAATTGTCGTATAATAGCAGTCACCTGTTTCGTAACCAAAATTAAATGTTTCAACAGTTTCGTTCGATGGCTGGTTAAAGCAAAAAGCTCGTCGAACGGCGGCGGATACGCTAATGAAAAAGAAAGATGGCGCCGGCGAAGGGCGTGAGCGCCGCCAGTCAATTACTTACACGTGGTAGCGGATCTCCCACTTTGAAACGCGAAATAACGCGACGGCTGGTTATTTTCACCCACAGTATCTGACGAGGCGATTTTTACTCGCTGGCCGTTGTCGATTTCTCAGCTATTTTATTACGTGTGGCGCATTCTTCGGGCGTAATTGCATAAAGACGCTGCGTGAGATAAATCGGCGATCGAACTGACCGATTGAGTAACAGAAAAAGTCGCGGCTTAACTTATGAATAGTCATGAGGCGAGCGCCGATTCCCCCGACCGTCTTTTGTTGTTTCGTCGCTTGCTGAACGGAAACAACGACGCTCGTATGTACGATCGCGCTTCCTATTTTCTATCAAGCGCAACCTTGCGATTTCTATTCAGCCGTGCGTGCGTGCATGCGTGGTGTTTGAAAATTAAATGCGTCGGAATGTTGTTGATGTTATTTATAGATAGAAAAGTGTTTATAAACCGTTGTCTATACGTGGATTTTTCATAAACGCGATTGCTGAATGTGTGTGAAGACTACTTGTTAACCTCTTGCGCTGGAATGATGCGCCACGCACGTTTCTTCGTTCCAAAATTGCAATATTTTCCCAGTTTTAAGTATTTAACTGTAATAAATATTAAAGTATTTAAATAATAATTATTTAAAAGCATTTAAGTATAATAAATATTAAAGTATATAAATAATAATTATTCGAAAGCATTTAAGTATAATAAATATTAAAGTATTTAAATGATGATTATTTAAGTACGACCCAGGCAAGACAAATAATAAATTTGTCACTTCTCAATAATTTCTATCCAGTGATATCGCGCCGACGAGTTGAAAAGGAAAAGAAAGCGACGAATTATTGTATACGGTTTGGTCACTCGTTACGGTCCGCAATCAGTTGCCAACGCAGGTGGTTAATGAGATGAAGTAAGTAAAAGAAGTTCGTACAACCTGTGTCCGGAAAAGCTTTATCCACTTTAACCACTTTAGTGCATTGTTTGTGAGAAAAACAATTAAACAATTCTCAGCGTTATTAAAATTAATATTTATTAAGAAAATTGGAATGTAGATGTAGAGCAGCTACTGTTTTAATTGTTTGTTGTAATCCACATGAAGTTTAATTAAATTAAATAATTCAATTGTGATTGTGCACAACTCTGACGTCTTCAACCATAACTAAAAGTCTTTTAATATACGTCTATCGTCAAGACAGAAAAGAGAATTCCCTGTGGAAGTCGAAAGTCCATGAAAATAATTTCGAGTTGTCGAGTATTTTCACTTTACTAGGAATATTTATAGGTACTTGTAACTATAACATCTATTTAGATCGTAAGAGAAAATAATTCCATTGGATATCTTCTTATTTTCTTAATTTTATAGCACATCTAATTGGAATGTCACTATTGCAAGTTACCCACACTGTAACAAAATGGATACTTTTCTTCATTTTTCAGTTCGACCATAAGTTTCAGAGATTTTTTTGGTTTTCTTATTATTAACGTATGTTTCTTGTTTCCAACCACTGTTGGAATTTTCTATTCATCTTGAACAAACTCGTACATTCCAAATACGCTGCACACGCTCTGCTAATTAATCAGTCGAAACTGGAAGAAATTGGAATGCGAGAGAAATTAGTTTCAAACAGTTTCAGAACAAATTCACTTCGGTTTCAAAACAGAAGGAAAGCCTGGCCGTGATGCCATTTAAGCGTCTCAACAACTCCCACGTGACCGTTTTAGCAATGGCGGCTAAAGACCGTGACGAAAAAGTCAAAAGAAAAAGAAAAAAACCAGCAGAAAACCCACGCGCTCCAAAAACGGAAGAAAAAACACATGATTTGGATGGAAAAGCGATTGGGCGAAAGGAGAGGACAGAACAAGGAAAAACAGAAATCCTGAACGCGTCCATTCACTCCTCGGAAGATCGATACGAAACGCCGTATGCCGCTGCCGAATAACCCAAATTCAATTATTCTCGTCGATTCGGGGGCACTTTCTGAACTAGAAACAGAAACGAAGCGGCGGCGGGGAGGGAAAGAGAGAGAGAGAGAGAGAGAAAAGAAAAAGAAAGAGCGAAGAAAATGGAGAAGAAGGAAGGCAGCAACCGGACGAAACCTCGTCGATGAAAGCGGTGAGAAACCCCCATGGCACGGCAAGGGTTAAGAATCGGGAGGCGCGCACGTGGCTCGCTTACGGGCCACTTCCGGGGAACGTCGCCCTTGGCTCGCGGCGACAAGGTAGTCTCTCTCTCCTCGGCTCGTAGGTGTACGATCCGACCTCTTAACCATCCGGCAAATGTCATTAGTAGCGATGGGCGGGGCCAACGCGGCGATACTAGTAACCGCGACCGCTGCTGTGTGTGCGGTGCTCGCCGCACGACCGCTCTCCGTCTGTCAACAAAGGGCGCAGTGACGCAAGCGGGTCGGGAGAGTGTGCGCGGTGTCGGTGCTGCGGCGGCGGCGGCGGTGGGCGTGGCCACGACGCGGAACCACACCAAGCGATTCGCCGAGCCAGCGGGTCGTGGGCGGGGCCGAAACGCCCGCCACTCGGCGCACGCTCTCGCGCCTTCTTCCTCGCTCCTTTTCTCGCCAGCGATGCCTGTCTCGCTTGCCCCGACAGCGCTCGCGGCGCGGCTCACGTTACACGGCCGATACAGTCCGGTCTAGTCTGTCGTTCGGTCACGAAGCAGCCGTTTAGCTGTCTGCGACCCCCACGTCCGCGGTGTACATCGGGCGCGTGATTCGAGCGATCGAAGGGACCGACCCGTCGTCGAGGACCCCCGTAACAGCTGGTCCACGACGCCGAGAGTCCGAGAGCTTCGAGTTGTTGACACGCACGTGCGCGCGCGCGAGCTCTCACATCGCTTCGCACATAGACACGAACGACACGTATATATATATATATATATATATATACACTCTCGCGTGCACACACACACACACACACACACACACACGCTTCGCCTACGGTTGTGCCTCCTTTCTTTCATCCCCTTTGTCGCTCGGTGTTGCTTTTCCGCAGTATATCTCCATGCCGACGACGTTCCATCGGTTCGACGACGATGACGCGGGAAGAGGAGCGGACACGCGATGGACGATGATACGCGATAGAATATGACTGTTTCGTTTAGTGTGGCCGGTTGTTGTTCAGTGTTGTTGCGTTTGGAAACGTGAAAACTCGTCGTTTGCTCGTTTGGTGCACGCGCCAGTGCGACGAACAGTGATCCGCTGCGGGTAGCGTCGAATAAAACAGAGGAACGAAGAAGCGGAAGGGAAGACGAAAGGAAGGAAGAGGAAGAGAGGAGAAAAAAAGAGAAAGTGGGAGTGAAGGAGAGATAGAAAGGAAGGAAAGGAAATAAAGAAAGGGAGAGAGATATGTTGCCGTATCAGATGGCCATGGATTATGGGGGTTTTCAACGACAAAGCCCGGTCGGGGTCGGTGTCGGTGTCGGCGTCGATGTCGGCGGACCCCATCAAGGGGCCGCTGGGGCGCTCAACATCAACCCCGCGTTCACGCACTCCTGGTTCGTACCGGCGGACCTCTGTGTCCCGTACAAACAGAGTCAGGGTCCTCTCCTCGAGCCAGGGCATGTTGTTTCTCTTTATACTTATTTTTTCTTATCATCGTACATTTTAACAGAACAGGCTTACGATTAATTAATCAGTCATCTTCTCTACGGACGTTACGATCTACCTAGCCCTTTCGATGCGACGGCAGCCATGAAACGAGCGAACGGGGTTTGAACCCTTTTTTTTTTTTTTTTTTTTTTTTTTTTTTTTTTTTTTTTTTTTTTTTGGAAAACGACCACCTCGAACGGGTGGTTGTTTGGATTCCCATTAATCGCCATTGTTTCTCGGGTTCCTGTCGGCGAACGGCTGGCAGCGACTGGCGAACAACGGAGGGGAAACGTTGTTTTCGATTTGTCGCCACGCAACTGACGAAAGCGTTAATCACGAGAGGGGTGAATCGCGCGCGACCCTTTTCACGCACAGGTTCAACCCTTTCCCGTTGTCGACAAAGATGTTCGCGGTAATTCGTCGTTCAAATCGTGGGTGTGGATCCCCGAGTTTCGAGACTCTACAGAAACGATTACGAGAAAGATATTCTTTATTTCTGTGCAATCGTCTTTGCTCGAAAGAAGGATAAACAGTTACTTGGTATAAGTAGATAATTTTTTTTTTTTTTATTATGAGTGCGTGATAAACGGTTGGTAAAATTGTAAGTAGTATTACTTTGTGATATAGCAGACGCTGTATCGTGGCAGCAGCCATGTACGCATTCTTGAACGATAAAATTTTTCAAACGAGTGTCGTATGTCATATAAAACGAAGTTTCTAGGGTTCTCTATGTTCCATGCAAATAACAATGGTTTTGTGAAAGTTCTACACGTCCGCAGTCCACGTGATGTACATCGACGATTTATATTATCTTACAGTCATAGATCTGCACGGTGAATTAACAAGACACTTCGGTTGTATAATTTGTCGATAAATTATTATTGAGTCATTCGTTGGTTTCTAGCAGCGAAAGGGCTAGAGATGCGTAGCAAACTGCTCTCTCGAGGTAGATCGCGACGATTTACTCGATCACTTACAATCATAAACTATAAAATACTTCGTGCAACACAATTTTTATCTGTGACAGTTTCTGGTGTATAACATGTTGAAAAAAATTCCTTTCAAGAAGTATTGATCTTCGATTGTACAGGATGTTGCTGGTTTCGCAATGTTTCGCGAGAAAGTTGAACATTTCTTCTTGTGATTGAATTTTACGATTGAAGTATTCTTTGAATTGAAACATCTGAAAATGTTTCTTTAATCAGACTAACAATTCGAGTACTCGGGAAATGATCGACTCCATAAATTGAAAGTGACGTTATAAATATTGTTCGTCAGGGTTTTATGATCGTTTACAAATATTTTTAGAAACATTATTCGCCATTTATATTGGCGAATAATTTTTATTTCTTCGTTACAAATGAGTTCGTAGACACATGTTGGGTTATTGCGTGTGAAATGTTCGATTTCAAAATCGTTAATGTCACTAAAAATATTCATTAACAGTCAATGTGAAACTTAAAAACATAATTTCATTAATATTAATGTTAACTAAGTTACATTCAAGTAGATACACAAACTGACTGAAAACGAGAATATCTCTTATTGTTACGAGTAAGTTGGTATATTTTTCGTGCAATGAAGTAGTCTGAAACTTTATCAAAAATGGAGTCGGCCAATTTCAGCCGAAAGATTAACTTCACCCTGTGCCTCTTCTTCTTTTTCTACTTCACTCGTGCATATTTTCAAAACGCTGGGAATGTCGAAGCCAGGAGCAGCCTGTGCGACGAGAATCAGGCCGAAAAGAATTTCCACCAACGTCCAGCGCGCGAGTAACGTCTTCTTCGTCGTCTCGACTCGCGCACAGCCATAAACATTAATATGTGACGTACGTGGAGCGGCAATGACGTCACCTGAGGCTATGCTGCAAATAGCAAAAGTTGACGTTATAACTGTAAGTCATTCCTCGCGCGCAGGATGTCGAATTTTTTATCAGGCGATTTACCATCTTGTCGTTCGAACGTTCCTCTCCTCTTGAAAGACGAATCAGAGGCGGGGAAAAAGAGAGAGGAGAAAAGAGGAATCGGTCGAACAGTAATTGAATAATGAAACGACGTGGAACGCTGAATTTTGCAACAGGAATCGAATATTCTGCGGTTTTCGTTGCTTCATCCATCAATTTGCATGCGTAACTGCTTTTTCTTTTTTTTTTTTTCTTTTTTTATTGTCGTACGTGAACCACGAGTTCTTGAGCGGACTGAAGCAAAGGAGTAGGTACCAGTAAATCCAGTTTTCACTCCGATTGGCCGAAATTGCATAACTCGGCTGCGTTATTTGTCCGTCACGTCGAACGACTGCGTTCAAATGGAACGAACCTGTCCTGCGAATCGAGTCCCCCTGTTCATCATTGATCGTCGATTCGTGGCAGCTTGATCTTTGCTCGTTGACTTGCAACAATGGCTGAAAGAAAGTTCGAAGAGTGAGTGGAGAGAATCCACGTCGTGTTTTGCAGAATTGAATCGTTGAAAGAGAACGTAGGCGCAACGTAATTGAAGAGTCACAGTTTCGTCAGGAGATTTGAAGAATTTTTTGATGTTATAACTTTTATCGTTAACATTATAATTTTTAATTTCAATTTCGACATTCTATTCGTTAATATTACAATTCAATATTATGATTTTTAATATTCAATCCGCTGGCATAAGAAAACAGCAATTTGAATTTAGCTCGTAAAATGAAGTTTTGTATCTTAGTTGAAAACGATCATTGATAAGTTTGATCCTAGATATAATAACTATATATAATTATAAAATTATCTACAATAATAACTATAACAATATATAGTAATAATAATAATAGCTATATATAATTATTAAATTGATATGATAATTAATAACCTATAATCTATTAATAATCTATAATAGTAATGCAACACAATCTCAAATAATAGAATAGACAGAAGTTCATATTTTAATGACAAAGAATTATTAATAAAATGGTTTGTCAGGCTTAACAGTGATACAAGTTTTCTATAATAAACTAGGCGAGTGTTTAATACAGAAATATTCAGTACAATTTTATTCAGATATATTAATTTTACTGAAAAAGATTTCTTTTTTGATTAACATGAAACATTCGTAGATCGTTTTGATTATAAAATGGATGCACGTTGTAATTGAAACAATCAAGTATGACAAATATGATGAATTCTTACAAGTTGATGCATTTCGGATTTTCGTTACAAATTTCAATTTTAAATTAAACTGAGTGTATAATTCTGAACTAAGATGAGAAACTTGTCAGAATTTGAAAGTTCAAGTTAATTTAAATCTAAATCAATGCTGAAACTTTAATATTTGAAAAAAATTTAAAGTAATTTAAAACATTGATTAAAAGTCAATTAAGATTTCTATCCTTGCAATACTGTTCACAATTATTTGAAGTTTATTTTATGTTTTATTAATTGTAATATGATAGGTAAAGCTTCGTTTCTCAAGTTTTATAAGAAGATAATTTTAAAAATCGGTGCACTGCCGACTGATCACTATATTTTTATTGGATTCGTTACTGAAAATTTCGAATTTCTTATACTTTGTAGAATCAAACAGATCATTCTCTTTTTCCGTTTATAATTGCATTGAAATACTTTTCTTTGATCATCTGGTTACACAAAAATTAGAAAATCAACAAAAACGAATGTACCTAACCATGATACCTACTATACTAACATAACAATAACACTTCAATCCCGGTGAATGCCTGCATCTGATCTTCCATTTGCAAAATTCCATCGACTGCGCTGTCTACCGAAAAAGAGAGAGAAAAAAAAAAAAAGAAACAAAATTCCAACTACCAATTAACAAAATTAGAAAATTAGAAAATCAACGAAAGCGAGTACATCATGCAGTCCACTATAGCAAATAGTCCACTATTTGTGAAATACCCACGTCTTTCATTTGCAAACGTTTCATCGATCGCGCTGTCTACCGAAAGAAAGAAAAACATGGAAAATGAAAGAAATAAAAATTCAGCGAACGATTCGGGAAGAAAGTGGCCGAGTCATAAACGTTAACGTGATTGCAGTGATACGTCGTAATGATATCTTTTACGCGAGGGGAATAACGTGTCTCGCGACTCTTCGATTATGAAACACGATGTTGAAAAATTCGGTGATTACAGGCTATCAGACGAAACGCGGAATAGCGACGATTAATTAAAAACGTGGTTCAAAGTGGTTGAAAGTACATCCATTCCCTTCGTTTATTCCTCTCTGTCTTCTTCACGTGGCAAATTTTGATGCTGGCGAAGAGTGAAAGAGAAACGCAGATTATACATCGCGCCGTACGAACGATTGTAATGAAGCTTTACGAGCATGTAAAGTGGCCCAAAAATATCAGCCACTGGAGTTTTTCTGGTGGAGATATGATTTTATAGGGTAATATCGTTTCCCCCTTGCTGTTCCCACCGCGCTCCGATATCATCAAGTCAATAATTCAACCTCTGACAAGCGGATAAGGACCCGTTTCCGTTTCGCACCTGGTTTCGCAAATAGGCTTTGGATTCGCAGAATTATCGTTCCTCACGACCGTTCCACACGCTGTTGTGCCTCGACTCAACTTTAACCTCTTGCGGTGGCAAAACTGGCTTTCGCGGACCATAACGAGTGACCGGGCCGCACATAACGATAACTCGTCGCTTCCTTTTCCTTTTGAACTGGTACGACATCACTGGATAGAAATGATTAAGAATGTATATTAGGGACACATTATAGATATATATTAGATATAATACGCAGATATATTAGAATTATATAGGTATTTATAATTATATATAATTATAAATATTTCTAATATAATTATATTTATATTATAAATACTTCTGATATAATTATATTTATATTATAAATATTTCTAATATAATTATATCTATTATAAATATATTAGAATTATATATATTTGTAATATGTTATAAATTATATTAGAAATATTTATAATATAAATATAATTATATTGGAAATCTCTATCATAAATTATGTTACTATCATCCTTGTTTCTTCTTTCTTCACATTTACTCCAGTTGGCTTCATCTCTTTCCAAATAGAATTTGTAAATCTCTGAATCGCATAAATTATAAACGTCTCTCGTCTATATAGGAGTCTCCTCCTTTCCACACATCCAAGCTAGTTTCGTCCCCAAGACCAACGAACGAATCTCTATTTTGACGCGTTCTCGTCAAACTGGATTAGAATTATATATATATATATATCTGTAATATATTACATATATATTATAAATTATATCAGAAATATTTATAATAGAATCTTTGTTATAAATTACATTACTATCATCCTTGTTTCTTCTTTCTTCACATTTACTCCAGTTGGCTTCATCTCTCTCCAAACAGAATTTGTAAATCTCTGAATCCCATAAATTATAAACGTCTCTCGTCTATATAGGAGTCTCCTCCTTTCCACACATCCAAGCTAGTTTCATCCCCAAGACCAACGAACGAATCTCTATTTTGACGCGTTCTCGTCAAACTGGATTAGAAATATATATATATATATATATATCTGTAATATATTACATATATATTATAAATTATATCAGAAATATTTATAATAGAATCTCTGTTATAAATTACATTACTATCATCCTTGTTTCTTCTTTCTTCACATTTACTCCAGTTGGCTTCATCTCTCTCCAAACAGAATTTGTAAATCTCTGAATCCCATAAATTATAAACGTCTCTCGCCTATATAGGAGTCTCCTCCTTTCCACACGTTCGCCACTTACACATCCAAGCTAGTTTCATCCCCAAGACCAACGAACGAATCTCTATTTTGACGCGTTCTCGTCAAACTGGGAGGAGCGGTCAGGTATCGAAAGAAGAAGAATTTCGTCGGGTTTGGCCCCCGTCCGAACGTTGAAACAACGTAGCTGGCCCCAAGAGAGCTCTGTCACAGCGAGTGGATAATGGGAATTGCGATGGGTGGCGTCGGTGGTTACCAACTGGGGGTTGAAGCCTGGTAAACCGACGTTGCAGATGAGTACGTCACGCCACGGCAGTAAACCCGATACGATTAGAGAGGAACGCTGATGCTGACGGAGCATCCCGGGGAGCCGTCAACACTACCTTCGTATTTTCAACCCCGCCCTCCTTCCATTATTTCTCGTTGTTCCATCCACCAGCAGCCCGACCGTGTCTCTCTCTCTCTCTCTCTCTTCAATATCGCCCCGAACGAATACCAGCGATATTGCGCGCATAGTTACATACCACCGGTAGACACGCGGGATGAAAGTGCCTTAATGTAGAACAAGGCATACGATCGGTCCTTGAGGCGACCTAGAGCTTGATTGGAATCGAGATTGCGGACTGGTGAGATTCGATTCGATTCGATTTTTGTTGTTGGTCCAGTTCTTTTTTTCCTTTTTCCTTCTTTTTGTTTTTTTTTTTTAATTGATTGCCGAGAGTCGTGTCAATCAATCACAGGAGGCACGAATAACTCTGTCTGTGGAAGTTGCAGGTGAATTTTATAATTTTAGATCAGTAGAATATATTGGCTTGCTAATCGGTGGGACATGGTGTTAGGAAATTGAAAACGAATTTTATAATTCTTGTAAATGACTGATTTATTTTAATTTATATGTATGTTGGTTTGCCAGTCGGTAGAATTATTGGTAATTCAGTTTAATAAACTAGAGGTGAATTTTATAGTTTTTGCAGATCAGTAGAATACGTTGGCTTGCTAATCGGTAGGACATGGTGTTGGGAAATTAAAGTCGAATTTTATAATTTTTATAAAAATAATTCTTATATATATATATATTGGTTTACCAGTCGGTAGAATTATTGGTAATTCAGTTTAATAAATTAGAGGTGAATTTTATAATTTTTGCAGATCAGTAGAATACGTTGGCTTGCTAATCGGTAGGACATGGTGTTAGGAAATTAAAGTCGAATTTTATAATTCTTACAAATGATTGATTTATTTTAATTTACATGTATATTGGTTTACCAGTCGGTAGAATTATTGGTAATTCAGTGTAGCAAATTAGAGCTGAATTTTATAATTTGTGAATATTAATCAGTATATGTTCATCAAGCAATAAGATATTGATAACTCGAGAAAGTGGGGTTGAATTTTATAATTTTTATAAACGATTGGCTCGTCAATCAGTAGGATAAATTATTGACAATTTGATTTAGAAAATTCAAGTTGAATATTGTAAATAATTTTTGCAACAGATTCATTTTTAAATTTTAATAGGTGTGGTTTTATAATTTTTAATCATTAATCACTCATAATGGAATATTAATAACTTATACGTTGCAGTCATATAATAAATTTTGCAATTCTTTCTAAAAGTTTAAGTAATTCATAATGAACCTATATCTGAATTACTTCTTTAATTATTCCATTGGTTATTTATAGTCGAATCAACCACCCTAACAACTCGCCAAGCTTGCCAATTTAAATCATAAATTTTAGAAATAATAATTTGTCGGTATAAATTGATCAATTACAATTTAATAGAATTTTTTTTACCTTACTAAAGACTTGGAACATTAAAAATTTCATTTGTGATTCATTCCAACCAATTTATATCGTTAAATTTTAAATCTTTAGTATTGGGACTATGAATTTCAATCTATTTTTCCATCGTTATGTAACATTACCTAGAGTTTACGATTTTATGAAATTTCAAGAAATTACAATATCATGATAAATTATTACTTGATCTTCAAATGGATTAATTATCTTTCGTAAAGCGGAATTCTAATAATGTCTGGCAAAAACATTGATTGATTTATCGAAGATACTGTGGGAAAGTTGCTAAGGTGTCAGCTCTGATGTCACTATATTAAAAGTGGAATAGGAGCCGAATTGTCTGGATAAATTGAAGATAGATGGTAATGATAAGTTAAAGGCTGTTATTCGATTAATTGAATGAATGGATACAAGACCGTACAGGTAATACGTCCGTGTAATTACAGCTCAAGAGAGTTAATGGCTTAGATTGACTGATAATATCAAGTTTAATATTTCGTCTGGCTGCGTATGGTCACGTTTCACTTTCATACTCGACGTTTCCAGAATGCTAGGTCAGTATAATTACAGTTAATCACCAGTGTGTTCCTGCTATTTTCATTAAACATAGCTATCTAACATTCTATCTTCCATTAGAAGACAGTTCTTGTGTTTCTTTCTTTTTTGAATATTCTGTAAAATTTCAAGAGTTGTAATAACTTGGTACAAAACACTAGTATCATGAAAAATTCTTCAATAGTTTATTCTGGATATACATTGAATGCATCTAAATATAAAAAAATATTATTAACGCTATCAATATATTAAATATTGATATATTATTCAAATGTGAATAAATTTAAATATACTAAACGTATCAAAATCAATAAAATTATTATCTATTAGCAACAAAATTAGTAAATGGATGTAAATAGAATCTGAAAGTGATTTATTTTGTTTTTTACTTTGCACATAATATATACAGAAATATATAAAACATCCAAATTATGAAATATTCTGTAAAATTTCAAGAATAGCAACGACACGAAGTTTTAATATCTCAAAAGATTATGTCGCAATCGAAGAAATACGTATCAAAGATTGCATCTAAATATGAAGAATTACAAGACTCATCATCGATCATATATTGAATGTATCAAAATGAATGAAATTGCAATCAAAATTGGTGAAATGATTGAAATTCATTAGTCCAGATTAAGATTAACATTCTCTAACAAGATATGAATAGAGTCTCAAAGTAGAAGAATAGTAGAATTTATTAACAGTAGAATTGTTAATAGTAAAATTTATTAAAATAGTAGAATTAATCTATGATTTTGCGAGAAGACTAAAATAATAATCACCAGACAAAGGATTTTTATGCATTTATAAGAAATGCAAAAAACATATAAAATATTCATAGTAAGTGAAACTAGTAATTTTTCTATCTAAATTCTAGTCTTTCAATCATCTCCATGGATATTTGAATTTACGGAAATATCCGCAGTAAATGATTCAAAGAATTTTCACAGCAGCTTTTCGAATTTATCTCAATCTCCGTTTGAGAGCTAAGCCCGTAAAGCTTATC
Organism: Tetragonisca angustula; assembly: GCA_036937485.2. Classification (NCBI taxonomy): domain Eukaryota; kingdom Metazoa; phylum Arthropoda; class Insecta; order Hymenoptera; family Apidae; genus Tetragonisca; species Tetragonisca angustula. Next base: position 680,179 of record JAWNGG020000121.1, on the reverse strand, counting down.
GGTTATCAAATAAAAGCATACTAGGACAAAGAGCAGTGACCGCAGGTTGCGTCTGGGTTTGGCGAGGGTGTTGCCGTTACGGGCCTCACGTTCCCGGAAGTAGGGACATGAGAATGTCCGGATGCAAGTTGCGAACGTGAGACCCCTAGGAGACTAGACTCCAGCTTTCCTCGTGCGTCAAACTGTCGATGATTATTCGAGGCAGGAAGTCAAACAAATCGAGGAAGATTTCTTTCTTTTCTCGTATTCGATACAACATGCTTTGGAGTCTTTTTTTTTTTTTTTTTTTTTTGGAAATTATGACGCCATAGAACTATCTTAAATTGCAAACAGTGACATTCAAGTGTAAAAAGAGAAGCTGAGAAGAAACACAAACTCTTTTACGAGAAATCACTCAAATCTGAATTATATTATATCCATGGAAAATTATGATAAATTGGTCATGCATTGGTTTAACATATTGGTAGTTCCAGTGTTAAAATCATTCGAAACAAAGATAGTTATCCCAAGGCGGTTTTCACTTACATATATTTATATTTTCAATATATCGCGATATATTATTCTCTTTGAACCTTTAATAAATAAACCAATTATTTTACTATTGATTACATATGTACAATATTGATCGTCATTGCGTTAACGCAACATTTCGTTTGCAATTCTTTCTAATCAATTTATAACACCATATTCTATTTTTTTTTCTTTTTTTTTTTGTAACATTGGACAGGAAGTTCCAAGTCTACAATTCTATAATTCCACTAAATTTCACAAAATTGACGTACACACAGTCAATTAACCTCTTGCGCTGACCGACCATAACTTTTCTAACGCTTTCTCTTCCTTTTGGACTCGTGGATAGAAATTATTGAGAAGTGGTAAATTTATTATTTACTTCGCCTGGATTGTACTTAAATATACTTAAAACTGTGAAAATTTATTTCCAAAGGATATAGATAAACAAAACGAAGTAAATTCCACCCAAATTATGGCTCTTCGAAGCAGTACCTTAAATCGTAACCAAAGTATAAAGAGTTAGAGACGAATGCGTCTTGAATTTTTAAACTTTTGGTGATTTTAATTTATTCTATATTACCATTAACATTAAGATTCATATTATATAATTTTTTATATGAAATAGTTAAATTTAATAAATCTATTTTATATTTATTATATTTGTTATCAAGATTATTATTAATATGAAAATATTTAATTACTTTTAGAAAATTTATATATATAAATAATAACTATATTTTGAGCGTCCGGCTGTAAAATGAAACAGAACGAGATGAAAAATGTTGAGAGTTACAGTGTCGCGACGACAAGAGATTTCTAAATTCTACGCCTTGCGCCTGGCAACTGATTGCGGACCATAACGAGTGACCAGAACCGTACAGAATAACACGTCGCTTTCTTTTCGAACTCGTCGGCACGACATCACCGAATAGAAATGATTGAAAAGTAACAAATTCATCGGGTTGCGTTTAAACGTACTTGAAACTGAGTGAACATTGCAATTTGGGACGAAAACAATCCTCGACGCGCTTAGGCTCAATCCTCTTGCAACGCGATTCATTCGCTCTGAGCGAAACGACGCGATGAAAAATATTCTGTACCATGAGAGTTTATTGACCCTCGGTCACTTTTGACCCATAGTTTTGCTATACTTGCTTGGCGCCTAACTTTTTCATACAGGACTTTTTCATACCTAATAACGTTTATATCAATTTTGTGTAATGCTTCAGCCCAAAATTTCCAGAGACATCTGTCTCTAAAATATTTTGCTTCTTCGTTACGCTCAAGTTCTGGGTCAGCAGCGACCCGGTGTCGGCTACGCGACACTCTGTAAAACGATGTTCCAAGAGAATCGACTGTATTTACTGTTAGTGGACTGATAAACACACTAAGTTGGAGATAGATTTAATAGAAATTACAAAATACATATATTTAACTCTCACACTCTGTTTCAACTCTCGTACTCTGCTACACTCAAGTCACGCGTCTATCCAACTCTCGACTGGGCATCTTCCCGATCACATTTGTTTTTTCGTCACCATGCCCGCGCTCAACTGTTCTCCCATACATCTCTCTCATTCGTTCTTTCTTCTGCCCTGGAATATCTCAAACACTCAGGTCACACCACACCACTCTTATACTCTCACTCTCGCCACACTCATCCTTCCATACAAACACCATGTATTTTCACACATCTATGGCCTACACCACTACCACATTTACAACACTCTCGTTGCGCGAGTTTTGAGCTGGTTGACATGCCCAGTGACAGAGACACGAGAAATCGGCGACAAGCGTCGTCTCGCCGAGTCGAGTTTTCGGAGGTCAGTGTCGATTAAGTATATCGGAGCGTGTGTCGGGTCGTAACGTGGCCACTATCGAAAATGCAAAAGGGGGTTCCTCTTCCGGCACAGAGGGGGAGAGCTACGCCTCGTCTCCGAGTGTACGTTCACCGAAAGTTCTCAGGCTCGACCTCCGCCCGGACGCACATCGGGAACCACATCACGTAGACTTTAAGCCCTCCCTTATCTGCGCGTCATCAAGAACCAACTTCCCTCTGTCTCTCTATCCGGCCTCCCTGTCTCTTTTTCCCTATTCTCTCTCTCTCTCTCTCTCTTTGTACGTATATATATCTATATACGCGCACATCTCTCGGAGGTCCGCGTCTTTTTTTCTTCTTTTTTTTTTATTTCTGTCTTCTCCCCGATTTCTTTCTTCATCTTCATTTTACCACCCCCCCCCCACCACACTTCTCTATTTCTTTTATCTTTTCGTGTTTTCTCCTTTCTACGCGGCCGGTGCAGCGTACACATGGCCGCGACTGCCTCGTGATTTACATCGCCGGATGTGCCGGTATAATTTAGTGGTTATATCGTATTGTCTCTGTTTTCGTCCTCCTCGTTCGCGTCTTACACGCTGGACGGGGATTTCTCATTGAAACACCGCCGTGGACGAAATATCTGAAAGCGGGCCCCTTTGTGCCATCCAAGTTTCACTCGCGGGCTGTTTTGGAAGTCTCTGTCGCCGATTTCTAAAGGTAGACATGAGCATGAGCAGGTTTCCCTGTTCTTAGGCATCGTGCAATTTTCTTCTGACGTCAGTCTTCGGATTTAAGGGGGTAGGACAGTTTGACGAGCATACTTTGGAGGGCTAATAAAACAAAAGTACACATTTGATCAGCATGAGCCTTTGTGGTTTGTTTTAACACATTGTGAATTATAAAACGGGCTCTTGCATAACTTTTGTTTACATTGCCCGTCGGTGTGGAAAAGTTCAAAAGTAAACAATATTCTCTAGGGATTGACGATCCAACATTTTCATTTTTGTGAAAATTATGAAAATATCAGCTATTTGTTTGCGACGTATCAAATTTATGCCAAAGGTTTCTACGTTTTTTTGTTTGTATCTTTCGAAATTGTTAAAAATTAAAAACTGTTCGATCGTCAGTTCCTAGTTACACTAAAGATACGCACCGAGTTTCATAGCAATCGAGATGTGTTGTATACCGTTTCTAAAAACCGAGTTTCGAGAGAAACGCGTTCAAAGTTTCAGAACGTCACTTTTCATATGTATCGTTTATTCACTTTCTTCACTTGTATATCGCGGCTCACAGTTCTTACAATTCGCAACTAAATTGAATCCAATAAATTGAAGTCCCCTAAACTCGATGCAACTGTTTACTTTTGCCCTTGATGCTTGGAGATTCGAGTCTAGCAATTAGTACAAAATCAAGAGAATTCGTTTTCGTTTGTTTCTGTTCATAAAATTTCTTTTGTTTGAGTAACACAGGAGGTTGTATATTCATTCTTCATCCAATCATTTGACGTGATTTATATCCGTCAGAAAGATACCGTTAACAACAATCGTAGTGAGGCGCTGCTATTTTCGAGAGATCATGTACGATTTATTTTATATGTGTTTCAAAGGCACGAGACTATGATTCGTTTCGGAAATACCTCCGTTTACGATTTACAATTCTGCCAGATTCTGACAAATAGACATCGTCAAACATTCTTCGCAAGAAAGAATCCTCTTATATGAAAACCTCGTAGTCGATGCGAGATCTCTCTAAACCCACATATAAAAAATTCAAATTATAAACTCAAGAATCTTGTTGCTAGAACATAAAACCGTAAAATTCGAGAATCACGTCAGAGTCAAACAAATCGAGCTACCTTCGCGTGCTACTTCTCTCTCTCTCCCTCTCGTTATCGAGCCGGTCGCAACCGGAAATGACATTTTCTTTGTCGAAGTGGTACAAAAGGCCGGGCATCCGATAGCGAGAAGGGCCGCGAAAGAAAATTATGTCGAAACTGGAGCCGTAACATTAGGAGCATTGTATTGTAGCGCGCGGCTACGGCTCCCCCGGGGGAAACGGGCAGAAGAAGAGGCTGTTTGGTCCTTCTCCAGCTCACGTTCGCGCCTCCATATCGGCGCACACGGACGCGAGAAGCGTCGACGGGAATGGGACGTGCCCTCAGGTGGTGGCTTTGGGCCGGCAAAATGAATTGTTTAATTGAATTAGCTCGAACACTCGGGCCACGGCCTACCGCGCCATCATAATTCCCTCGATGCCTGCTAATTGCGCCCCCTCCCTTCGCCGCGATTATTGTCTATCGAATCGTTGTACTTTTCTTGCGTCGAGAACGACCATTGTCGAGGTGAATATTTGAAGCTGACACTATTTTCTGTCGCGTTTATAGGAAACTTGAAAGAAACTTGAAATGACGTGTTGTTAACATAATTGTATATATGGTGTATCACGTTATTGTTCTGAAATTATTATAACTGCAGTCACTGGTGATCGATGGCGGAACTATAGCCCAATTTTCCACGATATACAAGTGTATCTATTTGTATTTGCTCGTGACGTTCGATCCTGTAAAATTCTTTCTCATCTCGTATAAAAATCCACTGTATTTGCTATACTGCAAACTATCAATACTATCAATTGTATTGCTTGGTAGATGAAATAAATTTAGGTCTCGTTTCTTTTTTCAGTTACGCGTTATGGTAAAAATGTATAAAAATCTACAACATGGCGATTACGAATGTTCATTCGGGAAATTCGAAAATGCAATAATACAAAAATACAGTATGCTTGTGATAATGAAATATATGAGATATTGGAAGTAAAGTACATTTTGCAGCATTTCGTAAATGACAAATTTATATTTAGGTCGTATGTTTATAAAAGCTGCAGTCTGGTAAAGTACAATTCTATTAGAATACACCAACAGTTTCATTGGTTCGTCAAACTTTATCAGACAAAACGATCTTTGAAACTATGTTTGCTATAATTTCATTGATTCGGGAAATTTTGTTGTAGAACTATCATCGAAAATGATTTCGTGTAAAATTGCCTTTATAAATATTGATTTATACACTTCTATCAGAGCACATTATAATTTAGCACTATAATAACTTTACCAATGTACATCTATTATAAGTTTATTAGATGTGATTTTAATAATTTGAAGCCAAATCAGTTCACAAATGATGATTCAAACTGTTAAAAGTTTGTTGAAAGTAGTTTCAATAATTTACAATAGAAACTTGCTGCTTTGATAAATTGGAAGATCATAGTCACATTCACTTTCAATAAATAGAGAATTAGTACGGGAATTCTTTGTCCAGCAATGATTACTTTTATCATGTTTCCATAATTCTTTTATAATCAGAGAAATTTGTAATTCTTGTTTGTAATAATAATAAAAAGATTAAAGACTTTTAATAATAATATTTATAATAATAATAAAAAGATTATGATTAGGAGTAGAAGATATTTTTAATGATAATGAAAAGATTTGGAGCATGAAAAATGTTTCCAAATGTTTTGCTGCTTTTAGTAACGTTGCTAATACTAGCTTTCAATCGCAAAATGTTGCATTCCAGATAATCGAAATAAAATGATTTTATCGCATTTTACAACCGTGCTTGCGAGGTCATTTTTTTGTTTTGAAATCTTGTCGTTTAAAACGTTAATACAATCATCACACATTCAACAAATGATTCTTTAATCTTCTGCGAGTCGCCCAATATTCGATGTCTGGCCAAAGATATCCTACTCTACTTAAAGCAGCCACGCGCGTAACCTATCGTACCGTGGCGTGTATTAGCAATTATCAAATTCATATATTTATTTTTAGATTTTATCAAAACTTGCTCAGAATTGATTCTCTTGTTCCTCATTTATTCAGATTTGACTCTTCCCCGTGTATTCACTATTCAAATCACAGAATCATTTCAACGTATATTCCCCATCGTACACCATTCCTTTTCCTTTCCAAATATCCTTTCGATATTCCAAATCTTTCAACTCGCGCTATTCTTTTCACTTCTTCTTTGTGTATCTCCTCAGACATCCGCTTTATTCGTAATAATTAAAAATTATATCGAATAATTAAAAAGAATCTACACTTGGAAAATAACTATTGAAATTGCAACACTCGCGTTATGTAGAACATCAGAGTTCAAAAAAATTAACCTCTGTTTTCCACTAGTTATAAAAGATGCACAAAATTACATCGAATACTTAATTAAATATTGAAAAATAATTCGTATTTGAAAGATGCTTGTTGAAATATAGTGACTCCCATTAATACTCGGTCACTGAAAATTTAAACCATTACAATTCCGTAAAAATGGAATCGTAGAACAATAAACCTGGACTCGTTTTAAAGCTTGAAGTTTTTAATGTTTTTTCTTCTCGAAAATGCTACAAATTATCACGGTATGTTAAAATTCTTTTCGTGACTAAAACTACGATAGATTTGAAGATTAAAAACCTACTCTTTAATAACTCGTGAAAATTCGATGTACGATTTCTTTTATGCTATTTTATAGAACTTGGAATGTTCGGCTTGGGCGACGAAAATTCAAGAAATCGTGACATTTTCGTTCAGTAAATTCACATAAATCCTACTCTCACATATAATTTCATACTGTGATCTTGTTTCCTCCAATTTTGACTAACGTTGGGATAATTTGCTCTGAACACGTTACAGTTGTTCCAAAATACCTGCGTGCATTTTCGAGAGGATAGTATGATTAAAAAGTAACGTACTATCTGTCAAATTTACAATCTCTGAATCAACTATGCGTGGAAAGAAAAACTATTACATCGTTACATCTTAAGAATAACTAACTATACGTATAATATGACATTTTATAAGAAAAATGTGCTAGACTCGATCTTGGAGTAACTTTTTCGTTAACCAAGGTGCGTTGGCAACTGATTGCGGACCGTAACGAGTGACCAAACACCGTACACGATAATTCGTCGCTTCCCTTTCGTTTCGACAACTCACCGGATAGAAAGTCATTCAGGAGTAATAAATTTATTATTTGTTCTGCCTTACACTCAAATAATCATTATTCAAATACCTTGATATTTATTATGCTCAAATACTTTTGAATAATTATCACTCAAACACTTTGATTTTTCAATAAAAGTGTGGGGAGAAATCGTATTTATTTTGCCTATTTTGTTGTGCTTAAATATACTTGAAACTCGGAAAATATCGCAATTCTGGGACGAAAAATTCTCAAATTTGTGGGCAAGAGAACAAAACGTAACATCCACCAACGAATGTCCATGTAATATCATAAAAATCGTGATCATCCTTCATGTTACCCAGGTCAGAGTTGAAGAGAGAGAAAAAAAAAGAAGAAATTAACCCCCGTGGTCGATAATTCTCGCGCCAGCTAGAAATCGGCGGATGAAAAATCCAACGACGCGGCTCGATCGAAAGGATCGTCTCGGTAACCTCGTCAGGGATCCTCTGCTGAATTATTGATGGCCGGCACTTAGCACCGAGGCCGAGAAACACGAGGATCCTTATGTGTCCGAGTTGCCACCCTTCGACGATATGGCTAAGGATACAGCGCCCCCACTCCCCCCCCCCCCAGCTGGTTTACGGGGGCCGGTGTTCTTCTATCCCCGTGTCCCGTGGGACTCGCGAGGGGGCCCCTCGTTCGACCAGGCTGCCGCCCAATTTCAACAAATTTGACCGAAAGTTCCGCGTAATTTTATTTTCGCACTTCTGCGAACGTTCGTAGACGCTGGCCAGCGTCTACCGATATATACCTCTGGGGAGAAAAACGAACGTGGCCACCCTTATCCAACGGGTCCTTCGCGATGCCGCCGTCCCTCCCTTTCCTTTATCTTTGCACAATCAGCAGCGGAAGCCGCCTCTAATCGCACTTTGGCCCGCGTTCCGTGACCAAGCTCTCCCGGCGATCGCGCCGGAATTTTTCTTTCGTTTCAAGTACGTTTGTACGTTCTCTCCTTCGTTTCGGTTTCTGGGGGATTTTTTTTTTTTTTTAGGGGATTTTTGTCGACGAGGTCTGGCTCTCGGATTGATTTAAGCGCGCGAAATACTAATAAAATTAATGTGCTTCGAAAGGAATCAAGCTAGCTGTTTCAACATTTGCATTTCTACGTCTATGTTTTCATTTTTGCAACAAATTGCAACTAAGGTGTTTAAAAGCGATAAGATTTTGTACAGAGGAAAGTAGATGGTCTCGAAAAATTGTTGTCTCGAGAGTGACTTAAGTTTCATTTTTAAGAGTTGATGATTTCTTAAGTCATAAAGAAAGTGCAATTTAATGCAACAATGAAACACAGATCTGACAAAATAAGGACGTATGTTAACATTTCTTTTCATTGTACATACATTTTAAAATGGTTAAAAAATTATAAAATTCAAAGTACATAATTATATTTAAAACTGATGATAATTAAAATAGATATTATTTGGTATAAAAAGAGATAAGATTTTGTACACAGAATAGTAGGTGGTTGATGGAATGATAAAAATTTTTGTTTCGAGAGTGGCTTGAGTGTCATTTTAAATTACGAGGTTACTAAAGATGAAGTATATTACATTTCTCAAGTCATAAAAAAAGTGTAATTTAATGCAAAAATGAAACACAGATCTGACAAAATAAGGACGTATGCTAACATTTCTGTGCATTGTATACATTTTTAAAATGGTTAAAAAATTATAAAATTCAAAGTTATCATTCTTATTTAAAACTGATGATAATTAAAATGAATATTATTCGATATAAATATTATTGATTGATAATTAAAATAAACAAACATAATAAAGACGTTTTGCAATTAGATAATAGGTAACATAGTAGGTACACGTAATGGACTCCACAAAATAATAAAATTATTCCATGTATGACATCATATCTTACAGCCTGCTCCGAAATTAATTTATTTCAATTCAATCGCCATCTGCCGAGTTGAATGTCAATTTCTGATTAAAACCTGAAAGAATGTAGGATCGTGGATGCATGGGAAACGAGGAAAATATTCTTTCCGTTTATGTTTCCTCCGTACGTATCAATCAATGTCAGTGGGGTTTCGTTCTGAAAAGGTATCGTTCATTTCGTTGCATTAGCACACAACGAGCAGCGATTAAGGCTGCAGATTCTTTTTTTTGCAATTCGAATGCAGGCAACACCGTGGTTGCCTTGCAAGGTGTTAGAAGTGAACTACGTTTAAAAACGAATTGAAATAAAAGTAAGCACGCAGTTTTTTCAAGGATGATTCACGATTAATCGCCGAGGCGACGTTCTGACGGGCAACGTCAAACGCATCGCAATTCACATCGCCATTTGCATGATTAGAAATTAAAATTCAACTGGGTCTCGAGTGATTGGAGACACCTGTCAAAAAAAAAAAAAAAAAAAAAAAAAAATACGAACAAATGAAACAAATATAAAATTACTAATTGAAAGAGGAAGGATGAGCGGCTGTGAAAATTCTTTTGTAAATTTCTAGATTTATCTCAGTAAGTAACAACAATTATTCCGATTGACTTTATTTTCACGAATCTTACGAAGTTACGAGTGACAATGGAAATTTCAAAATTTTAATGGTAATTTTTTAAATTGCGACTAATTTAATTGAAGTATCGTATTGCTATTAGATGGACGTTCTAAACATCGTTGTATTTTCACAGCAATTCGAAAGCTCGTTTTTTTCTTTTTTTTTTTTAATTGTTACCGACGACGAGAAGAGAGAATGCATGGCAACTGGCAACCTCTCTCATTTCCACTTTCCAATTGATTATTAAAGTTGTGCATAGAATTTCTCCTCTATACACAATTAGGCGTACAATTACTGCGCGATTACTACGTGATTGCTATGCAACGCGTGCAGTCGTCTGCAGTACAGACGTCTGACAATATATTACAGCGTTTCACCTGGAAAGAGTAACCTATATCTTCCTCTCTCCCTGAGAATAATACTCAAAAATTTGATCCATCGATCGAAAACAAGAAACGTTCACTCCACATTGGAATGCCTCCACTCTTTGTCTAGTCAACGTCACTCAAACTTACTTTATTAATTATTCTCGACGAGTCTAATTAAACAAAAACCCAATTTTATATACGAACAAAATATTTTTAGTAAACTACAACGATATTAAAACTTGGTTTATTAAATTAAATTAATTCCATAATAACGATCAGTTATTTATAATTTGTTCGATCAGTTCTTAATAATTTGTTCGATGTTATTTCAACTAAATTAATTAAATCGAAAGCCAACGTTTCACGACTTCTTCATCTTGCTTCACACGGACTCGGCGGCTCTGGGCCTTTCGATATAAAAATCGAGACACGCGGCTTATGTTTATTCGACGGAAGGCGTTCGTCGAAATTCACACACGTCGATAAGCGTGGGCGACCGGGCCTTTTTCTTTCCCCAGGTGGAAACTCGAAAAAAAGAAAGCGATCAGGCCGTCCTGTCTGGGAGGAGCGACTGTTCGACGTAACTCACGACGGTGTGCCCGCATTTTAGTAAGCATCGTTGCACGCGGTCCCGTATGCGATGCACGTAGCACGCTCGTTTCTGCATTCGCCGTCGTAAAAAGTCAGTGCGCGCGACCGTGTTCCTATCCCAAATTCCAACGGGAACCCTTGAACCGATACGAGCAGTAAAAAAAAAAAAAAGAAAAAAAAAGACTGTGCGTTCGCTTATTGCTCGTCCGACAAGCTCGCTCGACGATGGAACGATGGGATTTCGTATTAACGAATGATACGGCGCGCGATCGTGCATTTGCATGAGAAAGCTGGGGCGAAACTCGTCGATCTCGTAAAAATTTCACTCGACGTCTTCAAAATTATTATCATCACCGTGCAACAACGTTCCCCCGTTATGTTACTGTGTAACCCCTTGGCGCTGGAGTGACGCGACACGTGCGTCGAGAATATTTGGTTCTAAGTATATTTAAGTATAACCCAGGCAAAATAACGAATCATAAATTTGTTGCTTCTCGGTAACTTCTGTCCAGTGATATCGATCCGTGCTGACGGGTTCAAAAGGGAAAGAAAGCGACGAATTATTAAATATATACGGATCGGTCGCTCGTTATGGTCCGCGAACCAGTTACAATGGGTTGAATCTCGTCACGTCCTCATTTGTTCATCGTTCTATCGAACTGCTGAATTTGCACCTTGTCAAATTTGATAAAAAATTAATTTCACGTAGCGATAAATAATAAAGAAGCAGCATCGATGACAAAAGTTAGCACGCAATTGATTTATTAATATACATAATAATATATGACGAGCCAATGTTAATATTATTAGGGAAGAAATAAGTGGTCAAATTTGCAAGTTCTTTCATTTCGTTTATTCCAATTAACAGGCTACTAAATTTCTATATTCAGTTGTGCGTGAAATTCACATAAATCGCGTTGTTCACGTTAAATCGTGATTTTATTTTCCTTCATTTTGTCTAATTAAATACTAAACAAACGAGAAACTAAACGAATCCTTGTGATTGTTCGTTTTAATAGAACTCCGTTTGGTCGATATAAACTCTTGTTCGTCGAATACATTTATTCGAACCTGAACTCCTGTTATGCGAACGGAAAATCACCAAGGGGAAAATCGATGTGTGAATTTCTATATTCTATTGGTTCTCCAACGAGTTTATATAATTGGATTTCTACTGTATGTTCCAAAACTATAAATATCCTCTACTTGACGCACTGTGGTATAATGTATAATAATAATAATCAGAAGGCAACCTGTTAAGGGATTTAAAAATGAATATTATTTGCAACTTGGAATTATATGTTATATATAGAAAAATGTCGAAAATATATATTACATGTTATATGTTAAAAATACTCGTGAAAACATGAGATTTTATATATATTATATATTTTTATATTATTTATATTTTATATATATATAAGAAATGGACGAGGGAACAAAACATACTTTATTGGAATCTCAATTATCATTAATTATTAGACTGCGGATGTTCGTGCATGTAAAATGTACAAAAAGCATATGAAATATATAAATGTTCGTGACAAATATGCAAATAAGCACGAAAAACATAAGGAATTTGTAAATAATATGTTATTCAATGGTACATATCTAAATTAGTACAAAGGAAATTCAACAGCTCGTGCATAATTGACATTACAATAAATTATTACTATATATTAATATAACTTTATGTTTCAAATATTCATAATTATTATTCTATATTATTGCAACGTATTACAGTTTTTAACTCAATTATTAATATTTATCAGTTAACGTTAATTTGATAACATTGGAACGCTGAGAAGGAACGTTATGCATTATGCGAATGCATATTTATTTGTGCAATACTGTCATGGTACATAACTTGCTCATACCAGCTTCTTTAATTATACACATACAGTCCTCTATAATATAATAGTAATTAAATGCGAAAGAAATATTTAACATGCACACGCTTTTTTAATTAAAATATGCAAAACATGCGCAACATATGCAAAATAATAATTACACGTCGAAATATAACTTTACGCGGGACATCCGCAGTCTGTTAATTATAATACATCAAATTCACGTCTCCTCGTTCGCGAATTCGTCCTGGCACAATCACGAATCAACATCGAGGACCAGCCAGTCTAAGAATAAATCCAATAAATCCCTGGCATAAAGAGCCACTTTTAACACTCTTTGACTCTCGTTTCACCATACCTTCCCAAACCTGCCCCACCGACTGCGAATTACACCCCTATTCTCAAAAAGAAACTTCCAGAGCCCTCTTTCTCTCTCTCCCTCCTCCCCCCCCTCTCTCTCTCTCTCCCTCTGGTGAAACTTTAAATTACCACTGGAGGTAGTCTCCTCTAAAACGAGAAGAAGGAATCGCGTCGATGGCAAATGAAATTTCCACCGTGGTCGACCGTGTCTTCGAATTCGTGTTCTCATTCGTCGCGTGCTTCGAACAGATATTGTAGATCGAGAAAGAGAGAGAGAGAGAGAGAGAGAGAGAATGGAAAAGGGGGAACGGTGTCCGTGATTATCCCAGTGGGAGCAAGGATAGAAAGGAACGCTTCTTCCCGCGTTTGTGTAACGCTTGTAAAATGCGAAAACAAGACGGTGACCGAATGGCTGCATCCTTCCTTCCTTCCTTCCGACCCTTACGACTTTTCAGCGACGGGTTGTAATGGGGCTGTGTCGTGTTCCGGATGGCGTTCGCGCGATCAACGAAAAAGGGGGGGAGGGCGGGATCCTCGTTTTACAGCCGTTAAGCGCGATAGCGGCACAATAAAAATCCCATCTTGTTTGCAACCCTTCCGCCTTGGCTAAATGGCGCGTTTAATTGCCGCGGGTTTTTTTTTTTTTTTTTTTCTTCTTTTCTCTCAGACCGTCGATGCTTCGAGCTCTTCGTTAACCGCTTGCGCTGGCAACTGATACTGCGGACCGTAACGAGTGACCAGAACCGTATACAGTTAATTCGTCGCTTGGACAGAAATTATTTGAAAAGTAATACACTCACCATTTTGCCTGGGTTATGCTTAAATATACTCGAAACTGAGAAAATATTGCAATATTGGAAAAGAAGCGAAGACAATTGAAAGACTCAGTAATAGTTTTGCTCCGAAATGTTCAATTTTATCAGTTGTTCATTTGTAGATTGCAATCTAACTTCTAAAGATTCAATAATTACATATATATTTATTTATTCTTATGTGTATATATATATATTGTTAAACAATTTATTTTTAGATCTTTAACAATCTTTTGATAATTTAGCTTTGGGATAATTCAGTTTTGTGCATCTTTCGATGATCTGATTTTAAAATTCAATTTCGCATAATCTTCAGTACTCTGACTTTGAAGAATTTCGTTGCGTATTTTCTCTGATAATTCCAATATCGCTAAACTAACATACTCTTTAACTTATTCCTAATCTCTAAAACAAATTTTAATCTCCAACAACTTGAAGTCGTTTAAACATTTTATATTCAAGAAAATTATATATATTGTGCATCCAATTCCAGTAGTTGGTACAGACCGGATCGATCACGCAATACAAATTAATGATGGCGAACGCGTGAAAATATTCAGCGTTATGTGTGTCAAGGTAGTTGTTAAGGATCATTCAAGGCTGGAATTGGATTACCGCCCCATGTTTAATTCATTTTCACCGCCACGGTGCCTCATAAAATTATGAAATTGCAATTCAGTCACTTTCGCAGCAACACTTTAATACCAAAATGCACGACGCACGTATTTCCTTTGCATAATTTCAATCGTGTAATTTACTTTCAATTCAAATCATTAATCGTCAATATCCAGTATAGTACTTCTTCGTGCATCTTTTTATGATCTAGATCTACAGATCTCACGTTTTCACCTAATTACAATTTCAACCAGGAGCAGACGAAAGATAAAGGATTATCTTTGTTTCAATAATAATTTCGTTTGTACAACGAAAGATACAATTTGCAATTTCACACAAGAAAAAAATGCATGATCTTAATAAAATTCGTGGAGAACTTTTTTCATTAAGCTTTTTCTGCGTTTCATTTTCGCAATATGAAATTTTTGCATATTGCAGATGATACAAAATTTAATACAAATAGGTATTTGGATATAATTAATTAGTGTGTGTATATAGAAGACATGTGCAACATAATAATATACAGTTACAATAGACAGTCAATAATTATTCCAATTTGTAACTATGGAAATTAGATCCAAAATTACTTATGGAATGCAACAGTCACTGCTGCAACATAGTAGTATATATTAATCTCTGAAAAAATAATTTTTCAATAAAAAATTAATAGACATACCATTAATTCGGATAATTGAGCCAAGTTATGCAGAAATAACTAATTAATTAAGCACTATATAATTTTGTCACCTCTATTTTAAAAACTTACAAACTTACGTTTACAAACTCTTACATTGTACGCTTGTTAAAATATATCAAAAGACAGTATCATTCTAGACTTTCATATCTCACTGCATTTATTATAGTCTATATTCTCCTGACTATACTATTCACTACTAAATAACACATGCACAACACAAACACAAAAATATATCGAATAGAAACAAAGTTCTTGAATTAAAACCTTCACGCTAGATTTACTCGTTTTTAGATCGTTGAGGATTGCTAGCGCAATTTAACCCTAATTGACGCCCACTCTTATACAGATTAATTTCCTAGAAACAAGCAAGTGAACCAAATATACTAGATACAAAATATTCTACTGACTATACTGTTCACTACTAAATAACACATACACAACACAAACACAAAAATATATCGAATAGAAACAAAGTTCTTGAATTAAAACCTTCACGCTAGATTTTAGATCGTTGAGGGTTGCTAGCGCAATTTAACCCTAATTGACGCCGACTCTTATACAGATTAATTTCCTAGAAACAAGCAAGTGAACCAAATATAATAGGTACAAAATATTCAACTGACTATACTGTTCACTACTAAATAACACATACACAAAACAAACACAAAAATACTAATAATATAGCTAACCTAATAGAAACAAAGGTCTTGAATTAAAACCTTCACGCTAGATTTACTCGTTTTTAGATCGTTGAGCGTTGCTAGCCCAATTTAACCCTAATTAAAGCTCACTCTTGTAGAGATTAATTTCCTAGAAACAAGCAAGTCAACCAAATATAGTAGATACAAAATATTCTACTGACTATACTGTTCACTACTAAATAACACATATATAAAATATACCCAGTAGAAACTCTTGAATTAAAACCTTCACGCTAGATTTACTCGTTTTTAGATCGTTGAGAGTTGCTAGCCCAATCTAACCCTAATTAAAGCTCACTCTTGTAGAGATTAATTTCCGAAAAACCAGCAAGTCAACCAAATATAGTAGATACAAAATATTCTACTGACTATACTGTTCACTACTAAATAACACATATATAAAATATACCCAGTAGAAACTCTTGAATTAAAACCTTCACGCTAGATTTACTCGTTTTTAGATCGTTGAGAGTTGCTAGCCCAATCTAACCCTAATTAAAGCTCACTCTTGTAGAGATTAATTTCCTAGAAACAAGCAAGTCAACCAAATATAGTAGATACAAAATATTCTACTGACTATACTGTTCACTACTAAATAACACATATATAAAATATACCCAGTAGAAACTCTTGAATTAAAACCTTCACGCTAGATTTACTCGTTTTTAGATCGTTGAAGGTTGCTAGCCCAATCTAACCCTAATTAAAGCTCACTCTTGTAGAGATTAATTTCCTAGAAACAAGCAAGTCAACCAAACATAACAGATGTACAAAATAGTGTGTACAAAGTAAGAAACACCTCTAATGACGATTCATCGCTCCAGTGTAATAATTTTCGAACCAAAACCCATTCTCACCTCTATTCGCCGCGCGAAAATAATCGTCGTCGGCATAAATTCACCATAGTCGAACGCTCGGCCGCAGAACAGGTCTTCGGTTCGGCGAACACGGGCACCGATTGCTCCCTGGTTGACAAAAGGTTAATGACCGTGACGAGTAGAGGGAGGAACGGGTTTCGAATAATGCGGATTACATTCCCATTGGCCAGCGTTTAATGTTTAAATGCAAAACCGGAATCGAGGGGGCTGTCCACGGGGCGTGGTTAATGTTACGTCGACATTCACCCAGATACATTCGGCTGGCATGTCAGCAAACACAGGCATGATAGCGTTTGAATAATGTATGCCAGCCGAGCGGGTGGCCGCTTTTGCCGCGCGTTTGCGATCTGGCGATCGCCGCCACGCCTATACTACACTCGCATGTCCATTTGCAAACTGTCGACAAATCGGCTAAAACAATTAGTCGTTTCTGTAGCTTGAAATTAATTAATTCAACGTCGGGGCAATTTGTTGACGGGACCATAAACGATTCATGCCTCCTCGGATCGACGTTCACGACCTGGATGAAATTTCGCTGATAAATCTTTCGTGGCGAATTTTCATCATTTCTGAAAACATCTTTTATTTAATCCTAGCTGGTTCTTTATTTATCGTTGTAGAGTTTTGTATGTTAGTTTGTTGCACGTGGATAGACAGGAATAGTTTCTTGAACTCGTCGGTACGATACTGGATAGAAATTACCGAGTAGTAATAAATTTATTATACTTTTATTACATTTCACTTAAATATACTTAAAACTGAGGAAATTTATGTCCAAAGGATATAAATAGACAGAACATACGAAGTGAAGTAAATTCCACTCAAATTGTTCTCCGAGGGTTGAAATGACATAAGCGTCTAATACCACCAAAGTATAAAGAGTTGGAGACGAATGCGTCTTAAATTCTTTGAAATTTTTGGTAATTAAATAAAAAGCGTCCGGAGTAAAATGAAACAAAGCGTGACAAAAAATGTTAAGAATTGCAGAGACGAGTTTCTAAATTCTAAAACCACTTGCGCTGGCAACTGATTGCGGACCATAACGAGCGACCGAGACCGTACACAATAATTCGTCGCTTTCTTTCTGTGCTCGTCGGTATGACATCGCCGGATAGAAATTATTGAGAAGTTAATTTAACAAATTTATCATTTGTTTCGCCTGGGTTATACTTCGATGTACTTGAAAACTGTGAAAATATTGCAATTTTAGGCGAAATATTCTCTCATTCCAGCCAGCAAGAGGTTAATAAAATTTATTAATGGAGGCTTTGTATTCTTTATCGTATCATTAAGTGTACCTTCCAGCTTGCACTTCAATTTGTTTCGTGCAAATATTATACTTTTTCGTCGGTAGTTCCAGTGTTAAACCGGGTGAAACTCGAAAAATAAGTCACCCCAAGGGTGCTACGTACTCTAGGTCAATAGCTGTATTGTAACGCGATTGCCGGCAGAGCGGTTAATTCGTTGCTGGCATATCAAACAGGAGTCCTTGCGGAAGGACGCGAAACGAATATCTTATGGTATCCAACGAATATGCGCGTAGCTGAATTTCGGATAAGAATCGAAGAATTCGTTTCGATTCCGAACGCGTGGACGGTTACGCGCTTCGATTTGTCGTAAACCTGTAAAGACATTCGCAGTTAACATCGTGCGGAATTATACAGTGGATCCTGCGACATCAGTTATAAAAGTGAAACGAAAACGGAATAAACTCGATGTTTTACTAGACATCTCCTCTCTGCCGTGAGAGTAACGTATAAAATGAATAGTTAACGCTAGAACTTGACGTTGACGATTAGCGTATAAATCTAGTATCTATCTATATGATATTATGTTAATATACTATTAATTATTATGCAATATTATAATGTCATATTAATACATAGTATAATATTTATTATAGTATAGTATACTATTACAGTATATATAGTAGACTATAGTATAGTATACTATTACAGTATATTATAGTATAGTGTTAGTATATATAGTATACCATAGTATAATATACTATTACAGTATATATAGTATACTATAGTATAGTATACTATTACAGTATATTATGGTATAGTATACTGTTACAGTATATTATAGTATAGTATAATAACATTGTAATATAATATTATATTAATATATAGTATAGTACATTATTATATTATAATAATAAATTTATTATAGTATAGTATACTATTATAGCATGTTATAGTATAATAATATTGTAATATAATATTATATTAATATATACTATAGTACATTATTATAATAATAAATTTATCATAGTATAGTACACTATTATAGTATATTGTAGTATAGTACACTATTATAGTATATTATAGTATAGTATACTATTATAGTATATTGTAGTATAATAATATTGTAAAATAATATTATATTTATATATATAGTATTATAATTACAATATATTATATTAATAGTATAATATAGCATTTTATGAAAAGTTATTCAAATCTTTAAGGTTATACATATATCGTTTCATAAATGATAAAATTTCGATGAAAAATTATGAATTATTCAGTTTGACTGATGACTAGTCTGATTTCAATATTAAATACTAATACGTCTATGAAACTTTGATGTTAAAATGGTAAAAGAGTAGAGTAATGGAATAAAATGGATTTCATACAGTATTATTTAATAGATTTTGTTTAGATTAGTTTTTTCGAAATTACAAACAAATATTACCGTTTCATTTTTATTAATTTATTAGTTTATTAAAGTATATATTATTTTAATGTTTGCTTATTATTAATATCATATCAATATTTCAATTAATTTGTGAAAGTCTTTTAAATAACTATAACTAATAAACTACAGACTCAAATTAATTAGTTCTTTCAATAGTGATAAATTTAATTTAAGATTTTGCTGAAATGAACGATAACCCAGTACAACGATAACTGATGTAACACAGAATAGTTTATACCTATTACAAATATAGTTATCACTATATATATTTAGAAATATTGATACAAGCTTCGTGGGCTTCAAAAATATCGATACAATCGGTTTCAAAGTAAATAACACAATATCGATCCGTAAGCAGACTTTCGATGCTATTTCAATTTGAATAATTGAAGTTTATGCTCGATTTGTACTGAATCGATAAGTGAAAATAAATTTCCTTCCGTGGTATTAAAAATATAATGAAATAATAAAAGATTACGTACGTATATCTTCAATGACATTAATAAATATAATATGAAAATTATATTATATTATATTACATTATATTAATTTAAAAATCAAAAGATCACGTTCATCACGAAATTGAAATCGACTGCAAATCCCCTGCGTTCCACGTCGTGAGCCATCGATCGAAGCCACGAGGAAAAAAGAAACGGGGAAATTTAGAAAAAAAAAAAGAGATAAACAGCAAAAAGAAGATTAGATTTATCCGTGCCACGTGATTCCTGCTCGTCTAACCTTCTCCCGTTTCTTCTTCTCTGTCTGTTACAGCATCCTCGAGCTGCGCAAGGAGAAGAGCAGAGACGCTGCCAGGTCTCGAAGGGGGAAAGAGAACTTCGAGTTCTACGAGTTAGCGAAAATGCTGCCATTACCGGCGGCTATTACCTCCCAGTTGGACAAAGCCTCTATAATAAGGCTAACCATCTCGTACCTCAAACTTCGGGAGTTCTCGGGTCACGGAGACCCGCCATGGAATCGGGATGGGCCACCGCCAAATAAGTCTGGCAAGGGTAAGTACCTTCGTTATTAACCCTATTGATACTCCGCCGCGTTGACAATTTGTCGATACCGCGACGATATTATAAGGTGTGCACGGTCTATTAAGAAGGAGATAGAAATCGAGTGGAAATAGCTCGTTAACACACGATACACAACTTTATATTACATATACATATTTTATATATTATTTATGTATTATTACAGTCATCAAAATGTCAGAGACGTTGAAGTAAGAAAGGAAGAAAAAGTAGAAAAATTTTATAATATTATAATATTATGATATAAAATATAATAATTTTATAATATTATAATAACGGAACCACCAGTAATCAAAGCTTAAAATTTCCATTCAGATGCATTCAAGAAGGAGATAGAAATCGAGTTGAAATAGCTCGTTAACACACGATACACAACTTTATATTACATATACATATTTTATATATTGTTTACGTATTATTACAGTCATCAAAATGTCAGAGACGTTGAAGTAAGAAAGGAAGAAAAAGTAGAAAAATTTTATAATATTATAATATAAAATATAATATTATAATATTATGATATAAAATATAATAATTTTATAATATTATAATAACGGAACCACCAGTAATCAAAGCTTAAAATTTCCATTCAGATGCATTCAAGAAAAAGAAGAAAAATAGAAAGACTTTATACGATACAATAAATAAAAGCTTTATTTATATATTTGTTTTTTTTAGGAAGAATCATTTGAATCTTCAAAAATAGGTATATAATATAAAAATATAAAAATAGGTATATATAGGTAAATATTGTTTTGTATCTATAAAATTTCTATAATAATTTTTCTTGAAATTGGTCATTTCAGTGAATGTTTCATATACTGTAAATATAATAAAATTTATACAGAATTTTTACGAATACTAGAAACGAAACTTTTGTCTAAGCACTTCAATTACATTTTAAATACTTTGTCTATAAATGTCTTTATCTATAAATACATATCTATATTTTAGCATTTCTGTAAAAATCCATAATCTGGTTATTATTTTCATTGACAATGAATTATTTTCAGCTTCAAGAAATACGAAAGTTTCTATTTATTTGAGATGATATCAAATCGATGTTTAGTGATTATGTTTGAGACGTAAGAATGCTATATTCAAGGGAATAAACTGGAAACTTTATAACATTCTAATATTGGTGAGGAAAGAACCATAATTTTTAAGATCATTATTTTTCTGAGACGTATTTTTGAATTCATCAAGATGTAATTGAAAATTGGAAGTTCTTTAGATTTTAAAGTTCCACGATTAAATTTTAATTAATCCGTGTGGATTTTAAACTGTTGTTTAAAGTTGTTCAGAATTCCTCAAGATTGAGCAATAATTTATCAAAACATTACAAATATTTCAAAATTTCATAAAATTCAAAATACAAAATCCAAGCTGAGGACAACAAATAAAAAAAAAATATCAAGCAGATGCTTGAAATTTCTTTTTACAACCCCTATGACAAACCGTAGAACGAAAATAAACGAAACTAAATGAAAATAAACGAAAAGAACTGCAAAATGAAATTAACGTTCATTGCGTTGACGTAAGCAATTAAAATCCCTAGATGATCTGACAGAAAATAATTGTCGCGATATTTTTATTTTATTTTAATAAATTGTCAGCCATCTTTAGTATCAGTATCAAGTTAAAACATTAAAAATCTTATGAAAAAAAGATAGTGAAAGATTACATCACTGGCTTAGGTAGTTTAATTAAATATTATCGATTGTTCTCTGTGGGGGGAAGAATCGCGATCGCTATCCCCGAAGAAAGAAAAACATACTCTTTTACCCTCTCTTTGCAAAGGAGCTAACGTAGCTTCAACGTGGAAACAACACAAATGATTGGAACCCCCGCTTATTAGAAAGTGTATCTGTTGGTGATATCTGCTGATGGATCAGTATTTAACCCTGGTAGGGGAGTCGTTGAAGATCGACGAGCGTGTAGTCGCGCGGCAAAATCTGTCGTTCAGGGTGAAAGCATGGGAGAAAGTGAAACTCGTTGCAAAGTCAATCTGTCATTAAAAAAAATATACTTTTACTTTTTTTTCCAATTGCTACAAGTACTAATTGTGATAATAATTCAATGTAAAATAAATTATTCCAATAGCTCGTAACTAGATCGCGGATCTTTATGCCTTTTAAAGTGTCAAATTGCACGGACTGCACGCGGTATGAAAAAATATACAAAATAAGATTTTTTTCGAAGTCTCTGAGTTGTTGGATTTATTCCCAAATTAATTAATCTAAAAATAAGAATGGCGTTCTCGCATACATTGAAATTTGTGTAGTGTGCCCTTACGATGTAACATATTAATTAAAAGTGTTTTTTTAATATATAAATATAAATAATAATATATAATTTTGTAATTATAATAATTATATTATTATAATATTATATATACAAACTTAATACATAAATTGGTATGTAAATGTTATATTAATGTTATATAATATATAAATATATAAACTTAATATACAAATATAAATATTATATAATTTTGTAATTATAGTATTATATAAAATTATTATATAATATAATAATAATGTTATATAATATATAAATATAAATAATAATATTACATAATTTTGTACTTATAATAATTATATAATTATAATATTATATAAAATTATTATGTAATATATAAATATGTAAATATACAAACTTAATATATAAATATAAATAATAATATTATATAATTTTGTACTTACAATAATTATATAATTATAATATTATATAAAATTATTGTGTAATATATAAAT
Source organism: Tetragonisca angustula (assembly GCA_036937485.2). Classification (NCBI taxonomy): domain Eukaryota; kingdom Metazoa; phylum Arthropoda; class Insecta; order Hymenoptera; family Apidae; genus Tetragonisca; species Tetragonisca angustula. The sequence goes on along the minus strand of JAWNGG020000121.1, from coordinate 656,952 downwards.
ATGTAAATATACAAACTTAATATAGAAATCGATGTTAATGTTGTATTAATGTTATGTAATATATAAATATATAAACTTAATATATAAATATAAACAATAATATATAATTTTGTAATTATATTACATAAAATTATTATATAATATATAAATATACAAACTTAATATATAAATTGATATATAAGTATATAAATATATAAACTTAATATATAAATATATAAATACGAATTACACTCTATTGAAATATATAAGCTAACATTGGCAAATTACATTCGACAACAATATATACACTGTATCAATCTAACAAAACAAGAGCACGAACAGGCGAATGAAACTATTTGCGAGAAAATTCCACGCGTCTTATCAGTGTGGATCCAAGGGGCATCGGCGTCGTCGCGAATTAATTGCAATGGTACACCGGTGTTGCTCGAATCCGGCTCGAATATCGTTGGCCGATCGTGATAAAGAGGTGAGATCGTTGAATTTCGATGGAAATTCACGGTACACCGGTATCGAATTAACCGGACAAAGGCCTTCTTAAGAATTCGCGCAAGCGAGCCGGCAATAGATCGAGCCCGGCGATATCCTTTATAACTGGAAGAGTGACCACGCAGGCCGCTACGAGATTCACCAGATACATAGTAATAGAGAATTGTCGGCTATAATCGAGCGATACCATCGCCATTGGCTTTCTTCATTTTCGTGGTTCATTTAACGGAAATGGGAGGGCCGCGGACATCTTTTCGCCCCGGAACATTGAAATGCCGGGGGACAACTCCCCGTTGTTCATCCCTGTCAGTGAAGCTGAACGTATACGCGGAACATGTCTAAAAATATTGATCAAAATGTTGAAATGTGTACGGAACAAGTTTCAGACAGAGAGAAATTTTTCAAGTCGCTTCTTTTCCTTTTTATGTCTGATTGGAGAAGTTTATTGGAATGCTCAGAATCTAGATTGATCGAAAATTGAAGTATACATGGAACATGTCAAATATTATTTATATAATGCAACGGTTTCAGAGGGGAAGAAATTTTTTTCAAGTTGTTTCTTGATATTTGCTAGACTGGAGAAGTTTGTTTTGCACTTTGATTGCTAACCATTTGCGATTATCTTTTATTTTTAATCTTTTCACATAAGCATTCGTCGTTTCAATTCGTTATCGTATTGGGAGAGTATTGAAACGTTATACGTATAATTTGTATTTATTAATCTTCAATTTAAAGGATTCAAATTTGAATTCAAGTTCCATAGAACTAGAGTTTGTCTTTTTCGATATTGCAAGATAAGGGGTTAATTTATTTTCTTTTTACAATTTCCTTGGTGGATGCTAAAGCTACTTTATTACAGTAGGTATTTTGATATTTCGGCAATATTTTATATTTAATTTTCATTGGTTTCTTTGACGTTATATAAATTTAAGAAAACCTCATATGTTTGTTGTAATTACAGAAAAAAGGAGTAGATTATTAACTCTCTTTCTTTAATATCTTCTTCAGTAAATAATAATTAATTGCGATATCAATATAATGATGAATTATTTCATACATAACTTACATTTATATTTAGTATTTAATGAATTTGAGAAATTTATTTATGTTTCATGTTGAAGTTACAGAAAAGGGGGATAAATTATGATTTCTTTAATAGCTTTTTAATAGATGATAATGCTTTTGTATAATATTTTCTTTAAGAATTATTTATTAATTAAAATATTTTGCTTTATGCATAATGCATATTTGCATTTACTTCTTGATTTAATTGATAGACAATTTAAGAAATTTACTTATAATAACTATGATAATGTTCAAACATTTTATATTTGCATTCAGAGAAGTATGCCGATAAGATGATAAATACTATCGATAACTTCTCATTTTAAAATTTCATAACTAAATGACCAATACTTTATTTTAATATAACATTGAAACGTATTACGTGTAATTTGAATTTAATCTCCAACATGAAGAATCAAAATTGAAGTTTTTCACATCAACCCTGATTCTTATCACAACGCACAACCCATTGCAAACATAATCCAACGTATCCAAGAAATTGCATAAATCTCCTCTCAATTTCTGGCAATACTTGCTTCTTCAAAAGAAACAATAACCAGCATTAACAATCAATCCCAATTCCACAATTCCCACCACTCCCCCAAAAATCCTGGTCATCAATCGTAATCCACCATCTTCCACGAAAACCTATCAACCTTGATCCTCCAAACGAAACAAAAAAAAAAAAAAAAAAAAAGATTCCACCTACTCGACGGAATAAGGTCGTCGACAGGAATTCACTTATTCATCGGCGCTACTTTCGCAAATCGAGGGGGTGATGGCCTTTGGGTTGAGTTAATATTTGTCGTTGGAAGACAGAAAGAGAGAAAGAGAGAGAGTGGGAAGCGCAGTGGTGGGAGGGCATGGAAGGTGAAGAGGGTGAAACGGTGGCTGCGCGTACATGTATAAAGGCTTAGGTGGCTGCACCACTACCTACATGGAAATCTAATCACGGCAACCCCTGCGCTGGGCCTCGCGTTACCAACCGCCCAATGTAACTAAACTAACGAAATCGAGTTACGCATCGTCCGCGCATCGCAAGCCGCAGTTCCTCGTCAAGCTAAATCCAAACGGCGGCGGCCGGTTTTCACCCCTCGCCGCATGTCACTGCCACAACTGGAACGAGAGACCTCTCGACTTAACGAAGTAAAATGCGTTAAAGATTTCCAGACACGTCGGTTGATTTATTTTCTTTCGTCCCTCTGCCTCCTGCTCCTCCTTCTTCGTGTTTTTCTTTTTTCTTCTCCTCTTCTTCTTCTTCTTCTTTTGGTAGCTTCTTCGCTTTTTCCTTTTATCGCGGGGGCAGTTGTTTCTCTTGGTTTCTCTTTGTTTTATTGGATGGAGAGGGTTGGAGTAATGGTGACTTTAAAGAATTCTCTAAGAGGAGGATTGGTTGGAGGAAAGTGGCGATAGTGATATTGGAAGTTATGGAGTAATATCGAACGAGAACCTCGAGAGGAAGAAATGATAGATAAAGGCACGTTTTAACGTTTTTAGCGAATGATTTCGAACAATTCTTTGAGAATATTAACTTGAAAATAGAGCAATAAGGTAGAAAATAAAAGGGCAATTTGGGATAAGCGAAAGAGGAATTGGGTAATACAACCGAGGTTAAATTGTTAAGTATAGCACAAAAGTATAGTGCAGATTAGCGTTAAATTGTTAAGTATAGCACAAAAGTATAGTGCAGGTTAGCGTTAAATTGTTAAGTATAGCACAAAAGTATAGTGCAGATTAGCGTTAAATTGTTAAGTATAGCACAAAAGTATAGTGCAGGTTAGCGTTAAATTGTTAAGTATAGCACAAAAGTATAGTGTAGGTTAGCGTTAAATTGTTAAGTATAGCACAAAAGTATAGTGCAGGTTAGCGTTAAATTGTTAAGTATAGCAAAAAAGTATAGAATAGGTAGAGTATATAACAGATATGAAGAATGAAGAACGAGAGTGAGAGAAACAGAAAGAATGAAAAAAAAGGGGAGAAATGTAAACCAAGTCCACTTTTATGGCTGTGAAGCCGAAAAATAAAATTATCTAATCTAATTATTAACTTGAGAAAAGTTTAATAAGAATAATAATGATGATATTGTATGTTTCTTCAGGGACGAATTTTTTAAACTGCCAAAAAAAATTATTTAATCTTTTGTTCGATTAGGTACCATTCATTTCGTGTCAGCAGCAATTCAATGAGTCAGAAAAAAATTGGAGAAAGCAACAAATATAGACAACAGGCAACGTTACAATATTTAAAAAGCAGTGATTATCAAGTAGAGTAAAATATTATCAGTGCTGTCGAGTTTCTTTTTTTGTGTTTATTGTTGAGAGATTCTGTTGCGAATAGCCCTCCGACAGATTTTAATTTTTCTCCACTTAGAATGATTTTAATTTAAAAAAAAACTAAATGTATCAGTCTCCTTGAGAATGATAAAGATTTCTTCAAGAAGAATTTGAAGAATTGCTTGAAAAGTCGAAGATTTCTTTAGTTTATAAATGACAAACTTCACTTCACGGACATTTGACAAGAAAAAAATCAAAAATCTCAATGTTTGTAAAGATTGATTTAATTCAACCTTTTTACTGACGAAAGGCTAAGGTATTACATATTAGGCGTACAAAAATAAGCGGTAATTTTAAATTATTGACCGAAAAGACAAGCTCAGAAAAAAATTGCTGGTTCATTCAAATTCATTAGCAAAAAAGGTTTACAGACTGAAAAATCCATCATTGAAAAATTCAACGTTAAATAAGAACAATCTGACACTGTCGTGGAAACTGTTGCGGTTAACTCTCGACTCTCAACTATCACTCGAAACGATACGAAGGATCTCCAATTGAAATTCAATCTCTCCGCCGATTTTCCACAGCAATACGAGAACCATAGTGATTTCATTTACAAACGAGTCCCGTAAAAGCGGCGAGAAGTTGGCAAAGCAAAATTGGCGTAACATTCCAAAACAGCGTGCGTTTCGTCAGCTATCTAATACAATTTGAAATTGATTTTTTACGTTCCTTCTCGTAGCGTTGTCTCTTCTTCTACAGATTCTGTCTGGAAGACGAAGCTCCATGTGTAAAGTGAATTCCGCGCGATAACAAAACGTACGTCTGCACGTTCTTCGTTCAATACTCGTCGCCGCGGGAAAATAACGCGTTACCATGGTTGATCTTCGCTAAATTGATCACGCCGGCAGCACGGATATTTTTCCATCATCCCCAAGGAAATATCTGCGAGCCACCGTGCCGGACAATCGGGTAAAACGTTCCCTTAGATACTTGTCATAATATTATGACGTTCAGGTAGCTTCCAGACCTAAATTAACTTTCCTCTATCGAATGTTGTGTGTATTTATTGTACGGTTATTATTTACATAAGCAACGTGAATGTTATATATATATATATATAATATATATAAGGTTATATATTGTTATTTATATACTATATTATATTATTATTATTACATTATTGTTATTATATTATTATTATTATATATTATATATAATTGTAATAATAATAACATTATAATATTAATATTATAAAAATAATAGAAATTATTGTATATATTATATACGTAATAATAAAAAATTCTGTCATACCTTATGAGATACATAAGATTCATAAGGTACGAACAAACGTGCTTGAAACTGCAATTCTTTTATCACTGATGAGAAATACCAATTTTCATTTCGCTGCAGATACCCACCCAATTCTCACTCCCCCCCCCCCCCATTAATCTCTCCAGGGCGAAAAAAATTCCATTATTCCGCGTAAACGAGGAAAAGCTGCGCGAAGGAGACCCCGGATCGTTATACTTTGGAGAGCTAGTAAAAAAAAAAGTACATACTTGATTGACATGAGATTTAACACGTTATGAACTATAAAAAGCAACATTAAGAGAAAAAAAAAAAAGGTTTAACTTTTCAACGGCATCCTTTTACACAACTTCTTTTTACATTGCCTGTCAAACAGGATTAGCTGCAACAAAAAGGAACGAAAAGTTCAAAAGTAAACAATATTCTCTAGGGTTTGACGATCGAACATTTTCATTTTTGTGAAAATTATGAAAATAGCAGCTATTTGTTTTCGATGTATCGAATTTTTGCCAAAAGTTTCTACGTTTTTGGTTTATATCTTTCGAAATTGTTAAAAATTAAAAAATGTTCGATCGTCAATACCTAGTAAATGTTACACTAAAGATACGCACCGAGTTTCACAGTAATCGGTTGGTCAGATTCCGAGGTATCTTGCACACCGTTTCTAAAAACCTAGTTTCGAGAGGAAACGCGTTTAAAGTTTCAGACACGTCATTCTTCATGTGTATCCTTTATTTACTTTTTTTTACTTACATATCGCGGCTCGCAGTTCTTACAACTCACAACTAAATTGAATCCAAGTCCCCCAATATTCGATTCGCCAAAAGTAACATTTGAATCGCACGATTTACATACTGCTTAAAGTTGTACACGGTTATATACAAATTCAATTATTCTGTATCCATAGATTTATTATCACATCCCAAAATAAGTCGTTTTAAAGGACTTCCAACTACCATTTAAAATCAACAAACAAACAAACAAACAAAAATCGACTTTCTGAAAATTTAAAACTGTCCCTTCGATCGTCGTGGAAACGGACAGGGAGAACGTTTTCGTCGGGAACAGGCGAAAGGTCCAGTTGGATTATTCGGGGATCCGGGATATCAGAACGAACTTGTTGACCGAATAGCGAAAGCCAGAGGCTGATCAATTCGGCCAGTTAGCCAGTCCACTTCGACTCGTCCGCTGCTCCGTGGGGCTTAACAGATTAAGCGGTTCGCGTCGAGTTTGATCGAGTCTTCTAAGTCTTTCATTACGACGTCCCCAAGAAAAAGAGAGAGAGAGAGAGAAAGAGTGGGTGAGAGTTTATTATTACGGGCAGAAGAAGAAACGGGGAACGTCTTGTTTGTTAAACGAGGGGAGAAAAGGAAGACGCAAAGGGGTCACCGGTGGCATCGGTTCGTAGGCTATCTTCAGGGAGGGGGGTTGAACTCACGGGTGAGTCACAATCGGTCGGAATGAACCGGAGGTAGCGCACGATGGACGTGAACGTCAATCAATTCGACCGAGCAAACGTCTTTATTAACTCTTTGCTGACCCGTCCATCGGGATTCTTCTTTGGGGGGGTGGTGGATAAAGCAGGGGGAGGGGGGTCCTAATCTGCAGGTTTCTATGCATTTTTCAGTTGTTTGTAAACGTGATTGAAGAAAGTTTCTGGCTATATATTGTTGTTCTCCTGTGGATATTTTATATGTCTCTGCACGCTACTACTCGAATACTACAAGCGTCGCACTCTGAAACAATTGCCCCCGAAAAAAATGATTAAAACGATTGTTGGAGTCACGCAAGGCATGTTGTATTTGTTAGTACGCAGAGATAAAAACGATACTCGTCGAATCGATATATTTGCTTGCAAAGCAGAGAAAACTGTCTCCAAAGTGTCAATAATGAAAAATAATTATTTAATTATTCTGTCGACTGCAAACATTATATAGCTGGATCATTATCGTACGATGAAAATCAATGTTCGTCTATATTCTTGCAAATGAAGATATATTTACAGTATGTATTCTTTATGTTAGAATTACATGCAGTATATAAAAATTTTAGTAATGAAGGTTTTGCAAGATTAACTGTTATTTGCTTTAGCTCGTGGATCCGAAAATAAAAGTTCCAATGACTATTAGCTTCAGGTTCAACAAGGGTTAAATCCGTCACCGCTGATTAGAATAATTGATAATGAGGATAGAGATGAACATAATAATGTAAACTGAATGTTTATACTAAACACATGTTCAATATGATTCTAATTTACTATAGGAATCTTGTGGATTTAGCCACTATGGTATATTTTTTGGAATTTGAATAATTTCTTCGTTTTGATATGTGCTAATTTGCTTCTCTTCTTTTGTTACGTCGTATTTTTTAATTTATCAAGGACCAACATTGCATTAACGTAACAATTCTTTGCCATCAATTAACGTTATCGTTAACTTCACTTTTTATACTTCGTTGTAGAACTTAGAGTTCGTTGAAAAATCATTAAATTAATAATGTAAAGATCATGAGCTTCGTTGATTTTGTTCAGCTTCATGATCTTCGTACAAAGTCAAAGACTTCATTTTATTGTATTTGTATACAAAACTCTACACACTTTACACAAATGCTTATATTCAACGGGACAATAACTCCTTATGGCACTCAGACAGAAATGTGAAATGAACATTTGTGAATCTAGAGTATGGAAAACCATAGTACTACTTTATCACCTCAATCCTTGGTAAACAATGTTCAATGTTTTTGACTTAAATAAAATTTATGAATATATTTTTCATAAAATTGCATTAACAATAACAATGATGATGAGACAGGTTTAATAACAATTTTGTTTATTTTAGAATTATGAAATTCAGTATTGTCGAAGTAACTTCAAATTATTGTCAATATGGATAAACATAATTTCTTACGTGATTTTATATTTTTTAAATATCTCAATATTTATAATTGAATTTACATTGTCAAAACGAAATATATACTAATCGAACAATCTCAATATTATTGGAATATCTACCAACAATTAGAAAATCTACTAGCAGACGTTCTATTTTGATGATATAATCCCCAAATGCTAAGATATTCAAAAAATAATCTACCATACGTTAAATTAAATTATTATGCTATATATTAAATTATCAATACGCTAAATTATTATAATCTGCTATACGTCAAATTATTCCCCCTTCTCCATATACGTTCGCGATACATCAATCATCGAATCACACAAAAGTCTAATATATTGAACTCCGAACATAAAGGATCAAAAATGCACAAATACATCAATACGAAACTTTGTCGACAATATTTCGTTTTCCGCGAAACAATTGTTTATCAAAAATCAACGTAATTTTTCTCTTTCTTTCAATGAGATCCCTGTCAGAAATGAATGACGGAGAGGAACCGCCGCGGAATGTCGATTTCTCGAGTTCCGTTTGTTCATTACTATTCAGCGTTAGTTATATACACAGCGATGTGCAATTCGATGCCGGCTGTCGAATACAAATCTCTCCTTAACACACATATCGTTACACGATCACTATGGATCTGTCATATTCTTTACGGAAGCGTCTAAACTTAACTCGATGAACGACAGAAGCGATGTTGGATCGCTTTGAACACCGTGGCGATTCAAATGGACAAACATTTATCATCGCGTCCAATAACGTGAAGCCTCGGGTATGTTTCTGATTCCAGGTGCGAATCGAGTTAGGTCATCAGCATCCGCCGCGATGGACCATTTCGACGTGCATCAGGGTACCCATATACTCCAAGTAAGTACAATTTTGCGTTCGAATCGCGCGTCGAGAAACTAAAAAAAAAAAAAAAAAAAAAAACTCGCGTCAATTGCAAACTGGGCTAGACCTTATTGCAATTTTGAAAACTGTTTGCGACAAATAAACGAAAGGAATCTTATTTATCGTCGATGGCAACGCAACTAATCTTATCGAAGATTTAGAAAAAAGATTTTACTACAATCAAAGTAAATGGTCTGATCAGAAACTCTGAGATTGTAGTAGAAAAATGTTTACATCGATGTCTTTGCAAAGTGACTGATTTTATCTATGAGGGATTTTAAAGTTATTTGTCAACAAAAGAAACTTTATCCATCGACGATAAGAAAATGTAACTGATTATATTAGAGGTTCGAAACTATTTACGATAAGAGAAGTCTAAAATTATTTACAATAGAAAAACAAAGATCTCGCATCAAGCGTAGTGACTTGAATTTGCAATAATTTTGAAGAAACCGATCATTTGAAGAAAATTGTCCAGCGATTCGAGGAATAAAACTGTGAAAATTACTTCCAGCCCCTTTAACGTTTCTGTGAATTTTACTGTAAATCAATTGCTTATCGATGAATTGAATTTTTATGCATACTCATATTTGTTGAGTTTCATTTAATCGAAGACTTGGTTTATCTATGTACTCTACTAGTATATTTTTTTAACGTGCACTCTCTGTATTGTTGAATTTCCAAACAAATGCATAAAAGTTTGTAATCTTCATTAATATGAATATTTATATAAAATGTATACTTCAAGAAAACCATACCGACATTGATCTGTAGGAATTTCCTCTAATAAAATAGAATAACGATAAAATCAAAGTACGATAGTAATAGAAATATCGGGGATTTCTTATGAATCCTAAAAATTCATATTCTTATAAATATAATCAAAAGGCTAAAATCTAAGTAGATAGTTGCTTCATCGATTAAAAATTATAACCACGGTTTTTTTACGCATTTCTAAATTTTCATAAACACCATTGATAAAATGAAACTTGGACAGAAGATTGTTTCATGGAATTATAATGAATAATCTTCTTTGGATATTTCACATACTTTTGCACAATCTGTGCATTGTGTGCATTTTTGCAAATCTTGCAGCTTTAAATAAAAATCCGCAGTCTAATTGTAACAAATACTATACTTCAGACACTTCGTATATTTTTTCGTCCAGGTTTTAAGTCTCGAAAATTCATAAAAATTCGCAGTATACTAATATCATAGAATTACAATTAAAACGAAAAAAGATAAATTTCCAGTTTAACAGCTTTTCCCAGTTTCGACTATTATAACTTGCAACTTAAAAAACAAAAAGAAAATTAACAAGAATTATAACTTTTTCAACATCTCCCGATTAATTTCTCTAGTTTTGACGACAAAACGAAGCCAGAATTGAGAAATTTATAAAAAAAAAAAAAAAAAAAATCGTCGTTAGAGGAAATTCCGAGAGAAAGACGCGGTTATCGCGAAAACTGACAGCAGGGTGGAGGGGGAGGGGGGGGGGTTGGAAGTGATCACGAGGTTGGTCCCGGCGAAAAAAAAAAAAAGACAGAAAAAGGAGAAAAGAGTAAAAAAACGGGAGGAGAGAGAGGCGATGGAAAGAGGCTGAAGAGCGATTGCACTCATATTTTCCGTTTCAGTCGCTGGACGGGTTCGCGATGGCGGTCGCCGCTGATGGACGGTTCCTGTACATATCCGAGACCGTCTCAATTTACCTTGGACTCTCACAGGTGAGTGTGTAGCCAACGTTGTACGTTCCCTTACGAATCGTCGTTGTAAACGTGACTCGTTCGCGGGGATGTTGATGGAACCTGGACCGAGCGAGAGTCGTGCTTCAGGGATGAAGTTAGACAGAGAGAGAGAGAGAAAGGGAGAGGAAGCAAAAGACGAACGAACGAAGCCGAGACGTAGGAGAGATAGGTGGTAGCAGCGCGGGGGTTGGGTGAAATGAAGCGGAAGACATATAAGACACAGGCATGCACGTGAGGCTGGCACGTATGCGCGAGCCGGAAGGGCAAAGATAGCAGCACACCGAGGGAACACGGCCCCTCGTGGAAAAAGGAGAAGTTCGATGAAGAGGAGCGGGAGGGCGAGGAGACGAAGCCGGTGGCGGCGGAGGTGGCCACGGCGAATGGTGAAAAAGAGGAGAAGAGGAAAAAGAAGCGAAGTAGCGTGGCTTGGGAAAAAAAAGAAGAAGAAGAGGAGGTGGATAAGGACGAGAGAGAGAGAGAGAGAGAGAGGAGAGAAAGGAAAGGAGGGAGAGGTCAAGGGAGGAAAAGAGGAGAAGGTTGTATGAGTTGGCGGCCATACTGGCTGGCACCAAGCATGACATAGACGAGGGAAGGATGGGTGGTGGTTGGGGGCGGGGGTGGTTGCATGCGGCTCACGTAGCCTCTGCACGGCGGCGTGTTCGCCATTCCTAATGCTGCCAGTGAAGGTAGATGGAGAAAAGAGAGAGAGAGAGAGAGAGAGAGAGAGAGAGAGGAACAGCTAGACTGGGATGGGAGTGTGGAATGGAGGACCGGAGGAACAGAGATGGATAGAGAGATAGACGAACGGAGGAAGAGAGAGAGAGAGAGAGAACTATAGCGGGAGGAACAGGAGGTGACCGGTGTACCAGCTCGGTTCTGCGAGACTCGTGGAGCAATCAATAGGGTGTTTCGGGGATTCGGGAAACCGGCGCCGACGTTGCCACAAACATGGCCGCCGGCAGCCCCTGTGTTCCGGTGGTATTTCTTGCTGCGACAGAGAGCCAGCCAGCTGGCGGTACGAAGACGCTACGCCGCGGACATGGAAATCGAATCGTCGGAAGCTGTTCCTTCATTCGCCTCGTATTCCAATGATACTGTCACCGAAGAAGACACTTTCTTCTTCTTCTTCTTCTTCTTCTTCTTCCTTTCCTCCGTTCGTAGCCTGCATCCCCTATCGAGGATATGCCTTCGTAGCGTTCCAGTATACGTTAACGATCCCCCAAGTCTCGTTGGCGAGGTTGATTTTTAATGGTCCACACCCCCTGAGCTGTTTGGTGGGTTACGAGAGTGCTGGTTTTAGTATTATTATTATTCTGTCGGCAAGTTCGATTGAAATTAAAGTTTCCGTGCCGGATGAAATTGACTCCCCTCTTTCTCCTTGTCTCTCTCGTCTTTCTCTCGGTCTCTTCCTCCGTCGATCGACGGAGCCGATGGGAAACCGTGCCCCTCTGAGCTAGTAATCTACTTCGCGGGATTTACATACTCTTACGTGCTTTGTCTTTGAGCGAGTTTGCCGGAATCTCTCGGATCGAAGGGTAAATCGACGTGTTAGGATTGCGTGAGCGTGAGGAATAATTGCGCGGAGCACGAGGGGAATTTTGAAAAAAAGAATATTAAATGGGTAATGACATTCGCTAAAGATATTCAGGTAATTTGCTACCTGTCGAATAATAAAAAGCGTCGGTTCACCGTGCAAGCAAACGATACCAGAGCATATTTCCAACAGTGTCATTTTATTGAAAAAGAAAAAAAAAAAAAATACTCGCAATTAAATAATGGGGAGCGTTATTCCCAACGAAAAAGAGGAATTGTCTTGTTTTTCGTTGTTGCCGGTATTTATCGATATTCCGCCCTCGCCGTTCTGCAAAGTTTTAATAATAGAATTTCCGTTTCAAACGTGTCCCGTGTTTTTTAGCAGATTTTACGATTCGCTTGGAAAATACCGCTTTAAAAAAAAAAAAAAAAAGAAAAAATAAATAAAACGATGAAGTTGCTCGCATTTTTCTTTTTTAATACTTTACGCTCTTAAGCACTTGGGTTGTTCGAAAGAAGTTTTTTTCTCTCTTTTTCTACGCAAAGATAGATTAGTTATTTCGAGAGGGAACGAGACGAGGCCGTTTCGGTCACGTCGAAGCAGTGTTTCGTGGAAACAATCGTATTAAGACCCGCAGAATTTTCCCGCAGCGAGGCTGCCACGAGAAAGCTGTCCCCGACTGCAGTTTTTCCTCTAATTAAGTCACCTTTCTGCGACTTGTCAACGAAATTACAATGTTTAACGCGTTCTTCTCGCAGAATTGCATTCATTTCCCTTTCTCCAAGTTCTTTTGGAGAAATCCAATAACACACTTCGTAACATACGCTAGAAATTCTTATTGAATCTATTTATTACAAGTGGCTACGGATTTTCATACGTTTCTAAAAAGAAATTCAACGATTTGCCTGACAACGCAAAAATACATAAAACGTCCAAAATAGATACATTTGCTAGGCGAAACAACAAATTTTCACTCCATTCATCCAAACGGATAATTTACATAATTAAAATTCGTGTAATACTTCAATACGTTCAGGTAAACAGACTCGATTAACAAAAGTTTAATAAATAGTTATATAATATATATTGTATATTACTCTTATATTAATTACATGTTTCAAACGTTCAAGTGAGATAGACTAATAGAATTAACAAAAGTTTAATAAATAGTTGTATCATCTAAATAGTTAAATAATATGTATTGTACATTAATCTTATATTAATTATATATTAATTTTCATGAAAATCTGTAATTTAATTAATAAAACGTCACGGAATAAAGAAATATTAGCAAAGAAAGATATTCTAAAATGAACACAAGATATCGGAGAGAGCATGACATTTTAATATAATAGATTTTTAGTTGAACCCTAAAACACGAAAGTGTAATATTTGTAGGAAAGAAATTAAAGTCCAAGGAATAGGAAAACACTTATGACACAGTCAAGAGCACAAGCTTCTATTTATACATTTTACTGTATATGCTTCCATTTATATATTTTGCCATATATTATATCTCTCGATACTTTTTAAATTGTGCCGTTTAATGGTAAAATGACGCAATTTCTAAATAACGAGACGTAAGATATATAAAATTTTTGTAAAATGCAACAACGTCAGAAAATGTTGTAGCACGAAGTTATACATTACACACTATTACGGCATTTCTACAAATATATACAACGAAACTGAAACTTTCAAATCGGCGAAAGACTGACTCGCATCAAATTTTGCATTAAATTTGTGCAATGATAATGTGTCACGTGTGTGGCGTAAGTTGCACGAAACGGCGACGACAATTTTTAGAAAATATGGAAAGGAGAAACGGGGGGAATGATTAAATTTCTCTGAGTTTCAGGTAGAGATGACGGGGTCAAGCGTTTTCGATTACGTTCATCAGCAAGACCACGCGGAGGTCGCGGAGCAATTAGGCCTGGGACTTGCTTCGAACAGCACTTCCGGTCCACACTCGTCGAGCTCTGGATTAGCGTCGCCAAGTAGCGCAGCGTCCGAGGAACACGGTTCATCTTCCACCGCGAATCCCGACGGTAAAATTTCTGCGGCGATGTTTCTTTTCTTCTTGTTTTCAAACGTCGCGTCTCACATCGTTCGCGTTGAGATCGCGAAACTGATAAACTTTGAGCTAGCTAGGTTAAAGGACACGTTTGTTTGTTCCTTGTTCGAACGTGGTTTTATCGTTCTATCTAGGAAATATTCGTTTCGTTCAGTCTCGCGTTTTTATTTATTTCGTCTCATTTTTTATTCATTTCTTGAAGGACATCGTCGTGATTTATAAACGCTTCCTTCCAAATCCGGTTTAAATTGAATATTGATAACTCGAAAAAGAAAGAAATCTCGTAAAATTCGAAATATTCAAAACGAAAAATACGAATGTTAATTTTAAAGTATCTGTTTAACAAATGTTTCTTACATTTGTTAAACGTCGACAAACTATACTCAGTGTTTTAAATTCTGTAATAACTTTACTAAAATAATAGATCGAAGTGATTCACTTGGATTCATTATTAAAGCGTGAAACTTTCGTTCTTCAGCACTCAGTTCACTTACATATGTGCACATTACACGTTACATTTACACGTACACAAATATTCATACGTTCTTTCATAATTTAATTGCAGTGTCCTCGGTGATGTCATTATCAGCAAACAATCTTTACAAGGGATACGACCGCGCGTTCTGCGTGAGGATGAAATCTACCTTAACGAAAAGGGGGTGCCATTTTAAGTCTTCTGGTTATAGGGTGAGCTATACTGTTCTGTTATAAATCTCCTATATTTCTAAAAGCTCCATTCGTCTTCTTCATTTTGTGTCAATATTATTTAAATATCTTCGTTCCACGTTTCAAAGATGTTGGGTGGTATTTTTTTTTAATAGTCTCGATGTTTTAAAAAGGCTAGAATTTTGAGATTGAAATCAATTTTCAAATTATCACAGATATCAATTACCTGAATTTACTTGCGTCAAATTTCAAATTTAGTCGCCGATCGAGGATTATCAATCGCGTTCGATTAACGAAACCAGAGACGTTAATAGACGATTATGAATTCAGGTCGTGTTGTTGCTGTGCCGTTTGAGACCGCAGTATACGTTTAGCCATACAAGAAAGTCCGCGCCGCCATTGATAGGCATGGTCGGTCTGGCGATCGCACTTCCTCCGCCAAGTGTGCACGAAATTCGCCTCGAAACTGACATGTTCGTCACACGGATCAGTTTTGACTTTCGGATAGCACATTGTGAACCAAGGTGAGCGTTACAAATAGCCTACGAATTTGCATTTGCTGAGAGAGAGAGAAAAAATGTAAAAATGCAGGATAATAGATTTTAATCTATAAACGTGCAGTAGAACTCCGTTTACATGAACTTTATTCGTTCGAATCGAAATTTTAACTGATACTCGCTTAAATGAACTTTTACTGGTTGAATCCACTTGTCTGAACGAAAAATCACTAGTATAGAGAAGAATCAGTGAATTTCTATCATTTCTCGTTTATATAAAATAAATTCACATGAATGAAATTCCACTGTACACTTACTGATAAAATAGTAACTGTTATATGAAAAAAAAAAATGATTCAAATAAAAAGTGAATGGTTTCAAGAGGATTACAATCTGATGGAATTAGTTATAACATTTTACCAATAATTAATGTATGAAACAAATTTTTTGTAATCACGTTGATAAAAATATTCTCAATTTATTGTATTTATATTTATCCACGAGATGTTTGAAATTTACACCTTTTCTTTCTCTGAAAAGTTCTTAAATTAGATTTGCATTGTTATCTGTCTTATATTTTTGTATTTAATTAACTCGTAATTTCTCGATAATTTCACATTTTATTTATAGGGTGTCCGAACTATTGGATTATACAGCCGACGAATTAACGGGGAAAAATCTTTATACATTGTGCCATGGGGAAGATGCGAATCGTCTTCGGAAATCTCACATTGACTGTGAGTATTTTTACCAGTTTTTTTTTTTTTTATTTACTTCAATCATGATTTGCCAAATCATCATGAAGTATAAATTAAATTAGTAACTTGATCCTTTAGTTCCATTGATATATTAATACGTATTTATACATTATATAACATACAATAATATATCACAATACAAAATATACATTGTATTAATTATATTTACAAATATAATATTATATCAGTAATGATAAATATATTAATTATTCCAGTAATTCACAAGGGACAAGTGTTGACACATTATTATAGATTGATGAATAAAAGCGGTGGATACACGTGGCTACAGACGTGCGCCACGGTGGTGTGCAATTCGAAAAACGCCGAGGAACAAAATATCATCTGTGTCAATTACGTTATAAGGTAAATCTCATACAGCTAGATGCAACATCGCGACTAGATCGAAGAACAATTGTAAAACGTGAACGAATTTTTTCAGCGGCCGAGAGTACGAAAACTTGATCATGGATTGTTGTCAACTGGAAGAGGGTGTGATGGGCGTGAAGCGCGAGGACGCAGCTGGAAACGATCCAGAAAATGGATCGCCAGATGCCGACAGAGGAGGTATACATCTTACGATCTTCCATCTCGATTATTCCCATTATTCTTTCCCCAAGAATAACCAAGAATATAGCTAGTTCACCTTCGTCGAGAATCCAAAACTTTCTAATCGCTATGATAGCATCGTAACGCATTTCAGAAGGAAGAAATCACGGCGGGCCATCGAACCAACATCAGGAACGGCCTCACAGATCGCCACCAGAAGATCGCGAAGATACCCGCGGCTCGGAGAGCGAGAAACGAGGCAGCAGGCACCACGACAATATAGCTCAGTTGCAGCAAGAGCCGCAGACGGCGGTCGGGAACATTAGCACGCTCGTAGTGAAATTGCGCGGGCACAAGCGGAAGTTGCACGAGGACGACAGCAGCTCGAACGAGGAAGAGGACGAGGAGGACGACCCAACGGTGAAAGTCACGAATAACGAGAGAAGCCACGCTCTAAGTCCAGCTCCATCAAACCATTCCATTTCAGGAGGTGAGCAAGTACTATGCTCGGCCAGTCCGAAATCGAGACGCGTGGACGATAGAACGAGCAACGCCGACAGTGCCGGCACCTCCGTGAAAGATCTAGAACAAGCGATGTCCAAGCATCTGCCGGTTCAGAATCTCAATAAGTCCCATTCGCCGACGCTGCATCAACCGACGGACTTTAGCACGGACGCGTTGCTCAAGCAGCAACAGCAGAGGAGTACGATACAATGGATCGGTGCTCATCATCACTTGGGACATCTGAGTCCGCAACAGTCCACTGCCGCTCCGTTACCGGCGTCTGCCCTTCTACGACAATTGTACGCCAACAGGGAGAGCGTGATACGGGCTAACGTGCACGGAATCACGTCCAGTAGTAGTACAAGAACCACTTCTTCCGGTGGAACGTATTACGCCGGCGACACCGCGCCCAGCGGTCCTCTGCCCACGCCGCCTGGCTCCGAAGGATCCAGCACTTACGGCGAACATCAGTTCGTACTGGCAACGCACAATCAGAAGAGCTCCACTGGGACAAGTTGCGCCGATGCGTTTACGAGTCTCGTTTCATCGTACTCCACCGGCAGCGGTTACACCGTCGATTATCACTCGGCGATGACACCGCCGTCGTCCGTTTCGCCGCGCGACAAGCAACAGCAACAGCAACAGCAACAGCTGCATCCGGTGAACGTGATCAGCAGCTACGAAGGCTCGTCGGCCTACACTGATCCCGTGTTGCGACACCAATACGAGCCGGCGCAACCGTTGCCTTTGAAGCCGCAAGTGTACTCGGCGGCCGTTCATCCGAGCGCGTTGGACGCCGCCGCGGCGTACGCCTCGGCTGGCTTAAGCGAGCAAGCGCAATTTTACCATCACCCAGCCGCCGGCGCTGGTTTCCACATTTACCATCCGACGAACAAGTCGACGACGAACGGCTGGTACAGTTCGGCGTCCTAGTGGCGTGCGCCAGTACGCAAGAGTGTACTTAAGTAACTGAAATTACTGAGCCCAAAGTCCCCTACATGCATATCAGTGATATTCATTATTCATCTCTGTACACCGATTTCCCCTATCGTTTCTCCCCCTCCCCCAACCCCACATCCCTCTCTCGTTTTTTCACACACGTTCGTTCGCGTCTCCTTCCTTCCGTTCCCCTCCCGTTTCTCGCTTTTCACCCCCTCCCCCCTCTCCTCACGATTTTTCACTTTCTTCGCCACAAGTGGCTCGTCGTCGTCCACGTTCTTTCCCGAAGCTGGTTTTCATTCTCCCCCTCCCCCTCCCCGGCCCCTCATCCAGCGATCATACGCGCGCATCCAACGTGCCAATTGAACTGTAAAAAAAAAAAAAAAATCGCTGCTCTCTATTCTTGACTATGTAGAATGACTTATTGTAATATAAACAGAAATAAATTATTATGTATGTTGACATTTTCGGAGATATTCGCGAAACGGAGGATAGAAGTTTCTAAAAAGAGAGAGAGAGAGAGAAGGAAGAAAGGGAGAGAAAGAAAACGGAACAAAGAGGAGAAGGAATAGAAGCAAATGAGTCGCAGAGGACAAGAATATGTTCTGGTGTCGACGCTCAAGGGGCAAAAAAACGGTGAATCTCGAAACGCGGCGACCAATTTTAATTTAATGTATGTCCCACGTGAACACGAGAACGGCGCGCGAAAGAAGGAACAACGGAGAAATGAAGAATTAAAGGTTCATCAGCGTTATTGCTGTAAAAAAAAGAGAGAGAGAGAGAGAGAGAAAGAGAGAACGCCGGTGTGGTTGTTAGCGATAAATTTACTCGAGAAGCCGTACTTGTCGTAAATTTTTTATACTTGTAACATTTTGTTGCGTAAATACGATGACTTTAGTGAAGTCAACAGTGCAATCGTTACACGTTTTTTAGCGTTAATTTAAGAGGATCGGATAGAGGAGAAATAATGTTTACCTTTTTGCTTATAACGTAAACGAAAGAAGCGTTGTTTCTGTACGAATGAAAGAGAGTGAGTGTGCGAGTGTGAAAGGGAAAAGAAAGTATGCAACACTACGAAGGAAATCGCTATCTCTACTGATATAGAAAAATATTGTTTCAACGTTGTTAATTTATTTGATCAATCTTATCGATTACTTTTATCACTCGTTGCCATCGAGTCACGTTATCAACTTTAATTGTTCGAATCTAGGCGTTCGTTTATCGTCAATATTAATACATATCAATTTTCCCGATAACGATAAATCACTGCCTTACCATAATTCGAACTGATAGCGCGAATGTAAAAGCCGCTTGATTGGAAAAAAAAAAAAAGAAAAGAAAATGGCATATGGAAGTGCAACGAATGTTTGCTTTCAAGTTACAAATCACGGATATATAAATATTGTGTGTTGTTAGAGGTAGCGAATTCTTTCTGAGATTATTATGTTTTGTTGTAAATTGATGAATTGTTTTTTGACGAGTACACATGTAAATACAATTTTATGTGCTGTAAGATCCACCTGTTGAATATTTCTATTCATAATTTTTCGGAATATTTCTACGAAATTTATTTTCGTTGAAGGAACATTGTAAGGCAGTGACTTAAAGCATTAAAATATATGCATAACGTCTCCATCTTGGTAAAAACGAAACCTTGTGATTCGGTGCAGTTTTCACCCTTGGGATTCATTAAAATTATGGTATAAAATGATGAAAGATTGAATTTTCATTTTATCATAATTGCATGATATTCCTTAAAAAAAAATAGTATGACCACATGCAGTTAGTAAATCTACGACACTATGCTTCTTTAATGCTTCACAAAATTTGGACAGATTTATCAAATTTTATTCCACATCTTTCATTGAAACACAATACATAAACATTTCTTGTTTATATCTCAACTCACGGCTTAAATTTGAAATACATATATGTTATATTATTTTATCATTATTACGTTATTTGTAAATTTCATTTCATCCTTTATAATTATCATTTACCTGGGTAATTTAAATTAATTTGTACGCGCTTGAAATCGTATTCACAAATCCTAATGATAAAAAGATTATTTAAAATTGGATGAAAATCAGCTTTTGCCAAATAACAATGTTCCACGTATAAATACAAAGATTGGATTGAGCGCAAAAATATTTTGTATAGAGAAAATGTCTATATTAATTGATAAAATCTAAAAATACACAAAATGCCGTGTATATAAAAATGCCTTAATGATGATGCATTCAAATCATTGTGGAAATTGTCGGTTTTCATTCAAATTTCAGTAAATGTTAGCTCTCTTTAAATATTCAAAGAAATATTATTATTTTATTATTTATTATGTTTAAAAAAATATGATATTTTAAAAAATAATATTTAAACAATTACTCTTTTTATCAAAAACAGAGCAACCAACGTGATAATAATTTCACAATTTCATTTCCGTTGTTTTATATTACGTAAAACATAAATATATTTTTTATAATAAGGAAAAAGTTGCAGAAGAGATAAAGAGAATGAAACGAGAAATTACACGTCATTTCTCAGTGATGCCATATAAGGCTAAAAGAGAGGTTAATAGTAAGGTTAACGATAACCTCTTTAAGGAAATTATTTCCCTTATATTTCATTGTACATGAATCGATGCTTTTTCAAACGAATGGACTGAAATCCACAAATATAAAATTGGTTCCATTAAAAATGATCGATTCGATGCGTGTATAGAATATTTAAGAACATTAAAAAACTTTGAAATATCTAGAATCTTTGTTTATCTTTGTCACATATGTATGCATAACATAATACTATCACATAAATTCTTAATTTCCATAACTTTCCAATTTTTCGACTATAGCCTCTTAATAAATTGAAATCAAACAAATAAAACACTTGAAATTTCTAAGATGTTAGGTTAGGTTTATCGACTTCAATAATTCCCACGCAGCATGATGTAGAAGTTCGGTGGACGATATAATACTAACCTTGAAGCAGTAAACTCAACAGTCATTGGACACAGCTTGTGTTTGTCATTCTTACACTTGTGCTTGTGACAGATACGCGGCTATATAAGTGATAAATTCAAAAGCAGACTGCAGATGTAATGTGTTATTTGAGAAGGCTTGAAAACCCTTCTTCCGTTTTAGTAAACGTTTACCGTCGGAGTGAACAGTTGTAGACACGAACCATGATCTTACGATTCGCAATCTTCGTCGCTTTCTTGATCCTAACGATCGAGGCGAAAAAGTATCAGCAGTTCTCCGAAGATGAACAATGGCAGGAGTTTGAAGAATATTTAAAGTGGAAAAAAGCGAAGGAAGTGCGTGAAAATGGACCACGAGAAATTAAATACGAAAAACCTCGGCATCACGAATATCATCATGATATGTATAAATCATCTGAAAATGATCAACAACTTCCCGTCGAAAATCCGCCACCTATCGATCAGGCAGCTTTAATGGCAAGATACATTGTTAATCAAGCTGGTAAGAAAAGTACATTTTTATCGCGATAATGATTTCTTTAAATACCAACAAGTAATGTTACAATTCTTACTTATTTTAAGACTCTAACTGTGTAAACAGCTACTTTTAAACAAAAGCGTCGCTTATCAATATAAATTATGAATCATTTAGAAATCAACGAAACGAGTAGTAAAAATAACTGTGTATAATGTGCGTATAAGCCTTTATTTGTATTGCAAAGTAGATAAGCCTTTATTTGTATTGTAAAGCAGAAGTTAATATTAGGTTTCTTGGCGATTTCCCAAATTTCCAATGTATAAGTAAACGAGCACATATTGCTCAAGTTGAATAAATATTTTTTGATAATTACGAAATACTGAATACTGAATTGTAATTCAAATTTTACATTTATGTTATTAAATGTTTCGTGTAATGGAAATTTTATCATTCAAAATTCAATATTGGAAAGGTCATGGTCATGGTTAATAAATTTCATAGAGCAAATAAATATTATTACGAAAGAAATATTTTGTCTGAATATGCGTATTTGGATAAAGTCATTTGTGCAAAATGTTATAAATTATTTCCTTGTACGAATAATTTTATCATATTTATTATATTCAACTGCCTTCGAAATGAAATTATATGCTTTTTTTTCCTTTCTTTCTTCTCTTAGATATTTCGAAAATACATACGCATAACTTTCCATTTTCGAATAATCGATAATTGTCTTCTCATTTCATTATTAATGATTATCCGTATGTATATAGTATATTTCGTTATGTATTTGTAATTGTATCACATTAAACATCTATTAATTAACTTTATTTCGTATAATATTAGTCAATTATTACCAATACATTTATATATGTATACAGATTGGGTGTCCGTGGCGACATTGAGCATAAGAAAGGATGTCGAATCATTTCCAGCTGTAAATTTAATTTCCTTTACCGATGGACTTTTAGGAAATGGGTCAGGAGTACCATATCTTTACCTTACACCCTTAGATTTTACAGCTCAAGATCTTGCAGTAAGCATTTTTATAATATTGTATTATTAACTGTACCATGTCTATAAATTGTATCTCGTCTGTATTTATTATGTACATGTGCTTAAATATTTTATTCCAATCGCAAACATACATTTGACGTTATTTTATTGATAAGATAGTGAGCAATATCATGGTATTAATCAATTTATCTTTTTGATTAAAATTTTAATTATCTTTTTCCTATTTTTATTGTGGCACGTAGTAATGGGTCAATGAATCATACTTTTAATCATAATTAAAAATAATTCCAATTTAATTACAGAAAGATAATCGAGCCTCGTTATTAATGACATTAGCCCAAGGAGAATACTGTAAAAGCAAAAAGTGGGATCCTATGGACCCGCGATGTGCTAGAATTCTTTTATCTGGCAAGATCAAACCAGTTAGTGAATTTTTTATTTATAATTTATAGAATATTTAAATTAATAGAATAATAATAATACTATTTTTTTACAGTTAAAAAATGAAAGTGCGGAAAATGAATTTGCAAAAAAAGTATTTTTCACGCGTCATCCAGGATTAATTAACATGCCAGCAAGTAAGAATTTTTTAATCAAATAACGTTAATTACTATAACGTCAATTACAAATAAGAAGTGTTAGACTATTAATAGAATAAAATATTAATCTTAAAATATTAAATTAAATTTAAAATGTTCGTTATTACAGATCATCATTTCTATTTCGCAAAATTGAAGATAATTTCAATTGTGGTGTTAGATACGTTCGGCGGTCCAAAATACGTCTCTGTAAAGGATTATTTACATCCACCAACAACGAATATTACTGAAGAATTTAACAAACATTTTCCTTTAGAATTATACGAAGGTAGATCTCAACAGGAATATAGTCCAATTTCCAACATGTTACATCCTGTGATACGTGTGTGAATTAGCAGAATATTATAAGTGTAAAATTTCCAACAATTTTATACAACTTTCAATGTTTGATAGCACAAAATTTTCATGCTGTTACTAATTTATATTGAAATTATGAATGAATATGGATATAATAAATAAATTAATTAAAATTATATGCAAGTAGTTTACAGATATTTGTTCAATGTACAATAAAAATTATTGTTGTGTTCTTTTGTTATAAAAATGAAACAGAATATTATTTTTGTAAGATCAAAATAGACAATATAAATATACATCATTATCTTATATATATTATTAATTAATCATATTTTCAATTACAACTGGGAAAATCCCTAATATTATCGCATGACATGTTACAGTACTGTTTGCTACAAAAATATACAGATTTTTTTATTTTAAACTCATAGTAATTTCTATAAAAATTTATTTAAGACAATAAACCCCGATTATAGGGATGTACAAATTTTATGGTATTAACTTAATTTAAGATTTCAAATATGTACATCTTTGTAATATAAAAATTACGTGTTCTTAAAGTACATTACAAAGAATTAAAATATTCTTTAGTACAGGACGTTATAAATTGCAATAGCCTTTGTAGGTTTGCTTGAATATCTGAGCTACTTTATATTGAATTACGAATTATTTATACACATTTTACATAATTTACTTAAAAATATAAAATATCTGTTATATATTAATATATCTATTTTAAAAAGAAATATTTAAAAGAATTCATGATTTGATTACAGGTCGCAAATAGCATTAATATACAATATTTAATTACAAAAGCTTACTAATTCATTTTTGCTATGTTTTTTTCGTAACAGTTTGTGTACTTTTTCCATGAGTAAGACTGGATGAGCTCAGCATAACAGAAATTTGTTCTGGTAACGGGCATGCAATCAATAAAAGTTCTTCTGAATTATAACATTTACCCAATATCTGATATAATTGTGTAAATGCAGCACAAACATTATTTTTTACTGGTCTAAACAGAATAAATTCTGTTTCCTTATTGGAGAGATATAGTTGCATAAGTTGTTGAATTTCAGGACATTTAAATTTAATTATTCGCAATACCTCACTAATTGCTGCTGCAACATCTTGAGGATTCCCAAGAGCGTGTTCTGGAGATGCATCTGGGATATTAGCATGTAATTTCTCTTTTTCTAACAGTTTTAAAATTGGATGTATCAGTAAAAATGTCGCAAGCTGTATAAGACGTTGGCAAGCATATTTTAATTTATTATCCACATGCTTCCTTGAATCTATTAGTTGTTCCTTCATTTGAGGTGCTCCCTCTAATAGGAATTCTAATAGCGCATTATTTGACAATGTAAAAAGTCTTGAACTCTTTTCTAATAAACTAAATGCTGCTGTCTTAACTTTTGAAAAATCCAAACTATATTCTTTTATTGTGAAATCCACTTGAAACGGTGCAATTTGTTCTCTTAAAATGAGTAAATGTTTTATTTGAAAAAGTTCTCCATCCAAAGGTGATGCTCGTTTCTCTATTTCTTGCTTTGCATTTTCTATGCTTTGGACACAAAGAGATATTGCTTCCTGACTCAAAGACTGGAAAACAGATCTATCTACGCATCTGTATAATCTTGATAAACACACTAATGTTCTACGAACAGTAGGGTACCACATTCCATGAAGATCTGCTGGTGAATTTCCCATATGTGTCTTTTGATAGATAGAATCCATTTCTATATGATTTCTGGATATCGGTTCTAAAATATTATCATCATTAGATGAAACAGATATCCTTTTCATTTTTGTTTGTCTAGATTCCTCTCTTATTGACTCTGCTATATCTTCCATCATCTTTAATTTTTCTGGATACGCCAAGTCACCTGGTGACGGATTATAATTTAAAACATCAGACTGCAGATAAAGATGTGCGCGGAATACAAGCCTTTCCTGTACATCATGTAGTAACTGCAGACAAATGTTACCAAATCCCTCTAAGGGTTCAAAATTGTTTTGAACATGTTCATCCAGCATTTCAATCCTCAAAATGCAACAAATTTCAGCTAATGTTTCCAAATGATTAATATGAATTATGAACGGTCTGAGTGTATCATACAGAGAAGTACATAAACTTTCAAGATATGCCGTTAATCCATTAGATGATTTAGAAAAGAATTCATAAAATAACTTATATTCATCCATCGATGCATGTAACAATAGTGCACATGAATTTCGTACCAGACTACAGTGATCACCATTGTATTTTTCTTTCACTGACATTAAAGATTTTTGTACACTACTACCTAATACAAGTCCTCTTTGGCTCCAATAACACTGATGGCATTCAGATAATAAACTATCATATTCTTGCCTTTTATAAGATTTAACCTCAATTTGTTCTATAACTGGTCTAGCTTTTGACAAAATAGTTTGAAATCTACCATAGAAAAGTGCTAAAGCAGCATCAGCATTATCCTGTGATTCATCATTATCTTTTAAATTCAATATACTTTCTGTAGTCTTGCTAAATAGATTAAAAATATAATTTTGTATCATTGATATTGCTTTAGATTGACAGTGCTTGTATTTGATCAAATAGGTATTGCTCTCTTTAAACGAAAGATTATTCTGAACAAAGTCTATGTTGGTATCAATTTTATCCAATATGTTAAAAAACATTTCGCTGTTCACTGATAATGTAGGTGCTTCTAATTTCTCCATCATCATATCGATATCCTTGAAATATTTCACATACTCCGTGATGTTCTCTATGATAGAATTTAATTTCCTTTGATCAGAATCAAGTTGCTCACTAGCATCATAAAGAGATATTGTTTTATCAGAGACTTCTGAATACTGCTTATATAACATAGTGAAATCTTCTAAAGCTTCTTCTATTTGAAGACAGAGTTCTTGACATTCTTGCCGCCGGGTTTGAAGTTCATTTAGATATAACATATACTTCATATCTTTCCTGTCCATACACTTCTTCTCTAGAGTGGCGTAATGCTTTAACAGATCTTGACATCGTTCTATTTGTACTGATTTCATAGTTTCTTTGTTTGTGCATGCAGTACCGTTTGCCTCCTCAGTCTTAAGATTGTTGTTAGGGAACAATTCTTCTTCCAAATTCAGTAAACATTCTTTTTGATAATCGGTTAACGGTGCCAGAGAATCTTCTGACAGATCCCACTTGGTTAAGTTATTTGGAATGTTTTTCATTTTCGACATGATTCCTTGTCAGTGAAAACAAACGTTACGAGGGAGACGATTTTAAGAAAAGTCGTATGACAGCGTATACCGCGCACATACCGTTCTGTGATATAAATTAAAAAATTCTCTTCAAAAAACTGACACCGCAGCAATTACGAATCATAGTCGTGAAGTTGATGACATATCTATCGACTGCGGTGCAGGATATCCACCGTATGAAATAATAAAATCTACACTTTCTAGTGTAAAAACTTTTTAAATTCATTACTGTATATTATGACATAAATAACGTAAATACTCCTTCGATATTAATTTAAATGAAATATACTGTTATAATTAGAACAAAATGTTTTACAAGAAATTTATATTAATTCGTAAATGTTTAAAATTTTGTTACTTAATTGCAGTTGGATTGAATATATAATTAATTCTTTACTAAATTTTATTCTATTAATATTTACTAAAAAAGAATTACTTTAAATACATGGAATTTTTAAAATATAAAAAATTCTGTTCCACACTTGAAAACCAGACAAAATAATTTTACAACGCAGCGCATAGAATAGGCTAACTCTTCCATTGAAAACAAGATCTTACTTCTTTGATCATTGCATTTTATTTTAGAAGGTTTGTATGAAATGAAATCTCGAAATATCTGTGTGATCTTGTAAAATTAATAGTGTTTATGTAATAATAAGTACTTTTGTTAGTAATTGTAGTACAATACACGCAGTATTATTATATATTGCATATTATTACGTTTGATGACCTAACCTACAAAAGTCACAATATTAATGTTGCAGAATGGCTCCAAGATATGAATTAGCAGTTGGTCTCAATAGAGGCCACAAAACTACTAAAATTCGCGTGGCAAAAAATAAGAATGAAAAGAAAAAAACAGTGTGCGTCCTGCCAGCAAGATTAAAAGGGGTTAGTATATATTAGTGAAAACAAATGTTACGTATCTTGCATTGATGCTCCAATATTGCTATCTCATTCCTGTTTGTATTTTATAATTGTACAAATTATGGAATATGGAGCAATAAAAATAAGTAATAAACCGCAAAAGTCAATACTAAATAGCATAAATACTTTACTTTCAGAGACAAACCAAACACAGTAAATTTGTGAGAGACTTGATACGAGAGGTAACTGGACATGCACCGTATGAGAAACGTGCAATGGAATTGTTAAAAGTGTCCAAGGATAAGAGAGCTCTAAAGTTTTTGAAGAGAAGGGTAAGATGTCGATTCATTTCAAGTTAACTTAAACTATCCTCTATTTCAAATAAATATGTAATCTGTTACGTATGTTCTAATGTATCTAATATATTTTCTTCTTAAATTTTCTAGTTGGGCACACATATCAGAGCCAAGAGGAAACGAGAAGAACTAGGAAACATTCTCGTACAGATGAGGAAAGCAGCTGCACATCATTAAGTTGTTTTCACTTCTTAATAATTAATTTTACTAATTATTATTACATATAATTCTTACAATAAATCTGTAATAAAAAATATATGTGAGAATCTGTTACTTTTTATTTCACGTAAAAAAACAATCCCTATGTTCTCCCTTTTGTAATATAGTTTGAAATAACAGATTGGAGAAAATACACGAATGGAAGTGCAATAGTTCAAGTTGTGAATCTATTGACTTTTGTGATTTAAATATAAATAATTCAAAGAAACAAAAGTAAAGTGAATAAAATTTAGTGTTGCGTTTATAATTAATGTTTGGAAAAACCTTATGATGAACTACAGTACAATTAATTTTTTATGACATTTTTAAAGAAAAGTTTCGTATCACATAACCTATTTCTAAATAGGTTATACGTATTATTTACATAATTTATTTAGTGTTATGTTAAACTTCAATTATGAATAGTATAACTATATTAAGTTCGCTAAAGCAAATTAAACTTCGTAAAACAAATTATATATTGACAAGGAAGTGGTTCATTAAGAAATTTGCACGATACAACAAGTTAGATGTTTATAATTTTCAACAGCATCAAACAGTGCATACGACTGTCACCCAATTAGAAATTTCTAAAGAAATCGAAAAGAAAACTACTGATTTGAAACACTTTCGAGATTTGTCAAAATCTGGACCATCGCTCAAAGATTTTTTAATACCAAAAACTGAAATTCCTAATGAACCAATTAGTGTACCAAATATTCCTTACATACAAAATATTGATGGCTCTGATCAAAAGGGTAAATAAAGATCAAATGTTGAAAGACAGTAATATTAAAAGAAATTGTAAACCTTATTTACAGTATTCTTTATTCATTAAATTACATTCTTTTTAGTCTACTTTGAGGTTTATGGTTGCCAGATGAATGTAAATGACACGGAGGTGATCTGGTCTATTTTAAAATCTCATGGTTACAGAAAAGTAGATAGTATAAAAGAAGCTAATATAATTCTGATCATCACGTGTTCTATTAGAGATAATGCAGAGCAGAAAGTATGGAACAAGTTAACTGATTTAAACAGTATTAAGAAAAAAAACAAAAAATTCCCAATAAAAATTGGTCTATTAGGTAGAATTATAAATTTATAGATAATTGATTTATGATATTTTACAATAATGTAAATTTCATTACATGTTATTATATAATAGGATGCATGGCAGAACGATTAAAGGATAAAATATTAGAGAAAGGTAAACTTGTTGATGTGATAGCTGGACCAGACAGTTATAAGGATTTGCCAAGGCTATTGTCTGTACCAGACGATGAAACAGCTATTAATGTTGTTTTATCATTTGATGAAACATATGCAGATATTACACCAGTGAGATTAAATCCGAATTCTACTAATGCATATGTGTAATTTATTTTTATTTTTATTAATACACTACCATCCAAAAATTTGGATCAGGTTTGCATAAAATCATCCTTCCCTGACAGATAAAATAATGGTATTAAAAATACTGATATTTATTTATAAACTTACGTTTTAAGTTATTATTTAAATATTATTATTGTATTTATGATTATGCATTTATTTTTTAAATATGAAATTGTTAAGTGCTCCAAACTTTTGATGGGTAGTATATATAATTTACAATTAATTGTCATTATCTTTATGTATTTTCTTTACATTTTCTCAGCACCATAATGCGTGGTTGCGATAACATGTGTACATATTGTATTGTTCCATTCACAAGAGGAAGAGAAAGATCAAGACCCATTGAGAGTATAATCAAAGAAGTTCAATCTTTATCTGATGATGGTGTAAAGGAAGTGATGCTTCTTGGGCAAAATGTAAATAGCTATAGAGATACATCTCAATCGGAATTTTATGTGAATAGTAATATGGAAACGCATTTAGCAAAAGGTTTTAAAACAGTATATAAAAATAAAAAAGGGGGACGTCGATTTGCTGATTTATTAGACGAAGTTTCTCGTATTAATCCAGAAATGAGAATCAGGTACTAAGAATTTTCGTGTTTAGAAATATCTATTGGTTTCAACTATGAATCATTTTCAGATTCACATCTCCTCATCCGAAAGATTTCCCAGATGAAGTTTTACAATTGATAGCGGAAAGGCCAAATATATGTAAAGAAATACATTTACCTGCGCAGAGTGGAAATTCCGCGGTTTTGGAAAGAATGAGAAGAGGATATACGCGAGAAGCATATATAAATTTAGTGCATCACATACGCGAAATTATTCCGAATATTTATTTCTCTAGTGATTTTATTACTGGATTTTGTGGAGAAACGGAGGAGGAATTTCAAGATACGTTATCATTGATAGAATTAGTGAAATATAATAAAGCCTTTCTTTTTTCTTACAGCATGCGGGAGGTAATCTACCTTTTACAAAAGAGTATAACGTGTTGAATTATATTTGAAAAATATAAGAAATATATATATATAAAAATATAATTCATCACATGATGAAACTTTTATTATTATTTCTAGAAAACGACTGCACACCGTCGCTACAAAGATGATGTACCACCGAATGTGAAGAAAGATCGACATCAAAGAATGATGTCAACATATAAAACGGAAGTGGAAAAAGTAAATAAATCACAGATTGGACAGTTGCAGCTTGTACTTGTAGAGAAAGTAAGACAATTTACAATTTATTGTAATTCAACTTTGCAGAATCAATATAAAATTTATAATGTATAATAATTAATTGTAGCCAAGTAAGCGATCAGACGAAAAATTTCAAACAAGGAATGATGGTAACACACGAGTGTTAATTCCCTCCATGACTATACCTACTGCAAAATATTCCGATGACTCGAGAGCGATAAAAATTGGCGATTACGTCGTTGTAAAAATCGAAGACGCTAATTCGAATTCGTTAATGGCCACGCCTCTCTATCATTCGTCGATAACAGAATACGCATCTTCATCTGTGTCGTAAAAATGCAAAATATGACGTTTCATTTGTTATTTAATCACGCTTATTATTGAATAATACATTCAATTTCGGAATGAATCATGTAATTTTTAATTATAATCGTACAAAATTAAATCGACGTATTCACTGACATAATAGTGTCGTGATATAATACTGATATAATAGTATTGTGAATAAAGAAAAAAGAATTTATATAACAAATAGATATAATTCAATCTATTATTGTGATACAAGGCGATTTATAGGTACGTAATCTTTCCTGTTACGCGAATGATATTCATAATTTTCTAACAAAATGTTACATACTGATTAAGAAAGGGTTATTCACACTTAATATACTCCATTTCTAAAAAAAATTATCAGCTCATAATAACTTTTTTTTCACAATAAATACGATCGATTTCTGACGATAAATTTAAACACAGATTCTGTAACACCTTGCAATTTAACGTACGTTTATAAATTATCTACGTAACTATAATGTTTTATTCTTTGAAACATGAATCATTTTGTACAAAATTATCTATTAACAATATAATCAATTTAAATTTACAGATACATTAAAAAAAAAACAAATTATATTAACACCTGAGCAGGTATCATTATTAACTTATACAAAATATCGACGTCTTTGGAAGTACAGAGTTCATTTCCAAACGATACACGTTTTATATATTCACATTAATCAAAATGGTACACGTTAAACGAGACTCGCAGTTCCGATATTAATAACGCAATTGTCGGCACCACGTTCGTAGACCGTAAGATCATGGTTCCTTGGTTGTTCCAAGAGTGCAGCCAGTTGTTCCCCACTAGGGAATGCGTTTGGTGTAGTCGGAAGAATCACATCGCATTCTAATTGACCTGAAATAAGAAGAAAATAATGAGAAAAAGTTATAATAACAGGAGGAAGTAACAATATAATACGAGAGAGTTTTAACAAATTATAAAAAATGAAATAAAAGATAAAGAAGATATATAATGAAGATTTTAAGATCGAGTAATTATTTGGAGATCATAAAATGGACGATGACATTTTTACCTGACAATGAGGGCGAAGCACCTTTGCTAGAACCGTACATGCGAGTGCTGTATCCGGAATCATTGTGTGCGTCATGCAAAGGCGGCGTTGGGCTATAAACCGCGTTACGAGACCTATATGGCATTCTGGCAATGCTGTCGTAGTGCACGTGTTCTGACAACCCTCCTTTTCCAGAGATCCCTCCGCTTAATGCTTCTGGCTGTTCGTCGTCTCCCTCGCTGCTCTCGCTGTCATTGCCTATGTTTGCAACATCGTAATTTACTAACTATAAAAATGATCCACGATTATTATCGACCAATTTCTTTCGGATAAATTTATATTTTAAATTAGTTTCAGATAAAAAAAATATTACGAATGAAAGTAAGTAAAAATCAGTGAATAGATCAGCTGAATAAATAAATCTGACTGCATTTTTTTGAGAATTTCAAAGAATATTCCATCAACTTGAAATGCGTGTAATGTAATTTCACCTTCTCCACGCCAGCTGTTTCCTACACCACCTTGTGGTTGCACTCTTTGATTTTGGGAACACTGGCTGTGCTCTGGACTGGTGGGTTCGCTGCTTCCGGAACGCGGACCCCTCCAACCGTTATGCATGCCAGGTACTTGTTGAAATCGCTTAATCATCTCGTGAACACTACGTCGTCCGGAAGATTTCCACTCGTTCAATGTGTCCTCGTTCTTTCGTGTTGCGTTACTTTCGTCCTGGCATGAACTTTTGCCATGATCTCGAGATGCAAGATCCTGGTGACAGTTTCTTAATTTAAAATAATCTTATATAGAAACTTATGAACTTTAAAATAAACTTCTTAATTTAACACAAACTTATCTGTATTTTATTTTGTAGAAAAATCTTACGCTGATAATTTCAGATAATTATTTGAGAAATAAACTTTCCAAAAGTTATTGAAAAAATTATTATGTTATTCCACGTTTTTGGTGTTCTTCAAGCTGCTTGACAAAAATTCACGTTAACTTGCATCGAATGTACTAAAAAATAAGCTACTGATAATGTAATATATATTTTTAAGCAATTTAGTATTAGCTACGAAAAGTATTCGCATACTTAATTGTCAGATATTTACACGATAGTTACTATTCCGAGTGTGTAATTAATATTTTCATACTAACGAAATTGAGAATAGCTTTGTAGCTGTCGCACATTGCACGAAATTAATGGCTACGTTATTATCGTTCTATCTCCGATCTTGCTACATTCATAATCTCAACAGTTGATTGAAAAAAGAACGGAGATGAAACAATTAGCTTTGCGTCACGTGTTATATCGCGCCGTTAAAAGATCTCAGAATGAATTCGAGCGCAAGAGCAAGAGGACGGGGATCGATCCCTATCTTTCGATCGCAAACACGACTCGCCATCTCGCGTACCATCCGCAACGTGTCATTAGAGTCTCGCGGCTTAATCAACACCTCCGTTTAGCGTAGCTAACAAAACAAAGAACCACCGATTACACACTCACGCGTTGCTGATGGACCTGCTGCCTGGAACCGATCGACGGCGAGGAGGCGGCGCCTAGCGGCGAGCTGCGATCCTGCTTGATCACACCGTCGAACGTTTCGTTCAATCTAGCTGGCACGTCGAGCACCCTCAGCGTTGACCTCGAGACACCAGAACCGGACGGCAGGTCCCTCATCGACTTGCTGAGTCGCGGTATAGCAGGAATATCAAGATCGTCCAGACTGCCGCGATGAATCGGTGTTTCACCGGGGATCTCGAAGCTCCTGTCGTGAGGTCTGTCGTCCAGCAGATCCTCCAAAGACCTGGCACGAGTAGGTGGGAACGGCTGGTCGTTGGCGAACGCGGTGGCTTTGGCCGGTCTTTCGCTGTGCCTTCCCCTCCCACCTCTGGATAGACGTTGCTGCAGATGCACGTGCCTCTCGTCGCATCTGGTCCTCTCCGCCGCCACGCATCTCGTCAACTCGGTGATCTGGCCCCTGGTCCTCCTTTCCAGATTGGCCACCTTCAAGTCCAATCTCTCGTGCGCCTGATCTATGTGGGCCTTCAGCTCGGCCTTGTCCCTCTCCAGCTTCGCCTCCATGTGCCTGAAGAACGGCGCGCAGTAGCAGGTGTATCCCACACCCACCGGGCCCTTTCTGATGTTGCCAGCCAAGTCGAGATAGTATTGCTCGCCGCGGCCCAGCGGGTCCGGTGGTAGGGAGTCCAAACGCGGCTGGGGAAACGCTTCCGGATCAGGGTAGTAGTGACAGCCGTACGGCGACCACTGTCTACCCATCACCGCCTTCTCGAAGTGGACCTTGTTCTGCTTGCCGAACGGCTTGTGCTTCTTTTTCTCCTTCTTCGTGCAACTATCCCTGCTGCCGCTGGTACCACTGCCGGTCTTCTCTCGCTTCTTCTCGTTCTTGCTGCTGCTGCTCTTCCCGTCGACCTTGTCCACAGTGGTCGCCGGCGTGCTGTCCCCCTCGCGGCTCTTGCTCCGCGTTCTGCTCTTGCTTCGCGCTTTACCGATTATCTCCAATATCTCCTGGAGGTTCTTGCGCCTGGCGATGTCCTTCGCGGTCTCCCCCTGCTTGTTCCGCAGGCTACGATCGCAGCCGGCCTCCAGCAGGATCCTCGTCAGCTTCCGACGTCCCATCGCCGCCGCGATGTGCAACGCTGTGTCGCCGTTCTGCGTTTAGAAACGATCGTTAGTTACCTGTCGTCGTCTTTTGATTCCTTCGTCGGTTTTTATTTGTCCTTTTTTTTTCTTTTTTTCTTTTTTTCTTTTTTCTTGGATTTCAATCCAAGTTGAACGATTCTCTCTCGATCGACGCGCGCAGATACGAAGACGATCAAGTCGGACAGAGATTTCTCTTCATTTTTCTTTTGGATGGACTTCGATCGTGGAATACATAAGTGAAAACGGGAAGATGGAAGTCCATGGGGTAAAAAGGGTTTCGTGCTTCGATTTTATATTCATATAGATTGAACTTTTGTCTCTTTCTTCATTTTCTTTTTGTTACTATCTTTTATTGCTGTATTTTGAAAAGATTCTTCTCGTAGACTCAAGTACAGTAAACAAATAAATCTGATAAGTACAATTTTGTTAAGTTTCTGGGTTTGATGTTACTTAATTACGTATAATAGTATAATAATTAATTAAGTATAATAGTATATATATATATAAGATTATTAATATATATATATCAATAAACTTTAGATATAATATACTTTATACACTTAGGTATATATATTAATGTACTTAATTAATTTATAAATGATACCTATAAAAATATATGTATTTTATTAATATATATGTAAAATGTATATTATTCATAAATTAATTCATTATGGAATTCTTTCGTTTCTGTTTGCTTTTGCCATAAACTTTTGTAAGTGCAATAATAGCGATTTTCTAATTGTTTGTTTGTACCCAAAAATACATTTATTCCTTTTATTCGTTTTATAGTTTGTCTGATTATTTTACCAAATTAAGTAAAAGATTCAATAGGAAACAATGGTACAATAATATACAAACTGTAACTATAGTGTTTTAAATTTTTGCTTACTTTATTTTGATCCGATACTCGACAAAGCGCAGAAATCAAGATTCTCGTCACTCCAGCGTGTCCATACCTCGCAGACGTATGCAACGGTGTATCTCCATACTGAAAAATTGAAGATTAACAAGATAATAAGACGGATAATTTCATTATCATTCATTATACGCTTGTATGACATTTTTAATTCACTCTACAACAATGCTTTAATGCTTTATTGCAAAATAACTGTCGAATCGTTGTTCCATGTAATATTATAATTATATTATGAGCAATTTATTGTTATATTAACACAATATTATTCTCCTCGTTTAAAGAATTACTATATCAGTAATAGCTTTTTAAATTGAATAATATCAGATTTCAAAGTAAAGTAATTTACATGTATTATATTGGGATACTATTATAATATATTATTATTTATAATACAATAATACTTCAATTCAACGCTGAAGATATATTATCACTATTAGAAGACAAAGTGTTAAATAAGCTTAGTATCTTAGTACATAGTATGTAAATAGACATAAGAGAATATACGATTAAGAATAAAAAAGTTTTAGTTTAATTAGTTTCAATTTATATTACTTTTATTTAAATTACTTTAATTTAAATTGCTTTTATTTAAATTGCTTTAATTTAAGTTACTTTAATTTAAATTACTTTTATTTAAACTGCTTTAATTTAAATTACTTTAATTTAAATTGCTCTAATTTAAGTTACTTTTATTTAAATTACTTTTACTTAAATTACTTTAATTTAAGTTACTTTTATTTAAGTTACTCTTATTTAAGTTACTCTTATTTAAGTTACTTTAATTTAAGTTACTTTTATTTAAATTACTTTTATTTAAATTGCTTTAATTTAAGTTACTTTTATTTAAATTACTTTTATTTAAATTGCTTTAATTTAAATTGCTTTAGTTTAAGTTACTTTTATTTAAGTTACTCTTATTTAAGTTACTTTAATTTAAATTGCTTTAATCTAAATTACTTTTATTTAAATTACTTTCATTTAAATTAATTTTATTTGAATTACTTTTATTTAAATTACCTTTATTTAATTTAAATTACTTTTACATCGACGTATGTTACATATACATACAGAGAAGAGAAAAGAAAGAAATATGAACGTGCAAAGGAAAAATTTATTTTCGAAATTGTCGACGATTGAGATTCCTCTGAATTTCTTGCTACCGATTATATCGTTATATCGCATTATATATTATTATATATTACATATTATACATCGAATGATATCGATTCGTGGAATACTCTTTTAGAATTCGGAAGGAAAGCCGCATATATCGAATCAGCGTTAAACGAGATCTCACTGTATCATATAATTAAAAAAGTCATTGCGTAATATCAAGATACTAATATATGGATAATATAATTAATATTTAAATAATATCAATAATATTAATATATAAATAATAATATATATAATATATAAAATATAAATATATTAACACATAAATAACAAAAAAATTACAGTTTTCTCACTTCCTGGAACTCATTTTGTTCTTTATAATCCTATCCAATGATTCTTCCTCTACGTCAAACTATATTTCATTCGATCTCATAATTCGATCTCCGCCACGAATCTATAATACGCGTGACGTGTAAAATCAGACCGATCGTATTTAACAGCCACGATTAAAAGGCTTCAGAAGATCCAAAAAAAAAAAAAAAAACAAGGAAGAGTTACATTCGCCAAAGAAAGCGACAAAAGAGAAAGTGAAAATAAAAGAGAGAGAAGGCAGAGAGAGGCCGTTACTCACGTTGTTTTGAAGGTCAGGATTGCATCCCGCGAGCAGCAGCTCGCGGCAGCTTTGGTTGTGGCCATTTTGGCAAGCGAGGTGGAGCGGCGCGAATCCAGCGAGATTCCTCGCGTGTAAGGGTGCACGTTGGGTGCCGAGCGCCTTCGCCAGGGCGGTCACTGTCCTGCTGTATCCACGCCAGGATGCCTCGTGCAACGCTGAGTTTCCATGCTGGAACACGCGAGGATCGGATTCACAGGGGTTCGAACGAGCAGTGGAACGTGATTCGTGGATGATATCGATCGATCAAAACATCGTGCGCGCTTCGCTCGATCGACAGATCCGGAAAACGAAGGGGAGAGACAGGCGTCGACGTATCGAATCGGGCAAAACGACGACGAGATTGTTAATCGTCGTTTCCCTCGCCGATTCGTAGCTATCTGCCCGACCACTTGCAACGACGGTTAATTGATTTATTTTGCGCAAACGTTCACATGTTGATTAGCTCGACGCGCATTTGTGTGCTCTCGCATTCATACTTTAGAGACGTTCTGGTTCCGATGAAAATTTACATGGTGTGACTTAGAACGATTTGAGTAATTTGTCAGTGTTCAATTCGTTTGATGATTTGTGATTAGTATAATACATTAGTATAGTTCTCAGTATAATACATTCACCTGTAGAAAAGGATTAGGTTTGGGTTAGGTTTGGGACATTTTTGAAAGTGAGACGTATAATATATCTATCATATATCCCAATAATTCATGTGTATATATATATATATATATATATATATATATCAATCATTTCAATCATATATCCCAATAATTTTATTTTATTTCAATCATATATCCCAATAATTGTGACAAGAGTACACACATATATGCATATCAGAATAAAATAAACATAGTTTTGTTAAACTATGTTCAAAGCATACTTCTTATATATTTAATTTCCATTTAAAAAATCTTAAATCTTTTACTTTATGTAATCCTTTAATTCTATTTGATGGAAGAATATAATATGTATATATAAACTTACGACCATAAAAAATTACTTTTTGACATAATACTAATCATACCTGGATTTTTATTTTAATTATCATAATAATTTATTTAATTTATTATAATATAATTATTATTTTTAATTCATTAAATTTCTTAATTATATTTAATCATTTAGTCAATTTTTAATTATAATTACAGTATATTTATATTTAATATTACATATATTTAAATTAATGAATTTTATTTATTCATATATATATATATATATTTTAAAAATAATATTTATAAAATTATTTTTTATCCTTATTTTATAAATAAAGATATAATTACAATTATTTTTATTTTATTAATTTATATACATATATATATTAATTTACAAAATCCTTATTTATTAGGAGATCTAGATAATTTTAAAATAGCAAATCCAATAATTACTCCTTCACATATTCAACCAGAATGATGTTTTTTATTGGCTAATACTGGTAATACTAATTTATATATATGAAACTGATATCACTTTATAAAAAGTGGAGTTGATTAACTCAAACTATACTCAACTATGTGTCGCTAATTGCAAACTTTACTTGCAATTCGAAGAAAAGAAAAAAAAAACGTTTCGAAAAATATCGCACAATATCAAACAACATCAAGTCGAATCGACGAACAATCTAGTTTACAGGTCAAGTTATTTCCTTCCAAGCTTCGGTCGATCAAGGCATACTTTACGATCAGCGTTCTGCACGGTAAAACTATATATTTTCAGCCAGGTAAACATGTCAATCGCGGAGTTAGAGCGTGCAAGAACACGTAAACGTCCTGCGGAAGGGAAGATGAGGCTAAATGGAGACGTATATAAGCTCGAGAAACCCAGTCAAGCTCATCGTGGGCGGTTCCTTCGAGGATGGATAATGTCGCGCACTACATCACAAAAAAGTCTATTCAATTTAGATCAGAGACTGCGCGTACATCGTCGGTTCCGTCCGGATAAACGTCAAAGATATGCCATTTTGCGGATTCGCGCGTGAAAACGGCACCGTTCCATCGTCCTTTCTTTTTTTATTTTCAAAGAATTTTCATGTATTCTCTTCTATTAAACTTCTGCTTGAAAGTTCAGAAAGGAAACTTAGGTATTTTGTATTGAAATGAACACTCTTGGTGCTTGTTTTATAATATGATCGCACATATACATGTGTATATAAAATTACAAATGTAAATCACTATATTAATAATAATAAAATTAAACTATATGAACGTTTTTATTATTATATAAACTTATACTAATATGATCGTTATAACATATATCACTGTAATATTTTTTAATGATAGTATAATATTAATGTTAATATATAATATTATAGTAATATATTACTTATACGGTAATATAAGATAAGATTATATAATATTAGTGTAATAATAACACAATAATAATATAATATTTTATAATAATATAATAATAATATTTTATAATAATAGTACAATATTAATGTTAATATATAATATTATAGTAACATATAAACATTACAATATTATATATTAATATGTAATAGTATAATATTAATGTTAATATTATATATAGTAATATTATATATAGTAATATTACAATATTATATATTAATTACTAGTAATGTATAATAGTATAATATTAATGTTAATATATAATATTATAGTACTATATTACTTATACAGTAATATAAGATCATTATAATATATATTACTGTAATATTTTATAATAATAGTATAATATCAATGTTAATATATAATGTTATAGTAATATATAATATAGTAATATTACAATATTATATATTAATTACTAGTAATGTATAATAGTATAACATTAATGTTAATATATAATATTATAGTACTATATTACTTATACAGTAATATAAGATCATTATAATATATATTACTGTAATATTTTATAATAATAGTATAATATCAATGTGAATATATAATATTATAGTAATATATATTATGGTGATAATACAATTATTATAGTGAAGAGATTTAAATAAAATTACAAATTATAAGAACAATACATAAATTTTTTTATCATCTCAATTTACACTAATATACTAATTTATTAGTATAATATAATTCAAGTATTTTGACTATTGAAAATTTTGTTAACAGAAAGCTGATCTAATGAAAAGTTACTGACTAGATTTGCAAAGAAGCGAGAAGAAACTATTTTTGTTGATTTGTCAAAATTTGATAGTTAATCACATAGTATAATGTTTTATGGAGAAGAGAAACCGTCTTAAATCTGCGTTTAATCTGAAAAGTGAGC
Organism: Tetragonisca angustula; assembly: GCA_036937485.2. Taxonomy (NCBI): domain Eukaryota; kingdom Metazoa; phylum Arthropoda; class Insecta; order Hymenoptera; family Apidae; genus Tetragonisca; species Tetragonisca angustula. The sequence continues at coordinate 616,167 of JAWNGG020000121.1, read as the reverse complement.
AAATAGATATCAATAAATTAAACAGAGAAGAGTGAAAATATTATAAATAAATAACCACGCGAGAAAAAGGTCACCGATCACCTAACATTATATTTTATGATCTTCTAATCTTTTGTTTTACGACTTTTTTAGTAGCTCCTTCAGTTGATGTTTAATGCCGTTTTTAAAAGCAACATCAGAAATGAAATATACTCATTTTTATATTGCATTTAGTAATACCTGGCCGTAATTTGCATTTAGTGAATTTTACCCAACTCAGTGAGGACCACATAATCCGTATTACAGGTGATACTCTATACTATAGCAAGAGCATAAAATGAGTGCTGTTGCTGAAGGGTGGAAAATTCAAATATACGATCGTTTTTTCGAATTTAATTATAGCTACTTGGAATGGAGATCAGGGATCATAAAATAAATAGGATTATTTATGGATACGTTGACAATTCTTAAATTTTCACGTGTTGGAATTTCAAAGTTTTATGTGGGAGAAAATCAATTCGAATGATTTATGGTCTTTCTTCTCGGCTATCAAAAGGAAACAACGAATTTTTGATCTTATCAACGTGATATAATTCATCGAGATTTTCCTTTATCATTCAAATGTTTCAGTGTTTTTCTTTTTTTCTTGTTATTACTTCCATATGTTATATTTTGTTATTTATTATATTATTACTTTTTTTCTATATTATTATATAGATTATGTAGATTATATTATTACTTTGTTATTACTTTTATACGTTATATTTTGTTATTTATTATATTATTACTTTTTTTCTTGTTATCACTTTTATACGTTATATTTTGTTATTTATTACATTATTACTTTTTTTCCTGTTGTTACTTTTATACGTTATATTTTGTTATTTATTACATTATTACTTTTTTTCCTGTTGTTACTTTTATACGTTATATTTTATTTATTATATTATTATTCTTCTTCTTGTTGTTACTTTTATATTGTTGTTATTTTTATACGTTATATCTTGTTATTTATTATGTTATTACTCTTCTTCTTGTTGTCACTTTTATACGTTATATCTTGTTATTTATTATATTATTACTCTTCTTCTTGTTGTTTTATACGTTATATCTTGTTATTTATTATATTATTACTCTTCTTCTTGTTGTCACTTTTATACGTTATATTTTGTTATTTATTATATTATTACGTTTTAATTTTATTTCATCATTTAGAATTAATAGCCGTAACACGAACAGAAAATATTTCTCATTCGACCCTTTACAATAGCACGCGACTTGGACGTTACCTATCCATTTATTTGTGTTTCATCATTGTTTCATTGCTTCGCCATCCTGCAATCAATTTATAGCAGTCATTAGGCTCTTAGGCTGAAAAACTGCAATCAACTGTGGCTTTCTTTCCCCATCATTAGTAAAGCAAAATCTGGTTAGAGAGGATCGAAGACACACGTGTCGAATCAACATGTAATTCGAATCATGCTTTTTCTTCCATTCGAAAAGCGACAGATATGACGAAATTACGCAATATTAATCGTTGTTTTGTCACAATGTTAATCCTATTTTGATATAAATGATCTCGTTCTAGCAACTTTCTTTCGAACATAATCGGTTTTTAATTGCAATTAAAAATAAAAATCTTCGACTAAATAAAATTCCAGGGAAGTTAATCTAATGCAGCAAACTCCTATTTCTAACAGAGCTAAATTAAAAAGTCTCTAATTCGAGATAACAATCAGTTTTCCGTAATTCTGAAATATTCTGCGCAATTCCATAATAACGCAACTCTGAGATTATCCGTCAAATTTACAAACGGCGGTTTTTTTTAATTTTAACACGCGTACGAATAAAATGCCGCGCAACTATGTTGTTAAATTCTTTACACGCGAAACTCGTGTGGCACGTACACACCTCGCGGTATTCCTTGCCTCGATTTTCTCCTTTTGCACAGGCAATTTGCTGCCGGTGTCCCGCGGCGAAAGACCCAGCCTACATATCGGTTTCACGCGGCGATTTCGACGATCCCCACACGCCGTCGTATTACCACCAATGCTTTTCCCCCGTGTTTCCGCGAAGAACGGAAAGAAATTTCCCCGTGCCTCGAGGATGAATCTCGTACAACGATCGTTTCTCGTGCTCGTTTAGCCCCTTGCTGGGTTAAAGTTGAACTCTCTCGTGTGATATTTAGCCGCGGGACGCGTTTGCGTGAATTCCACGGAGAAACGGCGAAAAATTCCGAACAGAATGTTCAAGACAATGATAATAACAAGTATATGATAATACTGTACAGATAATGTTGTATAGATAAGACTGATGCAAACATTGGAATTAACTCACAAGTGAATAATGAGAGGCACGCCATGTAGTATGTAGTACATATTAAATATAATATTAGAAATGATATTATGATAAATTGGGTATATGAATGTATAAATAATGTAGAAATAATGTGATATTATGATAAATTGGGCAGTTTATCTTAGATCAGATTTAATTTGATTTTACTTTAGATAAGTGTGTTAAATTTATTTATTTCACTTGAGATAAGTATATTAAACAGATTTAATTTGCTATATTGATTAAACTGGATTTTATTTTACACTTCATATCCTTTGTAGTAAGGCCAAATTAAGTTAAACATTTTTAAACTATGGAATTTAACTATCAAAAAATTGTTTAGTGTTCTCCAATAATGTAATATCAATTAAGAATACTAATAATTAAATATTAATAGTTTCCATATGTAAATTTATGTAAATTGATGTTTTTATAGATACCATTAAAGAGATGAAATTTAAACAGATTCTATCTGTTAAATTAATATATTATCTAAGAAACCAATAGTATTATTTTAGCCATGCTACAGCGCAATTGTAAATAGTTTAACTACATATGTAGATATATATGTAAATGATAAAGACTTTAATTAACAGAGCAGACAATAAAAATTAATCACTTTCCAAACAATGTATATATATATATATATATATATATATATATATATATATATATATATATATATATATATATGTATATGTATAATTAGAGGTTTACTGGGTAATTAGAGAATTATACTGGAAATGGTCAGTCATAACTGGACTGTGGTTTTTTATACATTCATAGAAAATTTTGACATTTGTAAAAATGTACATACGTAATATGTAAAAATATATAAAACATCCAATATACTCCTTTTGATATTTAACAAGTAAAATAACTTTCTTTCTAGATTCCATTTTTTTTAATTATCTTTATAAAAATACAAAACTGCATAGACGTTCACAATTATGACATAGGTTTCCAATGTATTATAACAATACAAAAATATATAAATAGAATATATAAATATACTCCAAAAATATATAAATATAATATATAAATGTACTCCAAAAATATATAAATATAATATATAAATATACTCCTTTTGATATTTAACAAGTAAAATAACTTTCTTTCTAGATTCCATTTTTTTTAATTATCTTTATAAAAATACAAAACTGCATAGACGTTCACAATTATGACACAGATTTCCAATGTATTATAATAATATAAAAATATATAAATACAATATATAAATGTAATATATAAATATACTCCAAAAATATATAAATATACTCCTTTTGATATTTAACAAGTAAAATAGCTCTCTCTCTAGATTCCATTTTTTTTAATTATCTTTATAAAAATACAAAACTGCATAGACGTTCACAATTATGACACAGACTTACAATGTATTGTAATAAATTCTCCACGTGTTCCATATGTCTAAAAAATACCCAATAGTTGTGACAATATCAAAACATGTCGTTATCGGTCATCTCTTCCAAAGAAAAATGATTCCTTTAATCTTGAAAACAATTTCCATTCATCATCACCGGTACAACAGAAGACAACTAGCGAAACGGAAGCTAAAAACTACCCGCAAGGAAACAGTAAGCAAAAATACAGTAGCGAACTGCCAGTCAATAAAATCCTGTCAGAGGGTCCGCCAATAATCGCATAGCTAATTCTAACCGTGACCAAGAGAGTTCGTTAAGCCCATCAGGTTCTAAATCATCGCGAAAGACGACCATGCAATACCGAATAAATATCTCTGTTCGCCGGCGCGCATTACTATGCTGCAGCTTTCTCATTCATGTCATCCGCAATCCGTATTCAATTGTATATTCAGGCGAACGATACTCAACGAACGTCTAAATGAATTTTCCCCTCCTGTTTTCGACGGGACAACACAGCGCCGCGTCACGTGATAATAATCACCGGCCGGTTACCTTGATAGCCCTCGCGCATGATTTATTATATATTTATTCAGGCTGTTGAACCCTCCCTCTCCCGTTCCACCCTTTTTCTTCTTGCTTTCGCTGTTCTAGGTGCCTTCGTTGACCCTGAAAGGCGCGATCACGACGAAGCCAACGTCGATCGCTACATAACCGTGGACAACGACGCGACGAGCAGGATGGGTCAAGCGTGGCCTTTCGAGGCGGCTGCTCCAAGGGTCATCACGATGCTATCGCTCAACCGGAGGAAGAGAACGTTGTTCGTCGAAGCGCGTGGACGTAAGTGCACGCTTCACGGACCTCCGGAGGACTCGGAAGTCACCGGCGAGAAACGCCATGCATCATCCTATTTTTTCCTCTCGCCGATTGTGCCTGCCTCTCCTTGCCTCTCAAGGGGGTGGTTCTCGAGGAGAGTCGAGGGTTGATCGATTTCACGATACGTTGACGAGATTTTTCTTTCTTCTTTCTTTTTCTCAGAGAAAGAGCGAATTTTGTTGCAACGTGTCCTTTATGCCAGGATGTGTAAATAATTGTTGCTTCGTTGACGAGATTTTTCTTTCTTCTTTCTTTTTTTCAGAGAAAGAGCGAATTTTGTTGCAACGTGTCCTTCATGCCAGGATGTGTAAGTAATTATTTTTCGAGTCGAGTGCATCGAATGCCTTTTGTCAGTCTTGATTTTGAAATAGCAAACATACTGGGTTAGAAACTTTGTTAGAAACAACAATAAAAAAAATCTTCATTCATCGCTTTCGATGTCACGTAACTATTTACCTAATTATTATATATTGCAACATTTTTGATTTTTCATTTTCGTCTATTTTATTTCGTATTTAAGAAAACAATATTTACGAAAGCCAAACTAAAACGTGATAATATTATAAAGTACAATGATCAATAAATTCGATCACGAAGAATAAGTATTTTCATTGTTGTTATTTTCATCGTTCTGTACTGATAGAAACAATTTAAAAAGAAAATACAAACAATTAACCAGAAAATGGCAACGTTATTTACAATGAAACGATTAATATCTGTGTGTGTGTGTGTGTGTGTGTGTGTGTGTGTGTGTGTGTGTGTGTGTGTGTGTGTGTGTGTGTGTGTGTGTGTGTGTGTGTGTGTGTGTGTGTGTGTGTGTGTGTGTGTGTGTAGAATAATTTGTAAAACCACTGTCATTTTCATATCAACCAAGTCGAGCAGCCCCGAGGAGCTACATACATAATGTATTGTCATGGTGACTGCATCGAGAGCGAGATCGTGTCGGAATGCAAGTTGTAAGAATTTCCTGTACCGTTCCCGATGATTATCGAGAAGCGTGTTCATGTTGATACGAGAGGATAATTTCGTGGACAAACTATGTAATAATAACTCTTGTTCAAATTTCTCTCTAATTTCATCGTTCCAACTTTCTAGAAGGTATTATATCATCATTCTAATGGTAGAACAACGTCCATAAAATTGTCTCGTACATTTATCTATGGAACGAATACTTCGTGGAATTCTTCAGAATATTTTTAAATCATGAATGTATGGACGATTCGTAGAGTATTCTCTCGAGGGCTGATGTACAATTTAATAGCTTTTGCAGTAATTAAGATAGAGTAACTAGCACTGATATTTTAGTATTTTAAGACTGGAATAAAATGTGGTAGTTATCGAAAGTTGACGAACTTCAGTATTTTTTGAGAGTATCGCAGAACATGTATATATATATATATAATATAATATATAAATATATATATATAATATATATTATTATAATGTAATATATTTATATTTATATTATAATACTAATAATATTATATTAATATTATATAAGTTAATAATATAAATGTATATATATTATACAAAATTTTATTTTATACTATAATATGGTGTATATTTAATAAAATATTTAATATAAATGTATATATAAGTATATACAGAATAAAATTTTAACGATTTAATTAATATTTTGGAATTAGAATAAAATATAGCAGTTCTCGAAAATCGATGAAATTTAATATTCTTCGAGATTCTACTAATATAAAATTTTGATATTTTAATTAATACATACTTTAATATTAGTATTTATATCATTAACACCTAATTATATATTAACCCAGTAATCATATAAATTAACAATATAAATATCTGCACGTAGCAATGTAGAGTAAAATCTAACATGACAACATAGTATTCTTGCAAGGAATAAAACTCGAATAAAATTTCATCGCTTTGGGACTGAAATAACAATAATTCGATGAAATTCAGTAATTTTAGCAAATATTAAAATATAAAACTTTTTATTTCAACTATTTTATTTCAATTAACATTCAGTCCTAGAATAAAGCTGACAATAATTTTCAAAAGTCGACGATCACCGATTACAATTAACTTCAATCTCAAGATCATGCCTTGTATCCTTTTGAACAAGAAAGTAAATTCAAAAGGAAAAGGTATCGGGCGTCTATTGCAACGCTTGTCCTATTACCTGCTCGTCAATTCCTCGGAACATTATACCTTTATCCCGGCAGGATCATCCATCTATCAGGACATGTTATGCGTAACAACTAGCGAACTTCATCAAAATCTCTGATCGACTCGCTCCAGGCTTCCGCGCCGAACGATTATGAAACTTCAAGAAGACTAATCGCCAAAGCGAGGTCCTCGAAGCGTGCACGTCTGCGCGGAAAACCCTTAACAATCGCCACCAGGGCAAGTGCCATCAGGTAAACAGTTTCAAACCAGGTCTCATTTCCTGCTCGTTAGACCGCTTGTGTTCTTGCTGTGAACATTATGGCATCGATCGGCCGCGTGTCATCGGTTATATCGATTCGCTCTCAGAGAATGCTGTTGAGAGAGTGAATTTCACATTCTATTATCGTTGGTATATTTATTTTTACAAAGCAATGTAATATATTATGATAATAATTATATATATAATTAATATATATATAATATATATTATTATAACGTAATATATTTATATTTATATTATAATACTAATATTAATATTACATAATATATATTAATAATATAATTATTATAATGTAATATATTTATATATTAATATATATTATTATAACGTAATATATTTATATTTACAAAGTAATGTAATATATTATAATATCGTTATATTAATGTATTATATATATTATAACCATTATATTAATATATTAATATAATAGTCATACTATATATAATATAATAATGATTATAAAATATTATATATATAGTCATTATATTAATACATTATTACAATTATACTATATATTATTATAATTACTATAATAATATATTACACACAATAATAATGAGTGCCTCACTTGATTTATTTACGTCATTATAAATAAGTAATGAGAAATATTACAATGCAAGATCGAATACTGTTCTAACATCAGATTTGGTGTGCAATTGGTAGATCAACTTTATTTTTATTTTTTTTTTTTTTTACGTTTTTAAATGCAACTCGACAGTACTAAGCCACGTATGTTAAAAAATTATTAGTCCAGGAGATATTTCAACTTTAGTTTTGTAAAGCACATCACATGAAGGAGAAAGGTAATACAAGCATCTGAATATTGTGCTGTACATATTTCCTTGTCATTCGCGTGGTACTTTATAGAAAATTGAAATTAAAATGTCTCCCCTAAACTAATAATTGCGCGCATCGAATACTATTCATTTTTCATTGTGATATTTCTTACTTCTCACCGCGAATAATGGTAATGACGTGGTAATCAAAGTGGTATTAGGTAAGATAATAATACGGTAGAGCCTCCTTTATCGGAACTTTTATTTTACGAATGTCTTAATCATTATATTACTGCAACGGCAATGTCTGCCACTGACAATAAATGATGATTTTGCAGCGGACAATTTTGCCGTTGGATAATGCGACATTCGACGAATTATTAGCATATTTCAAAAATAATGGTTTACACGAAAGGAATTCCATTGTGCACAATATGAAATGTGCACATGAAATAAAATTTTAGAAGTTACGCTATCTAGTCGCAGGTCAAAAGTTTGAAATTGCTATGTACTCCAAAAAGTTAGATTAGAATCCTGCTATCTCAGGAAACATTTTTGGCAAAAATTTCTATCAAAGCAAAGAATATTATTATTAATTTGAAGCATTAACTTTGAATTAATAATAACAGACACTCGATTCGAGAAATAGTTTCAAATTATATAGTTAAAATTGTCAGAATAAATATGTAATAAACGTAAATTTGATCTTTGTTCGTTTTTTCTTTTCGTATAGTAATCCTTGTCAAAGATCAAGACTCATGCGTCTTATTTTTATAATTATGTAAGAGAAAGTCTTTCTGTTTGGAAAGAAAGAGGAAATCTTCACCAGATCGAGCGAGAACTTTAATTAACATCTTTAATAACTTCAACAATGTTCATAAAAATACCGAGTTGTTATAAATACTAGTAGATTAATCAAGTCAATCGATAACTTAGACACTGTGATCAAGCAATCTTTAATAACTTTGTCAAAATATCGTTAGTGCCTTTGATAAATCTAATTTTATAATGTTTGTAAAAATATCGATAAGATTTACACAGTTGTTATAAACTGATAAATACTCGTAGATTAATCAAGTCAATCACTAACTGTGATGGGTAACCATCGTTCATGTTGCAAAAGTAAGAGTGTGTTCGTTTGAAAAAGTTAACAGCTCACCATAAGGAATCGCGTTCCATTTATATTACGCTTGAATGAAACTCAAAGAAGACTAATCACTGGCTCGACCTTCAAGGCAAAAGTACCTATATATTTAAAAGTATGTACATATAAATTGCCGTGAGACTCCGTGTTGCATTTATGCTACGTCGATTTCATCGATCTAGCAGAACTTGTTACGCATGACGAATAAAACCTGATTAAAATCATAGATCCAAGCTGCCTCGTGAAAAATCGGGGGACTTCAACGAGATCCTTATAAGGATTACCATTAAATTTACCCAATTATTTATATATTATTTATATATATATATATATTGTTTATTTTCTGTCCTAACGAATATATATTATAATATATATTAGAGTAATGACTATTTTAATTATATAATATTCGATTTTTAATTATGTACATTTGAAAGTAAAATAATTGTTGTTAGATAGACACTATGCGTTACATGTAACATATTATATATTATTTTATTTACCATTAATTTTATACTTATATTACAACAATATATATAATTTACATTTATTTATATTTATAATGTATATAATTATATATTATAATTTTATACCTATATTATACACCTATGATATTACACGCATTATTATATCAGTGTTTTATGAATAAGAATTTTGTTATTCTGTTATTCATTGTTTTCTCACAGTTAATTGTATAATGTTCATCGTTAAATTGCAAATATCAATTACTTTAGATATTCATGGAAAATGCTTTTATAGTACCTGTACCATAATAATATATAATATAAACTTCTCAGGGAATTCAACTTCTGTGGAATTTCCATAAGATATTATTTCAATAGTACTATAATTCTATAATTACACATATTAAGATAAATATGATCACTAGTGTAATATGTGAAGTTATAAGGATTACCATTAAATTTACCCAATTATTATTATTTTATTTATTATATATTATAATATATATTATTTATATATATATATTGTTTATTTTCTGCCCCAACGAATATATATTATATATATATATATTGTTTATTTTCTACCCTAAAAAGAGGACATGATTTTGTACATATTATACATTTTTGAACATGCCAGGTTATTCTACTCTCACCCATCGCTCATTACACTCCCTCTCGCAACACACATCACATATTATTATTAATACAATTGAAACCTATGAAATCTACGAAATAAAAAAGATTTTAAGAGAGATTAATAACTGATAAACACCCCCGTTGAAATTTCAGGATGCAACTCTTCCTCAATCCTGCCATCCTCCCTCGTTTCCCAACTTTCTGCACCATCCTCATTCCTCAAAATCGTCAACCACCGTTCACCGCTTGAAACCGAGACCATCCGATCATCAGTATCATCCTCGTATCACCGGTGTTCGCACATTCTAATGCCAACGTTGGAAATACGAACGAAGCTACGAGCAATTGCCACGAGGCACACACATGCCCATCCCATCTCTGAAACACTCTTCTCTCTGGTCCCATTTCCTGCTCGTCCTGTACACATAACAGTATTTGCGATTCAGGCGCGAACCACCACGTCGTCGTCGCGCCAAGGAAAATCAAACGAAGGTAGTGGTAGCTGCCGATCGACGCCTTTATTCTGGCGGCGCGTCCGTTCGACCGATCCATCAGTGGGTCGTATCGTGCGTAATAACGAGACTCGAGATATCAAGCGTGTACGAAGAGGACGCGTGTAAGCGTGTTGCGCGCGCGAGAGAGTCGCGTGTGCCCATGGTTCATTGACCACCGAGGCGTTCGCCAGCTACGGCGATGGCCAGGTTCTCCTCTTCTCCCTAGCACTGACGCTCGCCTCGAATGCCGGCTGCTGTTCGCTTCTTCTTCTTCTTCTTCTCTTTCTTCTTCCTTCGTGGCATGGTCGCCGATTTTTTCCCTTTGTTGCGCGCGCAACCTCTCGGGACTTGCAACACTCTCCGATATAAGCGCAGGTCTGTCTTTCTCGGTTTCGTCCGGCGGAATGAACCACAATGTAGCGGGGCCAGGGGCGGACAGGGTGTGAAAACCGGCGGTTCTTTTAATTTCGAATCCTCCCTCTGCCCCATTTTTGTGTTTCTCTTTCGCCAGTGGTTACAAAGTACACTCGAGTCGGTACTCAGTTGTAACTGTGGTGGCCGAAATTGGCGCGGGATCGGTTTTTTCTTTTTTTCTGTCGACGAATTGTAATTACCATCTGGAGTGAAAATCGAACGTTTCCACTGTTGGAGTTCTTAGTATGGTTTGAGCCTCTTTGGTGGATCTTGCGTTAGCTTTCAATTGAAATTTCGATGGATACGAATTTTGTGAATTGTTCGTTGAACCGCTTGCGCTGGTAACTGACTGCGGACCGTAACGAGTGACCAACAACCGTGTACAACAATTCGTCGCTTTCTTTTTAGACTCGTCGGTGTGACGTCACTTTTGAAAATATTGATTACCTTCTTCGAATCTCTAATGAAACAAACCGTTTTACTATTAATTGTACGATCTATCACTGTCAGTGTCTAAATCACTATGGACTGGACACACTGTCTTATCGAACACAGTATATAAAAAGTTGAATATAAGTTTTTAAAAAATACTAATAAGCTGCAATTAAAAAATATAATTTATATTATACACATTTATATAATTAATAATATTCAATACAATTTAATTTAATTTATATTTAATATTTTAATTTATAACATTATAGTATTTAATATATACTACAACATATTAATATTTAATATATAATATTGTAATATTTAATTTAACTTAATTTGTAATAAGTTATTAAACTCAATTACATAACTAATATAATTAATATTATTTATACATATATATATATATATTTTTATATTTAATTTTTTTCTCCAACTATTTAATGTTATATCTAACTTCCTTTCTCCAGCTTCTATATTCAAACACTAAAAGAAAGAATACAGCCTCTTTGCAAGAAATCCACACACACACACACATACACATATATACACACTTGACTCCCGTTTCTTTCCCTCTTCCATTCTTCTCACACATCAAACCATTCCGTCGAACCACTCAGAAATGAACATGTCTCATTACACAAACTAAAAAGCAAAGTCTCGTCGTAATATAGCGTCCAGGGGATTAAGTGCAGGTTGCAAGGGTAAACGCGTCTCGGGTTCAATAAGATTTCATAATGGCTTGCTTCCCTCCCTCCCTGTTCATCGTTCACTGAGACACAGGAACAGGATCTGACGAATGCAGAGGGCAAGATTCCTTGATGCGTCCCTGACACGTACCACTTGGAAAGCCGATCGGTGGCTTTGCAAAGAAGATCCTTGCTCGAGGCATTGTTGCATGTGCATAATACGCGCCGGCCATTATACCGACTTACGCTCGCGAGTAAAGTCGCTTCTTCTTTCTTCCTTTCTTTTTTTTTCTCGCGTACTTAGAGGATTCTCCTTCGATTATTGTTGGAGAGCCTCGGTTTGAAAAACTCGACTTTTTTGGTATACTTTTCTTGTATTTATAACACTTAGTTATTGACATTTGTTACAAGTGCTATTTGTAACACTCAGTTACTGACATTTGTTAGTTAACATTCACTTGTTGTAATATTAAAGCACTGGACGTTCTACATTATAAGAGTGTATGTTTATCTATGCTCCAATATTGTTCTAATGTATAACTTAGTTGGAGTTGATTTAACTATCTATAATAGTAATTAAATATAATAAATATGAAAAAAATATTTAACGTACAACTTGTACGTGTTTTTTAATTATTTAATTGAATTAATTAATTTGTCATTTAATTAAAACATGCATAATATGCAAAATAATAATTGCATATCGAAATACGTTTTCGCATGAACATTCGCAATCTAGTGAATAATGCGATGTTCGTATTGTAAAAATATAAAAAAACATGAAGAGTATATAGGCAGAACAAATATTTATAGTGTATAAATAAAACAAATGTTTCTAGTTTAATGATTAGTATCTTTGCCTTCAATATATATATATATATAATTTTAAAAATCTTGCTCAATTTTTAATTCACGTTACAATTTATAACTTTACAATAAATGGTAATAAATTCGATAACAATAAGAATCTAAATTATTTGAAAAACTTGAACTGTTATTATTAAATTTCACAGTAATAAACATTACAGATAATTTTTATAAATTTTACAATAGATAGCAATAATATTAACGTACTATGCTAAATACACAAATGATAGTACATGCATAGCAGTAACGTAGCATCGCTGTTTAAAGAAACTAATATTGTCTCTCATTGGTTTACACTCGCTCTCTTATTGGTTCATAAACAGCGGTGTAAAAATTTAACACTGTTGCTGGACAGAGTAAAAAAAAAAAAAGGAGTGGAAAAAAAACGTGGGGAACGTGAGGTTCTTCTGTTCGCTCGATCCAGTAGGCGCGATATCTGATCGGTGGCAAGATTTAAAACACACGCCGTGTTTTCGCAACCGCAGCTCGTTCGCGGTTTTACAGCCACCAAGGGAATTCAGATCGTTTTCAGTGTGGATGTTTATTCGTCGTTTGGTTCCCCTTCAATGACTCAAGAACAACACCTCGCCACTTGGACAAGCTTTATTAAAGGTGCACGTAGACCAGACGAGTAAAAACGAGAGCGAGGGCATTCGTTCCTGCTCGTTTGGCGTAAACGATCGTCAAGCAGCTCATCTACACCAAAAGAGCTCCCTCGCAATAAACTATCAGAATAGATGAAGTATTTAGTATGCCAAAAGAGTGCTTCTTTATTAAAGATGTACGAGAACCTAAAAATACTATATTTCGGAATACAAAGATTTGGAACGCTATATTTAAAAATATTCATATCATAGAACCTAGAAATTAAAAATTTACAATGCAATATCTCAGAATACAAAAGTTCAAAGTATCCTAAGAATTTAGGATACTATACTTTAGAATATTAAAGTTTCAAGTTAGAATTTCAGACACTACAATTCAGAAGAGAAATTAAATATAATATTAAATATTTTATTAGTACTATATATTAAATATATTATAATATTAATAATTCAGAAGAGAAATTAAATATATTATTAATGTTATATTATATGTATGTAGATTAAATATATTATAATATTAATAACAAACAAATAATATAATATTAAAGGTTGAAATTAAACACAATAAAAAATAAATAGAAATTAAAAATTTATAATGAAATATTTCAGAATACAAAAGTTCAAAGTATCAGAATTTAAGATACTATACTTTAGAATATTAAAGTTTCAACCATTAGAATTTCAGATACTACAATTTAGAAGAGAAATTAAACATAATATTAAATATATTATAAATAATTGAATATAATATTAAATATATTATTAGTATTATATTATATATTAAATATGTTATAATATTAATAATATTAATAACAAACAAATAATATTAAAGGTTGAAATTAAATATAATAAAAAAGTATATAGAAATTAGAAATTTACAATACAATATTTCAGAATACAAAAGTTCAAAGTATCAGAATTTAGGATACTATACTTTAGAATATTAAGTTTCAACCAAGGAATATTAGACTTATCATTAGATATATCATTAGAAATTAGAATATTAGAATTTCAGACACTACAATTCAGAAGAGAAATTAAATATAATATTAAATATATTATAAATAATTAAATATAATATTAGTATTATATTATATATTAAATATATTATAATATTAATAATATTAATAACAAACAAATAAAATAATATTAAAGATTGAAATTAAATTCAACGAACACAACAATACTGAAGAACAATATTATAAAACAATAACATCATTAAATATATTGTGTTAATGAACAACATAGAGCGATAAAAATATTATAAAACCAGATTGTAAAACAATATCGAAACTCAAATTTCGCTCTCTCGGATTTTTTTAGAAAAATCCCCACGAGAAGAAGTTTAACCTTTTTGCGCTAGTAACTGATTTCACGGACCATAACGAGTGACCAAACCGTCATATCGCAATTTTGGATCATATGTTCTCGACGTGCGTGGCACGTCATCCCAGCGCAAGGATCGAAATCGATTCTCCCTTCACTTGCGTTTTCTTCTAAAGGAATATCTAATTGCAAGTCTGTTTCTTTGGGAGACAGCTGCGTCGAATCGCCGTAAGATTGATCATCGCTGTCCGTCCTGGCACGTTGGAAATTACGGAAACTGATTCAGGTTTCTAACCACGGCAAAAATCGCGAAAAATCGATCACGCCACCAGGATCAGCGCGATTCTCGTACGTCCTCTCTCTTTTTCATTCCCTTTTCTTTTTTCTTTTCGCTCGCACGTCCGTAAAAGGACATTTCTGGCCAAACTAGCTGTAAGTACTGTAAGTACAAAATTACCAGAGGCTCACCAGACCAATCTCACGTTTCTTTCGTTTCATTTCTTAATTGACAGCTACGTTTCGCTCGTTGACGCAACGTTATTTATCACATAAATGGTATAACGATTAAGTGGAAAGTCGAGTCAAAGTGGAAACAAAATACACTCGGATGGTTTAGAAAGTGGAGTTTCTACTGGCTTTAGGTGTTTCCTTGAAACAGCCAAGTTGTTTACATTTTAGGTTTTTGCAAGCAGTGGTATTACATAACGATTCCAGTGAACGGTGAATCTCATTCGTCATTTTAAATTCTGTATTTTCGGTTTTCTTAAAAGGAGGAAGCACGATAGAGCTGTCATCGATGCAAGTGCACGATTCACTATTTCAATTTTATGCTAAAGTTTTCATTAAAATGTTTGGAAGTTTACTTGTTGAGATAAGAGTGAAATTAGACACGCTATGGTATTAAAAGTCACTAAAGATACAGATGTTTATACAATTTTTTAAACATCTATATCTTATCAGTGTCAGCTTAAATTTTGAAATGATTCACATATATTTGCATATTACGTGTATATCGTGTCCATATCTACATTTCCAAATTCTCTGTGAACCCATAAAAATCATAGAACGACGCAGAAAATTACAAATTACTCCAACGATATTAATAATACTAGATTTTTACTAAAAAAAAGTAACTCTATTACATACATTTAGATGAGTACTGATTATTAAGAGGTAAGTATACATAAGTATAGCATATGTGATACTTTTGATTATTAAATAATTTTCAAACTTTATTCACTACTTTACGAATGTGATTGAATGTTGAAACATTTGTATCATTCTTGTCACTATATGTTAACATGACATTGCAAGTTAATATTTATAATGCGTAATATATAATGTATAATATAATAATAATATAATAATATTGTATTATCCATAATGTACAATATGATAATAATATAATAACATTATATTATCTATAATGTATAATATAATAATAATAATATAATAACATTGTATTATGTAGAATGTATAATATAATAATAATATAGTAACATTATATTATGTAGAATGTATAATATAATAATAATACAATAATATTATATTATCCACAATGTATAATATAATAATAATATAATAATATTGTATTATCCATAATGTACAATATGATAATAATATAATAACATTATATTATCCACAATGTATAATATAATAATAATATTCTTGCATATGGAATATTTTTTTTTAAATGAAAAGGACTTACGCTTTAATTACTTTCGCTTAAATCAAGTCAATTAGTTACAATGCCAATTAGTTGCAAAAAAAAATCTCAACTGCGTTAAGTTTTTAAGTTAAGAACCTCGAATGAAGGTACAACAGTTTATATTCGCACACCGAAATCCACGATTGTCGAAATATCGAAATAATTTTCCAAAGTGGCGTTCATCGAGCCTCACTCAGATACATCTATCTGAATTGACACGGCGCGATTTGAACAAGAAGTTCGAACGTTAAAGTTCGTGACACCCTGTGCATCACCCTCAAACACCATGCAACTCGGCGGTGCATTATCATTCGAAGCGGCGCGACGCAGAAAAGAAGCGGGGAAATGTTCAGTGAAATTCTTCAGCTCGAAGAAGAAGAAAGGAAGAAAAAGAGAGAGAGAGAGAGAGAGGAAGGGAACAAAGCGCATGAACGTCTAACAATAAGAAAACGAAAAATCCGTGACGGTCTTGTTCTCCATCTGTACACGGGCTCTGCTTTGTACCGTGTTGCCGAGGAGACGTGCACGCGAGTAAGGACAAATGCGCGCACGCCCACGAAGCGGCAGCCACGCGGCTCTAAATCACCGGCAAAAGCTGGCATTGTTAACTTCTGACGTTTCCACCGGGTCGCCATGCATCAGCCGACAGGAGATATCCGTTTACGCAAAACGGAACGGAACGGCCGTTTTCTGGCCCGTTTAGCCGGCGAGGAAACGTTCGTTTGCCATTCGCGCGGCCAGCTGCCGCTGGTATCAACGGTTAGGCGAAAGGTGATTTCGAGAGATGAGTATCTCTCTCGCGGATGATTATCGAAGGAACGAGTACAATCTCTTGCGCTGGAATAACGTGCCACGCACGTCGAGAATTTCTCGTCCCAAAATTGCGACACTTCCTCAGTTTCAAGTATATTTAAGTGAAACAAAATAGGTAAAACTGAAAAATAAAAATAAATATATAATTTATATTAAAATATAATAAATTGTATTATAATAAAATATATTAAAATGTAATGAATCGTATTACAGTGAAATATATTAAAATGTAATGAGTCGTATTACAGTGAAATATATTAAAATGTAACGAACTGTATTACAGTGAAATATATTAGAATGTAACGAACTGTATTACAGTGAAATATATTAGAATGTAACGAACTGTATTACAGTGAAATATATTAGAATGTAACGAACTGTATTACAGTGAAATATATTAGAATGTAACGAACTGTATTACAGTGAAATATATTAGAATGTAACGAACTGTATTACAGTGAAATATATTAGAATGTAACGAACTGTATTACAGTGAAATATATTAGAATGTAACGAATTGTATTACAGAAAATATATTAAAATGTAATAAATTATATTAAAATGTAATAAATTTATTACTTCTCAATAATTTCTATCCAGTGATATTATGCCGACGAATTCTGAAGAAAATGAAAGCGACGATCTATTGTATACGGTTCGGTCACTCGTTATGGTCCGCAATCAGTTGCCAGCGCAAGTGGTTAAACTTGCGATAAACACGATGGCCCTCCGTGAATAGACGCGCAGCTTTACGAAGTATTGTCTTGTGGTTTCCGCGCGGCGTTCTCCGGGAACTGTGGTCGCTGAGAAGTTCGCGCGGAAACAGAATTGACGGCACCGGGATGATTGGAAATGTGGAAGAAGCTGTGGCGAACGATGGACGTCGAGAGAGGTCGTCGGTGAAATTGTGTTGTTTAAAAATGAGAAAGCTGAGAATTTTTTTAGCGAAATTTCGAAGCCTCGAAACGTTTGACATTTTGAAACTTTGAAACTTCGAATACTTTGAATCTGAATACTCTAAACTTTAATGGCCTAAAATTTTTGGACATCAACATTTTAACATTTTCTAAAGCTTTAAAATGTTGAAACCAAAGCCTTTAATACTTCGAAAGTTCCAATACTTTCGAAACATTGAAAATCTCAAACTCCAAAATTTTTTCAACGTTTGCAAATTTAAGAGAATTTTTCGAAAATTTGATTCTACATGGTGGAAATTGATAAAACAACAATTGATAAAACTACATATTATGAGGACAATTTTTCATATTGTCACATTTTCAAATATTATTTTCCGGCATATTACTCTTGGGGGGGTTTTCCAAATAAAGCGATGCAATTTTCGCTAGGAAATAAATAAGAAACGTCGGGGCGTATATATAAATAAAAGTTTGTGTTGTTTTCTATTTTTCTACTTTGATATGCCTCTGGTGGAAATTTTATGTTTTTGTCATCGAGAAGTGAACGCAATTCAATTCCACTTATCATTATTTTATTTATTCTACTTATTATCAAATTACTCTTTATCTATATATTTCTATATATCTATAATTCTGTAATTCCAATTTAATATTATTATTCTATTTGTTTCATTTGTTATCAACTAATCGGAATCTCTATTCATTATTATTGTATATTACTTCCACTTATCATTATTTTATTTATTCCACTTATTCTCAACTAATCAAATTACTCTTTATCTATATATTTCCATATATTTATAGCTCTACAATATTATCTATATATCTATACTTCTGTAATTCCAATTTAATATTATTATTCTATTTATTTCATTTGTTCTCAACCAATCAAAACGACCATTTATCTTATATATTAATTCCACTTATCATTATTTTACTTATTCTATTTATTATCAACTAATTAAATTACTCTTTATCTATATATTTCTATATCTATAACTCTATAATATTATCTATACATCTATAATTCTGTAATTCCAATTTAAAATTGTTATTCTACTTGTTTCATTTGTTATCAGCTAATTAGAACCTCTATTTATTATTATTATTATATATTAATTCCACTTATCATTATTTTATTTACTCTACTTATCATCAACTAATCAAATTACTCTTTATCTATATATTTCTATATATCTATAACTCTACAATATTATCTACATATCTATAATTCTGTAATTCCAATTTAATATTGTTATTCTATTTGTTTCATTTGTTATCAACTAATCAGAATCTCTATTGATTATTATTATATATTAATTCCACTTATCATTATTTTATTTATTCTACTTATCATCAATTAATCAAATTACTCTTTACCTATATATTTCTATATATCTATAACTCTACAATATTATCTATATATCTATACTTCTGTAATTCCAATTTAATATTATTATTCTATTTATTTCATTTGTTCTCAACCAATCACGACCATTTATTATTCTTATATATTAATTCCACTTATCATTATTTTATTTATTCTATTTGTTGTCAACTAATTAAATTACTCTTTATCTATATATTTCTATATATTTATAACTCTATAGTATTAATATATCTATAATTCTGTAATTTAACATTATTATTCTATTTATTTCATTTGTTATCAGCTAATCGGAACCTCTATTTATTATAAACTCGGCAAGTTCTACTGTACAAACTAAGTTCTACTGTATTAGATCGCATCCCTATTTCGTGACATCCTCACCCCGAGAGGTTCGCCATTATCCTTCCGCCGGTGTCGTCGAGAACCGGGCATGGTAAGCGTGTAATTTATGTAACTTATTATTCAAGGTCCAGGGTACCGCGAGCCGAAGTTGTCGATCGTCGCGAGGCTATCTATCAGTCCCGAGTCATTAGAGGAGCCGTGGCGACCACGGATGGTCTCTCCACTGCGAACGATCATTACGTTCTCGCATCGTTGCCTCTTCCTCCCTCCCTTTTCTCTTCTTGCATAAGCGAAATCAGAGGGCAAAGAGAAAGATAGGCCAGGATCGACGACAAAAAGGAAAAAGAAAAAACGAGAAAAGCTCGTGCCACCATTCGAACCACTGTCGACAAAGAAAACTACCCAGCCGTTCAAATAAAACGAACCCCTCGCGTTCGTATAATTACGCCAAGGTCGAGCCCCCCGGTTTATCGGGATCTAATTCCTTCGCTTGAAATCGATGACGCTGCGAGGTACTCCCTTTGAAATTATTTCAATTAGCTTAATTGCGGAGAGCCGACTGCAAGATGAACTATTATCGACACTGTCCGATTTTTTGAACAATAATCGAATGATTTCGAGGAGGTGGGGGGGGGGAAGGTGTTACTCAAGCACTCCTGCGTATGTATGAAAGTTGTATGAAAATCATGTATATTTTCTCAAGTAGAAATTATTGACATTTTTTGTAAAATATAGTATAATTGGATAGAGAGTGATTCTATGTAAGAAGTAAGTTTGTAAAATTTTTTCATTTCGAAATTTGAATTAGGATATTTAATATTAAAGTGTCTTGTTACATTTCACGTATTAAAGAAGTCGTTAATGACTTTTCATCGTTCGGAATTCTAAAATTAAATGTTTAAGTGTAAAAATGATGAAAATAAACAATAAATAAATGATAAATGTGTATAAATGAATTAAATAATATTTAAATTATTCCTCTTCTACTTTAAAATTATGTACTAAATTATACACGAAAAAAGTATGTACTTCCAAAGGCAGACAAATATTCATTAAAAAATTAATAGCTTTCTTAAAATTATTTACAGAGTATCTAATTTCCAGACGTAACAAGAACAATTTACTGATCATCTGCAATTTCTGCTAATTCATTGTTACTACATGAACACAGCAATGCAACGATAAAAAAAATTCGCGGCATTCTTTTTTTTTTTTAATCTGCTGCATCGTAATTAGGTTCGTTCATTCACGTCGAGACAATAATCGTAGAAATACCGGTCCCCCTCGCTGCGTGTCGATAGATAAATATCTTGATATACCATTGTCCCGGTTTTTCCTTCCTTCCTATTGTAAGTAAATTAGGCTCGCGTCACGCTATGATGCGGTTAGGCACGACTAATTCGTACATCTGAATCGAATTTTCTCATTGACTGATCTTTTTGCGACTGTTGCTGTAGTATAATCATTTATAATATTACCAATAATATAATGCAATCATATTAATTAATCAATCATGTACAATATAACATGTAATATTATATTACAATATTATATTTATTATAATTTATTTTATTATAATATTATAATTATTATTATATTTATTTTATTTTATTTTATTATTATATTATATTACAATTATAATATTACAATATTATAATCATATTTATGATTATATATATATAGTTATAATAGTCCAAGAAATTAAAAAAAATTACAATTGAGTATTTAGATTAAATTTATATATTAATCTTTTTTAAACTCTACAGGGTCTTAAACAACCTTATAAAAAATAAAAAAAAAATAAAAATTTCTCTTCGAAGAAACGAATTGCAACTTCAGCCTTTAAAATACGCATGAGCAGAATGTTGCACGATCGTTTGACACGAAGTGACAGGCGTACAAATTGACGATTCGAAGTAACGAATATAACAATTCGAATATCCAAAACGTACTAGAAAATTACGATACCTCACAAACTACAATTCATTTGAACTATCTCCTAGAAAAAAAGAGTCGCGAACTTTCACTTTCCGTAAAGTCGTCGTTATTAATTATTAGTCTCGATACTTGAACTTTCTCTGTTGATCTCACGATCTCAGTCGCCATTAATTAGACATGTGAAACATTTAATTGCACATGCGTCTAAGTTTATATTCCATGAATCATAGTTCACTATCCACTAATTACTTTAAACGCTTCCCAGACTGCCAATCAGATTTGCTACACGTCTCACAAAATTTTATTTTTGTCAGCTTTCCCTTTTCCCACGAGAATGATAACTTACGCGCACGTGGAATTAACTTTTGAACGTTTTGTTCTTGTAGTTTCGCAGTTAAGGTAAAAATTTCACATTCTTACAATTTAAAACAAATATAATCAATTTTTGTGATAATGAATATTGAATATTATTCTATAATGATATTAATATTTGTATTATATATATACTATTATAATATAATATTAATTAATCAGCAAATAAAACAAAATATAGACTATTAATAATAATAATAATAACAATATCAATATAAACCTATTAAAATTGTAGAAAATACCAACAGTGCTACTATATTATAATAATATTAATATTATTATTATTAATATTCTATATTTTATTTTATTTACTGATTAATATTATAATTAATATTTTACGAAAAGTACCAGTAGAACAACTTACATCATTATAGTTTCCAATTCTGCATTATCATAAATGCAAAACCACCCTAAACAATTGCAATTGATAAATTTCAACGTAAACTATAGCAATAAAGTAATGTTATTATTTGAAGAAACTAATTGTAAGATTATAAACCATAGTGTCTAAAATTACTAATAAATCAAGAAGACAATATTTGTACAAGACTGATGTGTAATCTCGATAAAAGTTTCATGGAAACCATTAATTAAAATACAGTACAGTATCTTCCATATATGAAAACCCCATTATCCGAATAAGTACTTTACTATTCAAACAGAAATCATTGCACGTTTCACATATTTTTTATAATTGCAAAACGACGAAACCTTCTTCGAAAATAAATTCTAAAAATATCCAAAATTCAAAAAGGAAAACTGACAAACTGATAATTTTTTAATGATCAATCAATCTAAAATATATCAACAGTGCTACTATAAAAAAAAGAAACTGAGATTACAACTATAACTATAGTGACTCACAAATTACAGTATAAAAAGATCCAACATTATTAACTACTAAATCATTATTAATCTAATATTGAAAATTATCAAATTGATAATTTTTTAATAATTAATCAATCTAAAATATACCAATAGTACTACTATAAAAAAGAAACTGAGATTACAACTATAACTATAGTGACTCACAAACTACAGTATAAGAAGATCCAACATTACAAACTACTAAATCACTATTAATCTAATATTGAAAATTAACAAACTGATAATTTTTTAATGACTAATCTAAGATATGCCAATAGTACTACTATAAAAAAGAAACTGAGATTACAACTATAACTATAGTGACTTACAAACTACAGTATAAGAAGATCCAACATTACAAACTACTAAATCACTATTAATCTAACATTGAAAATTAACAAATTGATAATTTTTTAATAACCAATCAATCTAAAATATACCAATAGTACTACTATAAAAAAGAAACTGAGATTACAACTATAACTATAGTGACTCACAAACTACAGTATAAGAAGATCCAACATTACAAACTACTAAATCACTATTAATCTAATATTGAAAATTAACAAACTGATAATTTTTTAATGACTAATCTAAGATATGCCAACAGTACTACTATAAAAAAGAAACTGAGATTACAACTATAACTATAGTGACTCACAAATTACAGTATAAGAAGATCCAACATTACAAACTACTAAATCACTATTAATCTAATATTGCAAATTAACAAACTGATAATTTTTTAATGACTAATCTAAGATATGCCAACAGTACTACTATAAAAAAGAAACTGAGATTACAACTATAACTATAGTGACTTACAAACTACAGTATAAGAAGATCCAACATTACAAACTACTAAATCACTATTAATCTAACATTGAAAATTAACAAATTGATAATTTTTTAATAACCAATCAATCTAAAATATACCAATAGTACTACTATAAAAAAGAAACTGAGATTACAACTATAACTATAGTGACTCACAAACTACAGTATAAGAAGATCCAACATTACAAACTACTAAATCACTATTAATCTAATATTGAAAATTAATAAACTGATAATTTTTTAATGACTAATCTAAGATATACCAACAGTACTACTATAAAAAAGAAACTGAGATTACAACTATAACTATAGTGACTTACAAACTACAGTATAAGAAGATCCAACATTACAAACTACTAAATCACTATTAATCTAATATTGAAAATTAACAAACTGATAATTTTTTAATGACTAATCTAAGATATACCAACAGTACTACTATAAAAAAGAAACTGAGATTACAACTATAACTATAGTGACTCACAAACTACAGTATAAGAAGATCCAACAAACTACTAAATCACTATTAATCTAATATTGAAAATTAACAACTGATAATTTTTTAATGACTAATCTAAGAATATACCAATAGTACTACTATAGAAAAGAAACTGAGATTACAACTATAACTATAGTGACTTACAAACTACAGTATAAAGAAGATCCAACATTACAAACTACTAAATCACTATTAATCTAACATTGAAAATTAACAAATTGATAATTTTTTCAATCTAAAATATACCAATCAACTACTAAAATAGAAACTGAGATTACAACTATAACTATAGTGACTCACAAACTACAGTATAAGAAGATCCAACATTACAAACTACTAAATCACTATTAATCTAATATTGAAAATTAACAAACTGATAATTTTTTAATGACTAATCTAAGATATACCAACAGTACTACTATAAAAAAGAAACTGAGATTACAACTATAACTATAGTGACTTACAAACTACAGTATAAGAAGATCCAACATTACAAACTACTAAATCATTATTAATCTAATATTGAAAATTAACAAACCGATAATTTTTTAATAATTAATCAATCTAAAATATACCAATAGTACTACTATAGAAAAGAAACTGAGATTACAACTATAACTATAGTGACTTACAAACTACAGTATAAGAAGATCCAACATTACAAACTACTAAATCACTATTAATCTAACATTATTAACCACCAACTTCAACATTATTAACTACTAAATCGCGTGCAAACGTGCTGTTAAAATGCAATCCTGACGGAAGTTTCACGGAAGCCATCTTGTTTTTCCTCTCGTGTGTCACGTCTCGCTCGAGTCGAGGCATCGGTGTACCGTTTCGCCGGTGTGCCTTATCCCTGTCGCCGGCGCTAAACGCTTGAAATACGCGTTGCAGCAGCGCCGCTAATTAAACTATAAATTCTGATCCGGAAACGGCACGCCGCCGTTCGACTCCGCGGCCTAACGATTTCGCGAGAAAGCTTCTAACGAGGTGAAAAGAAAAGTAACAGGCGAAGAGCCAGCACGGCTGGCGATATCTCGCGAGACGAGCCGAAGAGAAGGAGAGACAGACAGAGAGAGACAGAGAGACAATATATATCAAACAACGAGGCCTTAATCGGCATCCAGATCGGTTCGCGGAGGCCGCGTCGCGTCGCGACACTGGCTACACGTCGCGCCTGTCGCCGATCTAACGATGACGGTCCCTGCCAGATCGAAACGTTCGATCTTTCGATCGTTGAATTCGTAACGACGCTCTAAATCTCGCGGTTTTTGCTTTCGTTCGATGGAGAGTGCGAAGACTTGGTCTTGAGATAACAATAGACGCAGAGTTGTCTCTCATATTCACTGAAATGTCTCGAATTTACTATTAACTTCTGGAGTTTAAGTCTACTAATAGTAAAGTTATATATATATATATATATATATATATATATATATATATATAGTTACAATAATATATAATATAATATATATAGATATATAAAACTTTACTATTAATATTAGTAAACTTAATCTCTAGAAGTTAATAGTAAATTTAATAGTAATGTATATATAAGTTAATAGTAATATATATATATATATATATAGTTGTAGTAATATATATCATATATATATAGTTTATTAATATCTAAGTTTACTATTAAGCACTAGAATGACGTGCAACGCACGTCGAAAGTTTTTTGTCCCAAAATTGCAATAATTCATCAGTTTTAAGTATATTTAAGTATAACTCAGGTAGAAACAGAGTGAAATAAATTTATTACTTCTCAATAATTTCTCATCCAGTGATATCATACCGACGAGTTCGAAAAGAGAGCGACGAATTATTGTACACGGTTTGGTCGCTCGTTATGGTCCGCAATCCAGTCGCCAGCGCAAGCGGTTAAGCATTGAAATTACACATCGATACTTTCTCACATTTTTCGTATTATTATTATCACCATTTATAGAAATAGTTTTCGCCGACGTACCATTTGTTTCCAAGATATCGTCAAAAAACCAAATGTTAATAAAACGAGATCGAACTCGTATCGATATTTCTCATGTCAATTATTCTAGTGTCAATAAATTAAAAGCATTGAAATATTGATGAATAAAAATCGAAGATTTAAAGAACGAATGGATATTAGATTAAAATGAGATAAATCTTATGCGCTAAGAAATATCGAACAACGCGGAGGAAATGTCACGGTGCAAAATATTTCGAGCTATAGTCACGTTCTGGGAGAAAAACGTATACGCGTAAAACTCGCGTTAAACGTTTGACAAATGGGAAAATAATAATGGAAGTAAAAGCCGTGGAGGCTTGAAAGGCAGGTTCTGCATTTGCCTGGCAGAAGTTCTGCACAGAATAGAGCTTTGGATAAAAAGAGCGGTGAAATAAAGTGAGGAATGCACTTGACCTTGAACCTGTAGGTCTTGGGGTGCTAACCGAGTCCCTCGCGTCCTGTTTACACGGTAAAACGTTTCCTTCGGGCAGATATCTTCTTCGATAATAACGTAACAACTTTCCCTACCTTCACCCGCTATATCTCTATTTCTGCACTCATTATTTCACCAATTAACAATTTTCCCATGATTAATATCGAACTGAAATACTTCGACTGAAAGCACATCTACATAAATACATACTTATATATCGAAAACATATTATACATCAAATTCCTGCTCACAATGAAAATTAAAATGATATGTGAATATAACGATTCTGTAAACCTATCATTTTTCAATTTACCAATCATTATACGTGTATGAGTATCTAGAATAATAGAAAGATAACAATGGACATTCATAAAGAACGAATTATCGTCATTTGTGGATACCTGTGGAAAGAAAATAATTATGCAATTATAAAATAAGTATATAGCAATAACGTCTCTAAATATTTTTTTTTCTCTTCGATTATTATATACTTAAATGAATAACTCGAAAAGCTCAAGTATTCAATTGACGAAAAATTTAATCTAAAGATTTGTTCCCGAGTATGTGAAAATCTGATTCATCGCTCTGTGTGCGAATATGAAGCTGTTCACTGCTTGAGAATTAGGATAAATAACAGAATTGCTTCGTTCCGTGGAACAATAAAATAAAATGATCAAAATAATCACGATAAAAATCAAGATAATGATAAAATAGAACAAAATCCATCAGCAGTCAAAATAATCATAATAAAAGCCAAAATAGAAAAATTGTTCAATTTCATGAAAGAACAGAACTGAGTTTATCAAGAATGAATCGGACTATTGGAAAAATAACCTCAAGGTACTTGAGTTCTTTTCAAGTAATTAACACTAGAACTATCAAACTGATACTCCAATTTATATAACTCTTCATTTTGTTCATTTAAAACAGCGCATTTTTAGAGATTCGAATGATTTTTAGTAAGAAATATATATAGAGATGCTTTTATTCTCTTTTGCAATACAAAATCTTTTTCTTCCTTGCACTCTAACTTCTCTGTCATTTTATTAGTTCTAACGTTAATATTCTACACATTGTGTTAATGGAACTTTTAAGAAATATTAAATTTTCTAACATATAAATACCTAATATACCGCAATATACTTCACTAAATATAAAAAAAAAATATTTCACGATATGAAGAAATATAAGAAATATTTTATGATATGAAAAGAAATATAAGAAGTATAATATTATAAATATCTAGTATTGCATATTATAAATACCTAGCATACCTTTAGTTTCACTAAACATAAAAAATATTTCACAAAGAGATATTTCATAAATACAAGAATAATCGAAATATAAGAAAATAAGAAATATTTCACAAGATATATTTACAAAGAGATAGAAATAAACACCCCTGATATAACACATACAAATGCCATAAGCAGCATATAATACAAAAACTTACTTTGCATCCAACGTAGTCCAAAATAGTCTTAATTTAAATCATGAACTAAAATGGAAAACCCTGCAATTCTCAACAAAAAAAAAAAGAAAAAAAAAAAAAAGAAGAAAAACACGACGATGTGGCTGGTGCAAGTTGATCTCATCTGAGGAAGCAGATCGTGGCAGCTGCATGTGGCCCGCTGCGCGCGTATATGGAAATATAGCGTGTACCAGCCATACCGAGCAGGTGATCCGGGGTTTCTTCTTGCCGGCCACGATTAATGCGGGGCATTTTTCCCCCCGGAGCTGCTGCGAATAATACCGGCGAATTCTCCGCGGTATTTCGCATTCTTTTCGCCGGCTAACACCGATTTCCGTGCGCACCGGGCCTTAGAGAGGAGACGAAGCGACCGAGCGGATGCCTCGCGCGTGTAATGTATCTTCCTGAGAGAAAGGGACATCTACATACCGCGAATTCAACGCGCGCCACGAGACTACTTCCAGGGAGCAGCAGTTAATGGCCGCTGGTTGTTTCGAGCTCGAAATCGAAGGAGAACTCTCGATTTCTTCGACTAACTACATTGCAGCTTCCGATGAAAATGTGGAAAATGCGCAGAACGAAGTTCAGTAGTTTCAACGATGTTTATTTTTAGAGACTCGATGATCTTGCTATTTGACTATTTGAAATCGAAGAAAACTATCGATTTCTTCGTTGCATCCAGTTACGTGGAAATTTTGCACCTGTCGATGAAAATGTGGAAAATCCGCAGCGTACAAAAGGTACTTTCAAGGGTGTTTATTTTTTTTGATTTTGTGACCACGCGAAATTGAAGAAACCTTCTATTATTAATTAATACTGAAATCATAACTTTAAAAATAAAATTATATATTATAAAATAAATTTACAGTTTATATGAAAATAAATTAATTTTTTATATAATAAAATTAATTAAATGATGTTATTTATATAATAATTATAATAAATAATTATTACATTATATAAATAATATTATTCAATTAATTATTATATGTAAATCAAATTTATTTAAAGAAACTAGATATTAATAAATACGACAAACATTTAATTTCTAAATATATATTTATTTCTTTTATTTCATAAAAAAATTTTATATATATATATATTTAGATCATTTACTTTCGAGATAATTCTCTCGAGTTTTTCGTGTATACGATTGAATTGCTATTTGAAATTTTTTATATTTTTCAACAAAAGTGTGGGGAAAAAAGGATCATTTGTCTTGCCTGGGTGTTATACTTAAACATACTTAAAACTGAGAAAATATTGCAATTTTGGCACAAAAAATTCTCGACGTGGCACGTCGTTCCAGTTAAATTGCATTTAGTGGCAGATAAACATTATTAGAGAAATTAAGTATTAAAATGTCACCGAATGATATCACGCCAATATTATTCTCTAAACTATTAAAAATATTTTATTGAAACGCATGATAGAGCAAAAACAATTCCTCACGTGTCAACACCTTTTTGATTCTCAATTTTCTATACTACTTGTATCATTATTGTACTCACACTACTAAATTTCTATGCTACTTGTATCATTATTGTACTCGTACTACTAAAATTTTATGCTACTTGTATGATTATTGTACTCATACTACTAAATTTCTATACTACTTGTATTATTATTGTACTCATACTACTAAATTTCTATACTACTTGTGTCATTATTGTACTCGTACTACTAAATTTCTATACTACTTTTATCATTATTGTACTCATACTACTAAATTTCTATACTACTTGTATTATTATTGTACTCATACTACTAAATTTCTATACTACTTGTATGATTATTGTACTTGTACTACTAAATTTCTATACTACTTTTATCATTATTGTACTCATACTACTAAATTTCTATACTACTTTTATCATTATTGTACTCATACTACTAAATTTCTATACTACTTGTGTCATTATTGTACTCGTACTACTAAATTTCTATACTACTTGTATTATTATTATACTCATACTACTAAATTTCTATACTACTTTTATCATTATTGTACTCATACTACTAAATTTCTATACTACTTTTATCATTATTGTACTCATACTATTAAATTTCTATGCTACTTGTATAATTATTGTACTCATACTACTAAATTTCTATGCCACTTGTATCATTATAGTACTCATACTACTAAATTTCTATACTACTTGTATCATTATTGTACTCGTATTATTAAATTTCTATACTACTTGTATCATTATTGTACTCGTACTACTAAAATTTTATGCTACTTGTATGATTATTGTACTCATACTACTAAATTTCTATACTACTTGTATTATTATTGTACTCGTACTACTAAATTTCCATACTATTCGTATCATTATTGTACTCGTACTACTAAATTTCTATACTACTTGTATCATTATCGTACTCGTACTACTAAATTTTTTCACTACTCGTATTATTATTGCACTCATTATTGGGATTATCTTTGTACGTAAACTATATAAACTATTACACTTTGTATGTAAACCATTTATAAAATAAATTTTGCCGATGTACCATCTGTTTTCACAAGAACTTCCCCGATTCACTGTAAATCTTCGAACGCCAAAAAATCCACCATATATTCAACCGAACGTTCGTTACTATGACCATTCGCAAACACCAATAATCATCGTCGCAACGTGGTCCATAAAATCCACAATTCCGTGCAACTGCACGTTGAGAAAATATAAATCCACTCAGGAACGAAACGCGTTCGTTTAAGCGATAACGGGTTAATAGAACGATAACGGGTGTTACGGACTCGGTGACTCTAATCTTCAATTGGTTCGATCGCGCTCACGTCGAGATCGATCCATCCCGGCCCGAGTGCAAGGGAAACAGGGGTGGAGAGAAGAGGAAGCTGGAGGAACTGTGCAGCCTGGATGAAAAATGACCGCGGCGAGATCGGAGGTGGAAGGGAGCATTAAGAGGGTCTTAATCGATTTCGCGTCCTCGTTCGTTCGTGGCTCGTTCCTCCTCGTTCCTCCTCCTATCCCTGTTCCCCCGGGTACAAACGATATAATCGCCCGGCCATGCAAATGCCTCGCCCTTTTCCCTCGTTCCGCGCAGCGTTCGGGACTCATTGTCGGTAGACGAGGTTGGACGACGAGAGGCTGGTTACTGCATCGATTACACAGGATACGCGGCAAACGCAAATGAATTACGAGTCAATTGTGCTTGGCTGTGTTTGGCCTAGCTAGATGCACGGGCGATCGAGACGGTTCGTACACGATGGGAGTTGGCTCGAGGGACGATCTCTCGATCGGGTCTCATTAATATTCGGACGCTAGTATTTGCTACTTAATAATACTTTTAATACTACTTAATGAAACTTAATAATGCTACAATACTTTTATAATACTAAAATACTGTAATATTTTATAATACCAAAATACTTTTAAAATACGCAGACCGGGTATATCGTGATACAAGACTCTCATTAATATTCGGACACTAAGTATTTGCTACTTAATAATACTTAATAATACTTTTAATACTACTTAATGAAACTTAATAATGCTACAATACTTTTATAATACTAAAATACTGTAATACTATAATACTTTTATAATACCAAAATACTTTTAAAATACGCAGACCGGATATATCGTGATACAAAACTCTCATTAATATTCGGACGCTATAAGTATGTTTAAAATACTTTTAATAAAATTTAATAATACTTTAATACTTTTCAAATACGCGGATAGGATATATCGTGATACAAGACTCTCATTAATATTCGGACGCTATATAAGTATTCTTAAAATACTTTTAATACTACTTGATAAAACTTAATAATGATTTAATACTTTTAAAATATTCGGACCGGATATATCGTAATACGACTCTCATTAATATTAGGACACTAAGTATTTCTAAAATACTTTTAATACTACTTAATAAAGCTTAATAATACTTCAATGCTTTTAAAATACGCGGACCGGATATATCATAATACGACTCTTATTAATATTCGTACAGTATAAGTATTTTTAAAATACTTTTAATACTACTTAATGATACTTAATAATACTTTTAATACTACTTAATAAAGCTTAATAATACTTCAATGCTTTTAAAATACGCGGACCGGATATATTGTAATGCGACTCTCATTAATATTCGTACAGTATAAGTATTTTTAAAATACTTTTAATACTACTTAATGATACTTAATAATACTTTTAATAGTATTTAATGAAATTTAATAATACTTTAATATTTTTAAAATACGCGGACCGGATATATTGTAATGCGACTCTCATTAATATTCGGACAGTAAGTATTTTTGAAATGCTTTCAAGTAACTTTAAAATAAAAGAAATTTTAAAGCTCGATGATACGAGATTACTTCAATTTATTTTGAAATGTTTTTACATCACACACAACGTGTGGGTAAATGAAGATAAGTTTCAAACAATGAAAAATTATTTTTCATGATTGACTCAAAATAATATATGTCCTATTCTTTTGCTGTTAAAATCGTCAGTTTGATCATTATGTATCTAATTTCATACCAATTTAATTTACCTAATTTAATACATTATATATCTAATTTACTACAATCTATTATGATATCGTAAATAAACGATAACGACACAAGTCACTTTTAATGAAAAATGACTTACAAAATGATTGGCCTCTGAGCCTCCTATATATTGCAATTGTAAATTTTATGCATTTGTGGAAAATTGAACACAGTGCACATAATATACAAGAATATCTGCATAAAATATCCAAAGTGTGAAACATTATATGTAATATTCAAAATTTTCATAAACATTGCTGAAGAAGAGGAATCTGAAAGAAATTTGTTTTATCTACGTATTACATTATATTTCACATATCAATTACATAACTCACATAATATATAGATAAAACAAATTTCTTTCAGATGTTCATAAAAATTTTAAACCAACACAAAATCCGTATCCCAATGACAATAAATTCCTAGAATCGTGCAAAAGTCGCTTCATTCCGGAATATTTTACGATTTGATCGTGAAACGTGAAAACCAGCAAAAGCGATCGTGCGATCGACCAGCCTATTCGCGATTTTTGATGCTTTTATGAGCCACGTGAACGATTTAAGTAGTTAGGTTCCGGGATTCTCTTAACGAGGGACAAAGGAATTGAATGAGACTGCGACCGAGTTAATTGGGGACCGAGAGAATTATTTATTAATGATGCTATTGTAGTTGGCTTGGGTTTAGTAAACAAAGGTTTGATGATGAAAGGCATAATGAACTAGTGTTTATTTGTAATTAATTAATCACGTTTCTACTTAGCCGCTATTCGTAATTAACATGATATGATGTAATCAATGCGATTTCTTTCTAAAGACACGTTTAGGAACACGTGTTATATTTTTAATGAAATATATCCCAATATTGAGAATATTGAAACGCGTAGATGTTTCAATTGTTATCGCTTCACCCACGTAGAAGAAAAAATTATATTTCTGATGACATGGGAGGTGGGCAACAAAGCATTAGCCAAATTTTAATCAAACTGTCATTATTGTAAAAAAAGAAAACATAATGCATATTTTGTAAATGTAACAAGACGAAATTTAAGAAGACATACACTCTATATATATATATATATATATATATATATATATATATATATATATATATATACATACACACAATATAAATTTTTTATAACATATATTATATGTTAATAATAATACAAATTATATACTCTAAATATATATAAATATATCAAAAATTTATTAAATATATTTACTATATTAATTTATTAAATTATTAAATATATATATATATATATATATATATATATATACACACACAATATAAATTTTTTATAATATATGTTAATGGTATAATAATAATATAAATTATATACTCTAAATATATATAAATATATCTAAAGTCATTAAATATATTTACTATATTAATTTATTAAATTATTAAATATATATATACATATTTACCATTTATACTTACTTTATACTTACTATTTCTTTAATTATTAAATATATATATATATATACACACAATATAAATTTTTTATAATACATATTATATGTTAATAATAATATAAATTATATACTCTAAATGTATCTAAATATATCTAAATTTATTAAATATATTTACTATATTAATTTATTAAATTATTATATATATATATTTACCATTTATACTTACTTTATATTTACTATTTATTTAATTATTAAATATATATATATTTACTACTATATTAATTTATTATACATACTCCCACTTCCTCCACTTTCCTTCGATCTATTCAGAAATTAGAATCATATATATACACAATATGAATTTTTTATAATACATATTACATATTAATAAAAATATAAATTATATATTCTAAATATATATAAATATATCTAAATTTATTAAATATATTGACTGTATTAATTTATTAAATTATTAAATATATATATATATATATTTACTACTATATTAATTTATTATACACATAAAACTCCCACTTCCTCCA
Source organism: Tetragonisca angustula (assembly GCA_036937485.2). Taxonomy (NCBI): domain Eukaryota; kingdom Metazoa; phylum Arthropoda; class Insecta; order Hymenoptera; family Apidae; genus Tetragonisca; species Tetragonisca angustula. Next base: position 581,256 of record JAWNGG020000121.1, on the reverse strand, counting down.
CTTTCCTCCGATCTATTCAGAAATTAGAATCATATATATACACAATACGAATTTTTTATAATATAACATAATATAACATATTAATAAAAATATAAATTATATATTCTAAATATATATAAATATATCTAAATTTATTAAATATATTGACTGTATTAATTTATTAAATTATTAAATATATATATATATTTACTACTATATTAATTTATTATACACATAAAACTCCTACTTCCTCCACTTTCCTCCGATCTATTCAGAAATTAAAATCATATATATACACAATACGAATTTTTTATAATATAACATAATATAACATATTAATAAAAATATAAATTATATATTCTAAATATATATAAATATATCTAAATTTATTAAATATATTGACTGTATTAATTTATTAAATTATTAAATATATATATATATATATTTACTACTATATTAATTTATTATACACATAAAACTCCCACTTCCTCCACTTTCCTCCGATCTATTCAGAAATTAGAATCATATATATACACAATACGAATTTTTTATAATATAACATAATATAACATATTAATAAAAATATAAATTATATATTCTAAATGTATCTAAATATATCTAAATTTATTAAATATATTGACTGTATTAATTTATTAAATTATTAAATATATATATATATTTACTACTATTTTAATTTATTATACACATAAAACTCCCACTTCCTCCACTTTCCTCCGATTTATTCAGAAATTAGAATCATATATATACACAATACGAATTTTTTATAATATAACATAATATAACATATTAATAAAAATATAAATTATATATTCTAAATATATATAAATATATCTAAATTTATTAAATATATTGACTGTATTAATTTATTAAATTATTAAATATATATATATATATATTTACTACTATATTAATTTATTATACACATAAAACTCCCACTTCCTCCACTTTCCTCCGATCCATTCAGAAATTCGAATCCCCGTTGATGTGATCGAGGGAACGTAACCAGAGAGCGAAACGGCCCCGCTTTGAAATCGAGAATCAGTTACACGCTCCCCTTCACTTCCTCCCTTAACGAAACACACCCGTGGACCCGACATACGCAACGAACCGACCGCGCAGAACAAAAAGGTGTCCGCCAGTTATAAATTCCACGCTCGATTTTCCGGCTTCGATTTCACACACTCCCTACGGGACCGTCGGTGCCCGGTTGCGTGCAACGTGTGTATTATTTTCCCCATCGCCAATTTGATTTCGAGCAGCCTATTCCCTCCCCTCCTCTTTCGTCGCTCTTTCACGCGACGCGATATTATATCAACGATATACACACATGCATGCATGTATGTACATCCGACGCGCACAATCGTAGAAACGTTCTAAAACGCGAGAAATGTAAATTTGCCTCGTGGTCCGTGGAGTTAAAAGGGATAATCGGTTGCTGGGGGCGCAGCAATTTACCGCGGCAATTATTGCAAGTTATCGAGAATTGTACAAGAAACGTTTGCACGCGTTACCATCAACATCGGGCAACATCCGGTTCGTTACACTTCGCGCGTGAACCGGCTCCGATTCCAACGGGAATTGCAATCAATGTCGTTTCGTTTGGCATTCGGTTGTTTCCAATCGTTGCCGATTGAACTGAAACGCTTAAGGAATCAGGACAGTTTGAAATTTTCAAAACATCGATTTTCTTTTTGTTTTCGTTTTGTTTCAAGTGGTACTTGAGAAATAAGATGCAAAAAGGTCGTAGCCTTTGAAACGACTTATTTTGAGGTATAATAATAAATCCGAGGGTACAGTGAATTTGTTATCACTGTTTGCAACTTTCAGCAGTATTACAAAGTGTAAATCGTGTGATTCAAATATTACTTTTGGCGAGTCGAATATTGGGGGACTTGGATTCAATTTAGTTGTGAATTGTAAGAACTGTGAGTAAAAAAAAAAGTAAACGATACATGTGAGAAATGACGTGTCTGAAACTTTAAACGCGTTTCTCTCGAAACTAGGTTTTCAGAAACTATGTGCAAGATACCTCGGAATCTAACGAACCAATTACCATGAAGCTTTAGTGTAACATTTACTAGGGATTGACGATGGAACATTTTTTAGTTTTCAACAGTTTCGAAAAACATAAACAAAAAAACGTAGAAATTTCTGGCACAAATTCGATACATCGAAAACAAATGGTTGTTATTTTCATAATTTTCACAAAAATCAAAATCAATATTGTTTACTTTCGAACATTTTTGAACCTTTTTGTTGCAACTAATCCTGTTTGGCTGCAATCATGCACGCTGACAGGCAATGCAAAAAAAAAAAAAGTTAGGTAAAAGGAAATTGGAGTTCTTCGATTATTTTGCTTCGTCCACTTTATTTAGACGACCGTTCGCCGAAATGGATCTCCCTTTTCTTAGCGGGAAGCTTTTTCGGAGAAAACGTTTGCAGCTGCGCGATGATTCACTCGACCAGTTTTAAGACTACACTTTCTTGCGTTGTACCTCCTTTGCCCGGCCGGGGCAAGTGGGCGGTTGTGTATCTTCGAATACGTGTAACAACAAGAAACCAGCTGCAACGTAATGCAACTATTTTCCATCATTACGGAATCCCTACGCGTACACTGTGTCCGGTCTGCATTGCCATTTTATGCCATTTTTAGAGCTTCGTGTATCGTCTGCCACGTCGCGGACAAGAAGACACCATCCGATCGTTTTCTTGCCCTTTGCATTGTCTGGCGTGCCTCGACATTCACATCTCGATGCTTCTTCACCGCGAGCAAAACCTCTCGTTACTCGTGGCTTTCACAATCCACGAATCACCGCGATGGATTATTTTCCCTTTGTACGGCCGCATTTTAAAATTCGCCGGGCATTCTTGGAGATACAATGCAATCACTTGTTTTTGTACATTCACTCCTCACAGTGTAATAATTTCTATTGCATCTGTAGAATTTCTATTAATATATATATATATGTATGACTTGGTTTGATCTTATTTTGAAATTCATCGAAATTTTTAAGAAACAACAATTACAGCAATTTACTTCTGCGTAATAAAAACTTACTTTACTTTAATATAATATATAATGTATGTAATATATACTTTAATTTAATATAAAATATATACGAATTACTCTGTATAATATACATAATATAATGAGAATAATAAGCAATTTACTTCGTAATATAATAAGAATACTTTAATACAATATATAATATTGTATGTAAATATGATAAAAAAATCATTTAAATCTGTAAATCTCTAAAAATACACTGTTCTGCATCTGTAATGTATCTAAAAAAAAATCATGAATTAGTCATTTTGACCACTTTCGTAGTTTTACTGTTAAGGAGTTACTTAACCCCTTGCGCTGGCAACCTGAATGCGGACCATAACGAGTGACCGAACCGTATGCAATAATACGTCGCTTTCTTTTTCTTTTGAACTCGTCGGTATATCACTGGATCGAAATTATTACAAAGTAATAAATTTTGGAATACAAAAGTTCAAAATATCATAGAATTCAAAGTAACAGAATTTAGGATACTATACTTTGGAATATTAAAGTTTGAACCGTTAGAATTTCAGACACTACAATTCAGAAGAGAAACTAAATATATTATTAATATTATTATTATTATTATATTATATATATATTAAATATATTATAATATTAATAACAAACAAATAAAATAATATTAAAGGTTGAAATTAAATATAATAAAAAATATATAGAAATTAAAAATTTACAATGCAATACTTCAGAATATAAAAGTTCAAGGTATCAGAATTTAGGATACTACACTTTAGAACTACTATTAAAGTTTCAACCGTTAGAATTTCAGACACGATAATTCAGAAGAGAAATTAAATATAATATTAAATATATTATAATATTAATAATATTAATAACAAATAAAATAATATCGAAGGTTGAAATTCAACGAACACAACAATATCGAATAACAATATTATAAAGCGATAACATTATCAAATATATTGTGTTAATAAACAACATAAAACAATAAATATTATAAAACCAGATTGTAAAACAATATCGAAACTCAAATTTCGCTTTCCCGGATTTTTTTAAAAAATCCCCACGAAGAAGTTTAACCTCTTGCGCTGGTAACTGGTATCGCGGACCGTAACGAGTGACCAAAACCGTATACAACGATTCGCCATCTTTTCGAATTCATCGACATATCACTGAATAGAAATTACTAGTAAAAGTAATAAATTTATCATTTGTTTTGCCTTTTACATCTAAATATACTTATAACTGAGAAAATGTTGCAATTTGGTTGCAAAAAAAAAAAAAAAAAGAATTCTCGACGTCACTCAAGCGCAAGAGGTTGAACGAGAGGAACGTGTAAGTTTCCACATCGCTGTATCGAACGAACCAACTTATCGCAACCGACCTTCACGCAGAAACGCCTTATCAGAGCGACGTATAAATGAAATTCTGCGCGCGGCTGATGCGTCAACGTCCAGTCCACTGAATGCTAATATCCGAGGACTGGTAGAAAAATGGAGGTATGCTTGTTACGTGACAGGCTTTACGAGAAGACTGCACTTCCGTTGATCTGCTACAGTAATGATACTGCAGAAGCACCATGGAACATACTTTGTCCAGGATGGTCGAGATTACCGGGGCTGACGCCATCTGCGTCGTCTATCCTCGCTGCGGGCAGCGATGGCGTCGATCCACCGTCGATCTTTTCAAATTCCTTCCCTCCCCCCCTCCCCCCACCGCCCTCCCTCCCCCGCTATCAGGGCCCCTCTTTTGTAATCTCGGTAATGCGACCCTCATTACGAAACTACGGGGAAGATCCGTATCTCCGTCGTTCTATTGGAAAGGCTCGCCTCTAGGAAGTGACTTGCACGCGGAATTGCGCAATTTGAGAGACTTTTAGCCTTATTAACGAGGTCGGTGTTTAATTGATACGCGACTCGAACAACAGGGACACGTGATACTGGCTTGATAGTGACTGGTCTTTAATGAGTCTTAACGGAGTTTTTGGTGTTATTATTTAAGAGTAACGAGGATGTAGGCGATTTTTTTTTTTTTTTAACGAACAAACGACGAGGAACGACGAGAGAACAAAATGCTTTTACAAGAGTCGTTTCAATATATACACAAGTGTCACTTCTTGCACGTGGATAAACATTATTATTGGCGTTATTTTGTATATTATAGATGTAAGACTTTAAACTAAATTTTTTCACGTTTGTTGTAAATTATATGTTTCTGTATGACATCTGAGTAATTAATTGCTAAGATGCTTGTTTAATGGAGGCAACAACAAGATATTCGTAATGTGATTACACATATTTTTTGTGCATATTTTATGATATATGTATTATAATACTATGTATATAGATACATGATATATATATTATATAATGCATTATATTTATATTTACACATATATATATATACATATTATATAATGCATGCAATTTATTTATATGTACATACGTGTATATATATATATATATATATATACATTATATAATGTATGCGGATATATTTATGTGTACGTACATTTTATGTACATGTATAATAATACACAAATCATATTATTACAGATAGGTACATGTATCATATATAAATACGTGCAGGTAAAGATACACATATATACTTATTTATTTATTGCACACGTATATATTTTTTTATAATATTTATTGTTCATCTTATGAAACACTCTATATGTGCACATATACAGATATTAACAAATACAAACGTGATTTATACTAAGTATTTCGTCAATTTCGTGTAGTGAGTGTCTTTCTGCAGACAGTTCAGTTCAAAAGTTCAACGAGGAAAAAGGTCCAAGCTAACTTCCAAGCTTTCCCTAAGAACGTGTAACGTTCGGAAGACCTCGAAGAAAATTACGAAATAACACTTCACGGGAGCACATCTTCTTTTTTCATCCGCGTTCAAAGTATAATCTTCCACACTTATTTCCTTCCTTCCTTCCTGCAGCAACCAGGCAAAAAATATTTTAATGAACGACGTAATGAGCGGCCGCGATGATCATCGATCCACTCGTCTGCTTGAACATCGATAAGACGCGTTGCGTTTGTCCCATGGTGCGCGCTCACGATTACTACGCTATCGTACATTACGTCCCTCTAACCATACTGTAGTTTTTCTACGACATGGCTTTTTCCCTCGTTTTCTTTTGTTTCGAGAAGTAACATGAAAATCTGTTCTTGATGTTATCGTGATTATAGTAACTACAACGCTGATCTGATTTTTATGTACTATCGTAATGGATAGTTAATGGATGACAAATGTACGTATGACGGTGAAATCATAGTCTTGTGAGTTTGACGGAGATGAAATATCATAAAATTTACATTAATTCCTAGGATGAGTTTAATAAACATTATATGCCAGGAAATTTAGTCTAATTTCTACTCTTTGAGATATCTTTCTGCGTGTTAGAATGGTCCAAAGAGTTAGTCACATTAGATATTAAAATATTAAAATCTAAGATGTTAAAATATTAAAATGTAAAATATTTAAATATTAGAATATTAAATAATTGAAATATGAAAAACAGTTATAAAATATTTTATAATTGAAATATTTTAAATATAAAATATTTCAATTATTAAGATATTAAATATTAAAATTTATATACTGGTTTATGTCTATAATTATTGAAAGGGATAAACTATAAATTTAATTATATTATATTAATTATAATATAATTATATTATATCACTTAAAAAAAAATTAAATTTAAGACTTTAGCATTAATCAATAGAAATTATTATTATGATATTATAATGTATTAATTTTTATGAGATAATTTTTTAATACGTCTGTTAAAAAATCACTTCATACCTTTAACCAATGTAAAATAATTAGGTCAATACGATTCACTTCACAAATTAGAAAACCATGCCACTTTATTACACATACATTAATCTGAACATAATCAAAGCAACTTTCATAACTATAAATCGTACCATCTATCACCACTCTAATCACAAGTATCGTTTACACCTACAATCCTGTATCAAGCATCACAAATGCCAATTACCACTTCGCTTTCTCGTCATGCCAAATACCATTTACGAATTAATTCCGAATTAATTACGAATCAATCGACTCCCATTAATTACGCAACAATTTCACGCTCAACGACGATGCAAATCACTCGTAAATGCAAGAACACGTACGTTTGACATTTCAGATACGCGCGAGATGTCTATGAAAAAAGTGTAACGAGCGTCGCGTCACTTTCAATCTCATTCGATCAGATCTGCCCGCGTCACGGCCAGGGATTCCTCGCGAAACGAAACATTTCCCACGATGACGTTTCCGCTCTTTTCAATATCCTATCGGCCGATCCGCATGCCTGGGTCGTCGACGCGTTTTATTTCTCGATGTATTTAGCTCGTCGCGCGTCAAACCGGGCGACGGTCATCGCGATTACGTCTCTCCACTTGCACGCTGGTTCCTCCTCCTCCGAACGAGCACGACTCGTTTGCACTCGACTACGATTAATTATCTACCGTCGAGATTCCCATCACGCGCATCACCCAATCTGAACGAACGAAAAGCTATCTGTCCTTGAGGATTTCAAGAATTTTCCATTTTCCGCTATCTCGAGTCGAGTTTCTTTCTCTTTTATTTTTTGACGATGACGATGACTCGTTGGACGATTCGATAAGATATCAAGGGTGGAAGGACACGCTAGGAATTTATGTGATTTTGGAGGCAATAGAACAGATGAAGTAATGTAGTATAATGAGCAAAGTACAAATTAATAACGTATAAAATATATATATATATATATATAAAAATATATAACATATATGATATAAAATATATTATATTTGTAAAATATTAAATATTAAAATATAAAATATAAATTATTATTAATAATTTTAAATATTATTAAATTATTAATAATTAAAATATTAAATATTAAAATATAAAATATGAATTATTATTAATAATTTTAAATATTATTAAATTATTAATAATTAAAATATTAAAATATAAAATATAAATTATTATTAATAATTAGAATATTAAATATTAAAATATAAGATATAAATTATTATTAATAATTAAAATATTAAACATTAAATATTAAAATATAAAATATCAATTATTAATAATTAAAATATTAACTATTAAAATATAAATTATTATTAAATTATTAATAATTAAAATATTAAATATTAAATATATAAAATATTTTTCAGAGTTTCTTAATATTAACGTGATATCATTTAACAACACTGCAATACTTACAGAAGGATATTTTCTAATTTTTTTAATAACATTCCGCCATTACATCTAGACTAAGCACTGGGATTACAAGTGTGTAATACTTTCCTAACTCTCGAATTTTCACACTTCTCGTGTTATTATCGTATAATTAATTGGAAATTGCTATTGTGCAGCGAACCATTTATGGAAATAAAGTTTGCGTCATTCGTTTTCATAAAGATAGAAAGCTGGTTGCGCCACTTTTACCTCCTCGAGCCACTCGTACGTAATAAACCTGAGATAACGTTGCTTATGAAATGAAAGTAACATTTTATCAATCGTCACCAATCTCGAACTTCTCGTCCATCATGTGGAAACGCGTGGTTTCCTGTCGCATCGTTTCGACGACGTGTTTTTCGCGCGTGTCCCGCAATCTCGATGAAGTAGATAAAACTTTAGCCTACTTTACACGACTACTATGATGATTAATCGTTTTCGAACTCCACACGATTTCGCGCGTGTTTTCCATCGGCTTCACAACTAAATTTGTCCCGCATCATCATCAAAAAAAAAATACCAGCAGAACGATTTCCGGAGGGATGGAATTAAACTTACTTGAGGAACAAACGTAACACCGGTTCTGTAAAAAAAAAAAAAAAAACTTCCAAACTGGTTTGCCGAGGGTAATTAATGCATATTTTGGATTCAATTTACTCGAACGTCACCTAAGATCGTTGCATTTCGAAAGATTCGCGAATTTTTCCGCCTCACCGACCGATAGATTAGCGTAACGAGATATGTATATTACGAGGATTTTTGCATACGTTGAATATTCCTGTGGTCAACCGGATCGGTGAGTAATTTATTATGTAGTATGTTTTTGCGTTGAATTCTTCTCGTACAAGTTTTAGATACGAATGTCAGACATGCAAATAGATACATAAACTCATTATATTTTCTTAAGCTGCTTGTGATCTTCTCAATATCACATGTGATGCTTAGAAGTTAAGTTATTTAATTTTAATTTATTTCCATAATAATGTAATATGGCGTACTATACGTATATACTATGTAGGTATATTGTATTACGTATACCATGTACTCTTTGTCTTGAATACAACATTGCAGAATTGAAGTTAAAATATCTCCTAAACGAAATTTTCTCGACATGTACATATAGGTTAATATTTCCCTTCATAGAGAATGTTGAGATGCATCGATTAGTGGATAAGAACATGTATCATTATATTTAAAAAAAATTGAGGTAACCCTGAAATCTTCGGACTACAAAAAAAAAAGAACGAAAATTATATAAATATTTATTAAATTATTTAATTATTATTAAATGATATTTAAATAATTCGTCAATATTTAAACAATTATTATATCAAATGATAATAATTTTTTTTACAATCGCTCAAAAAATTTATCAAAATTAATATTGATTTTTCTTTCAACGGTTTAGGCATATCTATTTCAATTTCTGGACAAAAATGTACGTGCAAATATGCAAAATATATAAAATATCCAAAGAAGAGACAATTCTCCATTTAGGTTCCATCTTTTCAATTATGTTCATAAAAGATGCATAAAAAAATCCACAGTCTGATTATCATTTAAAAGTTTAAATCAATAAATAACGATCTAAATGTTTACAGAGTATTTTGATACGTATTAATGGTCGATTGTTCCAATAGATTGTTTAATTGAACGAGAACCATTGCTCGATTACACACAGTGAAAACAACAGTCAGTTGAAACGACACGATGACATCGTGCATCACGTCTCTCAAATAACTCTAATCGCTTATCTGCTCGAACTAATTGAACATCAAACGTAATTGGCATACAGTCAAGAAATCCTTAGATAAACAGTGATGAGTTTCAATATTTTGATTAAGTGCACATTTCTCGGTGACGTATTATATATGTTAAAGCCTAATTTCGTTACTCAATCCTTTTTTCTACAAAAAGGAAAATTGATAAAAGAAATATTTAAAATAATACTTTGTATTATTTCATAATATTAAATTATTTATATATTATTATATAATAATACTTTGTACTATTTTGTAATATCAAATCTTTCAACGTTTCATATTTACAACTAAACTGTGAATTTTTATACAAATTCATGTATGAAAAAATGTAATACAAAAATCTCTGTAGGGAAATATTTCACGTACCATGCTTTGAATATTTTTATTTATTCATATCAGGCGCAATTTTATGGAATTTTACGTTTTTAAATTTTTGCCAACTGATGGAACTAGAAATGGAATTTTCTATAAAGAAATAGAATCTAAATGGACTTTATGTACTACAAGTGTGTTAGAATAAATAGTCAATCTGAGATATTTTGTACGTTTCTGCATATCATGCCTATTTCACACATTTTTACATCTTTCAATTTTTCATAAATGGGTTAAAAGTATGTGAGTAAGTGATATTCCGTATAACTGATTTTATTAAATTGTTCTGTAACTGTAGTCTTGTATTCAGGTTCGAAGATGACTAGTTTCAACACTTTTTTATATAGATGAACAGTTGTACGTTAGTGGAGTATAAAAATGGAATATAAAAAGATCTAGTGGAACATATGTTCAAAATCTCACGTGTTAGATATAAGAAATTGTGCACTCGAAAAATTCGAAATAAAAGTTACTATCTTTTCAAACACCGAATTTTAAATTATCTGTTTCTACTCGTACGAAAATACATACGAAATACGAAAATATAAATACATTCAGTGCTCGTGGATTCTAAACACATTATTTTTTTCTCAATTACTACACTATGAAAAAAATATTATTTATATAATTTACAAATTATACAAATATATATAATATAATTATATATATTTAATAATAATTATAAATGTATAATACAATTATATAAATTTATAAATCATACAAATATATAAATAGTATTCACCATAAAAAAATATTACAAAATTAATACTTCAGTATTGCTACGAAAAAATTGCTCTTCTCTTCAAAAATGAGAAACATATGAGACAAGATGGAAGCGTGGTTAGTTTAGAAAAGCGAAGACGTAATAAAAAATTAATTACACCCATCGATTATTAATCGACCTCATTATTATTTATTATTACACATTTTACATGCCCTGTTACATCATAATCGACCGAGGCATCATGTCAAAAAATACTCCGGAAAATTACGATCGTTTCGTCGCCTGTCGAGAAAGCCAGGCGACTGGGAACTTCCATGGAAATATTCGTGATCACAATGAAGATTTTGTAATTCCGTCGGCCAGCGATCGAGAGTTAATGATCGACGCTGTTGGCTCCGGTTAAAAAAAAAAAAAAAAAAAAAAAAAAAAAAGGGGAAAAATCGTCAGAAATGTCCATGCAACCGGTGCAATTAATTCAGTATCACGAGGAAAGGAGTTTAGTTATATGGAGGCTGCTGAGCGAGCAGCGGTTAATTTATTCAGCGTGTGGACCCACCATTCTTCTCATAATTCTCCTCGCTGCGTTCATTATTGACACACTTTCCGTTGACTAACGTTCATCAAAAGAAAGGAACAAAAAAAAAAAAAGAAAAGAAAAGAAAAGGAAGAAAGAAAAAAATAAGTTCACGTAGTAAGCTCGATGCAAATTATAGGATGACTACGTAGCTTCGTTTTCGATCAATCTCGCGATAATGAAACGCATCGCACTGGAACCCGGAGTAATTGCGATGGCCGTCCTCGTTGCTAATGCAACTATCAACTACCAACAATCTTTCCACTAAAATTCCGTTCTATTAATGGTTCCAGGCAGTTTCATCCACTAAATAGGGAAGGTTTCCGTGCGTTCAACGTTTGCGAGGATTCGTAGAATAATTTTGAGAGATTTCGTAATAAAACATTGTTATGTAATAATGTAATATGATTAATATAAATATATTATGTATATGGACACAAATAATAAATAATTATAATATATAAATAATAACTGTATATAAATATATATAATATAATATATTAATATACAAAATATAATATTGTAATATAAATAATAAATAATTATAATATATAAATAATAACTGTATATAAATATATATAATATAATATATTAATATATAAAATATAATATTGTAATATAAATAATAATAATAAATATATAAATAATTTGTCCCGTTATTTATTTTAACTAGAGTAGGTGACAACCTAATTTTCGTTAACTTCTGTATTTCAGAATGGAAAATTATATTATAATATATATTAACGTATGTGACTATAAATATATAGTATATACAGTGAATATATATTATATATGTCATATATTTTACTATATTATATATGTTATATATTATATATATTACATATTCATAATTGACATAACATTGGCAATATAAGTGGATAAAATAATTCAAATTATATAACATATATTACGCATGCATATAATTGAAAATGTACATCTAAATGGACATAAATAATTCGGATTATATAAATGGACATAAATAAATGAAAATACATAAACATGGTTCGTGCAATGGGAAAGGCTAGGTAGTGACACACGAAATGTTATTATAAACGTTTCAAATTATTCATCTAGACGCAAAGTAGTAATAGTTTTTGTAAAAGTCATAAAACGTGGAAAGAGAAGTGTCAGGCAAGATGATGCCAGACTTTCATCATTTGACATGCATTTCACACCTAATTCGTACATTATAAGATTCATAGGCCACCCTGTACGTAGCCACCCAAGTGGCTAGCCACATCTTACTGACGTCTCTAGTCATCTACAAGTCGTAAAAAAAAGGCCAGCCTAAGAGATTTTTATGGTGTAAAAGCTCTTTCCAGCGCTCTTCTATTGACATCACACAGTTCTAAAGGAAAGAGCATGCAAAGAAGGGCCTAAAAGCGATGTAACAGCCATCCCACTGATTTACACATCTCTTCTCGCCATTTCATGTTTATTTCGACTCTGTCCAATTCGTCGTTAGGCTTACCTTTTCAAAATTGAGGCCCACGTGCTTTTCTCCAACGTTTGCACGTAAATCATGTAAGTTCATCAGAACTTTATGGCTCAGTATATACTCAACATCCAAGAAGAATAAAGTGGGTACTGTGAGCCCCTTGGTTGACAAATGAATTAAGTCGTTTTTCTTAATCTTATTGAAAAATTGTACTTTGTAACGGACTAAGAACGGAATGTAGAGAATAAAAGCGAAGGAATGGTAATAATGATGGCATAACTTGGGAAAAATTTACATTTCTTTCAATAATAAATTAATAGCACGCTAATGAATAATTGAGTGCCATTGTTCACTTGTGATGTGAAAATTGACTCTTTTTTTATTAATATAAAAGAAATACGAGCAAATTAAACTGGCAAATATAAAATAAATGTTCTTTACTGTTTCCATAATAAACATAGTTTTCCTAATTTCGACTTACGCCACTCTTCGATATAATATTACATTTATGGTAGGATTCGATCATTGATAACAGCGAGGTAATAATATGATACATATTTGTTGTTGTTTCAAATATGAACGGAGACAAAAAATATAGATCTAAAAACATGAAACTCTGACGAATAAATATCGTGAAACATGACGGAAGTAATATTATTGAAATTGAAGGTAGCACGACAATTTTTGAAGTCGAGAGTGCGGGTATTTAGATATTTGAAATTGGATTTAATCATAAGTACCGCAAAAAATTCGATTCTTATGTTCTACGATAAGATCGGGATTCAAAGTATACAAAAAGTACGAAATATTTAATTATTCCTCGTGATCTCTCGTATAAATTTTGTAGACGAGCAAAATCTATGCTATTAACATAAATACAAATGTATAATATTAATATAAATTTAGACTATTAATATAATATATTTATACTATAATTGTACTATTTTGTAGACGAACATGCGTCTATATAGTGTATCACAAAGACAGGATATGTTAATGCGATGATTACGTGGGCGACACAGACGTTTCGAGCAGAGTGTTTAGAAAGAAAGGATCTGTCGACTATCTTGATAGCTTAATCAAAAGAAGAAACGTCAGCTTACGCTAAAATGACATGCCACGCGCGTCGAGAATTTTTTATCTCAAAATTGCAATATTTCCTCAGTTTTGAGTATATTTAAGTATAACCCAGTCAAAACAAATGTCGGTTACTTCTTAATAATTTCTATCCAGTGATACCTGTGAGTATTGGTTTTGTATGTGTGAATGTGACTGTCGATGGATGAGTGAAAGTCTTTTGTCTATAGTTGCAAAGTCTGTGGTGTAAACGTGATATGTGTGAAAGTCTCATCTGGTGTGAATGATGTTTGCAAGAATTGTCACAGAAGAGTGAGAGCGAGATAAGAGAGAGCTGATTTACCATTTTAAAATAATATTTTAAGATAATATTTGTGTTTTAAGATAATATTGCGTTATTATCTTATCATGGAAATGTACGTTCTGTTTCTCGTCGAAACATAAAGGTATCACTGTCCCAATCTACTCACAATATCGACGAGTTTTCAAAAGGGAAAAGAAAGCGACGAATTGTCGCGTACGCTACGGTCACTCGTTACGGTCCGCGCAAATTAAATAAAGTCACTGTCGGTCGTCAACGATTTGCAGAAAAAATGCTGCTCACATTAAACCCGGGTCTTCTTCTCCTCCCCCCTCCCCCGTCGTGAACATCACCGAGATTCTAACGTAAACGCGCGTGAAACGTAAAACGTCGAATGTAATTATTCCCCAGCGAGTTCGCGAATGAATTCCTCACTGGACACCCCGATCATGGTCGGCGCGTGAACGTCGTCTTTATCACCAGCCGAACGAGAGTAAATCTCGTTGACACGGCGATTGACCTTTTGCAATCGACCGGAGAACGACCACCAATCGCGTCCGCAGATGACGATTCCCAGACGTGGCTGTTTCGCTCTGAAGACACCGCTAATCAAGTACGTTCGATCGCGAGATGAGATGCAAGATGGCATTTCTATTAGTTTCGCAAGTGCTAGGGTGGAGATTTACGTCGTAAATTGAATTCTCATTCTCATTCTGTGGAAGAGAGAGAGAGAGAGAGAGAGAGAATTCGCTAGTTGATGATCGAGGAGTTTCAGGTAATTGGACGCGGAGTATATCTAATTGACCGTCCGCTTTATGCGAGGACTTGATATCGGCATGTTCCGCTTGCGCTATAATTACACCGCGGAATGTTTTTGTGCGATCTTGCGTTTTTTCTTTTTTTTTTCTTTTTTGAGTACGAGCCGAAGAAAGGAACACTGATTGGATCGAAATTACGACGAGCGCTGTATTTTCGCACTTTCCACTTCTGAGTTTTACGTACGATGTATATTGTGATCGTATGATATATAATTGAACATATTTTGCGAATATTAATGAGAGTCATTGTATATCGGCCAGGGAAAACAATTGTGTTAACATATGCATTGTGTCAAGAATATGTATAATTATTAATTATGACACAAAATCTAAAATAATTGTATTAATATATACACTGTATCAAGAATATGTATAATTATTAATTATGATATAAAATCTAAAATAATTGTATTAATATATGCATTGCATCAAGAATATATATAATTATTAATTATAATTTAAATTATAATTAATATAAATATAATAATTATAATTTAAATCCAAAATAATTGTGTTAATATGTGCATTGTGTCAAGAATATATATAATTATTAATTATGACATAAAATCTAAAATAATTGTATTAATATATGCATTGTATCAAAAATATATATAAATAATAATTATAATTTAAATTATAATCAATATAAATATAATAACTATAATTAAAATAATTGCATTAATATATGCATTGTGTCAAGAATATATGTAATTATTAATTATAATTTAAATTATAATTAATATAAATATAATAATTATAATTTAAATCCAAAATAATTGTGTTAATATGTGCATTGTGTCAAGAATATATATAATTATTAATTATGACATAAAATAATTGTATTAATATATGCATTGTATCGAGAATATATAAATTGCATTGTATCAAGAATATATATAAATATTAATTATAATTTAAATTATAATCAATATAAATATAATAATTATAATTTAAATCCAAAATAATTGTATTAATATATGCATTGTATCGAGAATATATAAATTGCATTGTATCAAGTATATATATAATTTAAATTATAATTAATATAAATATAATAATTATAATTTAAATCTAAAATAATTGTATTGATATGTACGTTATATCAAGAATTATTAATTATAT
Organism: Tetragonisca angustula; assembly: GCA_036937485.2. NCBI lineage: Eukaryota > Metazoa > Arthropoda > Insecta > Hymenoptera > Apidae > Tetragonisca > Tetragonisca angustula. The sequence continues at coordinate 564,777 of JAWNGG020000121.1, read as the reverse complement.
ATATTCTATATAATTAATAATATATAATATATAATATATTAATAATTATATTCTTGATTAATGCAATTATTTTCCCTGGACGATATACTATGACTCTCATTAATATTCGCACGCAAAATATATATTTAAACTCTTGACAATTTTGCAAAGAAAACAAAATCATACAATCAACCTTGACTCATTTAAAGTTTGAAACCTCCACTTTCACAAATCGTTCATTTTATTGCGAATCACGTAGCGAATAGGAAAATGAAAAATTTTTCTTTTCAAAGAAACATTGTTGAAAAATCTCTTTCACGATCGGAAAGATTGATACTTTCCAAACCTTGACGTACGATCATTTTCAATTGTGAATGTACATTTTATAGGAGAAAAAACATCTGCAGCAAGGAAATACAAAAGAAGAGAGAGAGAGAGAGAGAGAGAGAGAGAGCTACTCGTTCGATTCCAACTTTTTAAAAGAGTGTAAAAATAAGAGGGAAAATTATAGTTCTTATCGTAGTATTATATGCACCGTGAGCACCGTGGAATAATAAACAATGATTAAGCGTGTAATAACTGTCAATCCCAAGCAAGAAGCGCGGCAGAGACGACTGCGGTTGAGATCAAGGAAGTAGAGACAAGCACGTGAACTTGCGTCGAGTGTCCGCTGAAGTATGCCAACGCAATGGAACAACAGAAGAATCCTTTTATAGATCTTAAAGTTCTGCCCACACGTGTATGAAATAGAAACTTGTACGTAGAAATCGTCGTAGAATATACATGTTATATTGCGTAATGAAAAAATTTAATTTCCTACATTTGCAATAGGTTTCTACGAGGTACATAAGATTCAACGTTTTCTATGAGAATTAATGAACATATATAATTAAGTTTATTGTCTTACACGTGGGCAGAAACTTTCAAAACAAGTTCCGAGTCTGTGGAAATGTTGTGTAAAAGTTTTTTCCCCACTCATATATTATATAGGTCTTTATTTTGTTTAATAATGGTAATGGTATTGGACTAAAGTCAGAGAAGTTACAATAAATTGCAAATAAGTTCCACGAAGTGGCAATCATTTTTAGTGTGATACAACACAATTTTAATTAATAATAAGTTTAATGACAGATGTAATAACTGACGAGAATACATAATGCAATAACTATTGGTATAATAAAAAGTACGTAACTTTTATTTGAGTATTTCGACGAGAAGTTATTCAAATTTCTAAAAATGTGAATCTACAAAACCTTTGTTATTGAAAATGTTATTTGTAAAGAGCATTTTGACTTTTCTGATAGTTCGTCTGTTAAATGGAGTGTAACTGTGTTATTAAAGATAAAAGAAAAAACTATTTTAAACAGTTCGTAGTACTTACACATATTGTTACTAAAAAAATTTTAGAACATCTTTCATTTTTCATAGAATTTTAATTTTATAATATTATTTCATCCGTGTTTGAATAATATTAGTGAAGTGATAGAATATAAATAAAGAAAGGATTTTTCTGACGTTTTCATCATGCACTGAATTTTTCTCAATTTCGAAGTTGTGTATTTCATCACTTTGTAACTGATTTAATATTTCCATCAATTTTTCATTTCATTTTCCATCTAATTCGAATTTTTTCAGTTTCTTCGTACGAATTCTCATAATACAACTATTTGATTATTAAAAATATTGCAATTAAAACCATTATTATAATAACAGAAATAAATCACACATCAATTATTATAATATTATATAATATAATTATATAATATTAATATAATATAATAATATAGTTATTACTATTATTATATAATATCATAACATAATATAATAAAATATAACACAATTTATTATAATAATAACAAATGATACAACTATTGATTATTAAAAACAAATTTGCGAAACTTTTCCCACGTACGAGTCGTCAAGTCATTAAATCATCATTTTCTCGGCAAAATCAAACGAACCGGTTTGAAGAGACAGCTGAAGAAATATTATTCCATTTCCTTCAAGGATATTATCTTCCCTAAATGGCCACTGCCAGTTCACCCGGAAGTCTCGATTTTGACAAATCGCGCAGAGAATCAATTTAACTTTTTAATTTCCTAATCCATCATCGATCCAACCCGATCTTCAATCGGCATCGTCGTTCGATCGAATTAGTATCCCGCGTGCACTCCGCGGTTTCATTCAGTTTCATTTGTCTCGCGTCGAAATCCAATTTCCTCGAATCCATCCGACTAAATTGCTTTCCCCCTAGGCAGCGACGTTTTATTGCAATATTTACGCGGTATTTCGCGCGTCGATCTTATCGGGGCACGGTGTGAACTGGCTTTAAGAGTGGACAGGATGGGCCAGAGAGATAGTAAGAAGTTAATGAAAAGCTGGGTCACGCCGTGACCTGGCCACGGATCACCAAGTTCGTCGTCGTTCGCGTCGTTCTTGGTCTTCGTAGTTTCGTTTAACGTCCCTAGAATCGTCGTGCCTCATCGCGAGGACATTGTCAAACTACCAGCTTAACCTTCGTCTTATTTCTATTCTCGTGTTGTTTCCCCTTAGCCGTTTCGAGAAATTCTTCCGCGAATATAAAACTGTAATAATGTGTAATCCTTTTTTGGTTTTCTTTTTCTTTTTGCTGTTTGAGGTACAGTAGTGTAATTCGTGCTCAATGAAAGGAAATATCGTACATCAAGTGTTAGGAGGGAGCATTGAAAATGAGGGTGCTGCGGCGACGAAAGTAAATTTTTAGCGGCGAAACAATTTCTCCGGTGTTTTTACATACTGTGATCATTTCGGAAAATATTTCTATTTACTATGTGACGAAAAAGAATTTTAAATACGCGATCTAGATAAAAACTTCGATCGTATGCAAAATATAAAATACAAAATAATATAAAATTAAATATAAAATATAAAATAGTATAAAGTTAAATATAAAATATAAAATATAAAATAATATAAAATTAAATATAAAATATACACAATATAATATAATATAATGCAATTATAATATTATAGTAATATAATGTAATGTTATATATAATATGTATAATATATACATTTATTAATTATATTATTAATTCAATTATTATTAAGTTATATATAACTTTACAAATTATTATACTATATTAATTATAAAACAGGTTAATATTATATTAATACTTCTTTCTATAATGGATTCTTATTTTTTATTCCAATTGTTAGGTAATATTTACTACATGAGAAACCAATTACAAAGTAGATACAGCAAAAACTCCGACGCACGTACGTCTACATCGACTATTCGACTATTGAACTGCGTCAATCTGTCTACTAGCTTGAAAAAAAAAGAAATCAATTAAAAATGTCAAACTTCCACTTCGACTCTCCCATTCCTCTATTATTACCAACAAAAGAATACATTACGCAAAGAAAGATCGTTTCACGTGTCCACGCCCCGCGTCAAATCCTTCGATCCGTCTGTCATCGCAAATGAAGTGGCGAGATATCAATAAATGAAAATCACTGGAAGTGCCAAGGTCGTGTTTCGAAGCTTGTTCGTTTTGCACTCGGACGTGAATACCGTTCGAATCGGTACTTAAACGCGCGCTGTTCTTAGGAAAAATGACAGACGCTTTTCACCAGCAAGTTGCAAACCTTCGACCAAAACAACAGTACCTCTTCCGTTGAACGGGCCCAACTGTGGAGGAATTTTTATCACCGCGGTGAAAACCAGTTCCACAGCGACCACTCCGATGCACCATCACCGTCGCGGTAAACTGATACAGATTTATCTTGGCCGATGCCCTTACTATTTATTCGTATTACGTGTGGCTGACAGTTGGCCTGATAACGAGGTAATTGGCGATTGCTCCGCGCTAGAGATTAGAATCGACAGTCTCGAATTCACGAAATTGTTGTCTCACGCGAATCTGTTCTTACGCTTGTAACGAGGATGGCGTATGATGGGTTCAAAGAAATAAGACGTGTCCTATTGGCGCATTTATGCGCTCAGAAAGAATACACTCGTCACACGAGCGCTGTACCGAAAGGGTTAAATTTTGAGTTCAATGTTTTTCACCGTACGCATCCATGGGTATCTCTTAATTGAATTATATATCGCATATACAGAAAATTGTAGGAGTTTCATATTTATTTTGCTATATTATGCATGGCATTCCATGATATCCCATTGAAGGTACAATTAAGGAGTTTAATTTATTATATTAAATATAACATAATGATATAAGATTATATAATAAGATAATATAAATTAATAATATAGACAATAAATATAACTATGGTTGAATTATAACTGAAATTAATATTTTATATATAATTTATTAAAATTAAATGTATAATAAATAAAATTAATAAAAAATTCTATATAATTTAATGAAAATTAAATAGGGGAATGAAAATTAATAATGATAAATTGAACTGCCAGCAATAGCGGTTAGACTTATACTATGAGTTTGTAACTAATAAATTTTATTTTGATGAAAATAATTTTATATGAATTTAAATAACTTTAGGTGAAATTTAAATTATTAATAATAATATGATTTTATATAATAAAATATAAGAAAATTAAATATTAAACCAGGATTAGACACCCTATTATATTAATTTAAGAAATAATTTTTATAATTAAATGTTGAATCATTAAAATAAATTAATGTGGCGGCCTTTTAATCTTTTTAGGGAAATTTGTTATTTAATTTGATGATCCACGATAAGAAATACTTAAATCAATAATATAATTTAATAAGAGTTTAATTTATATTTATAATTTATTATTATATAACATAGTATAATATAATATATAATTTATTATATTAAATAAGCCGATTTTCTTTGCTATGTCATTTCTGTGTATGACTCGGTAATATAATTTGGTGTAATAAAAAATAACATAATGGAAAAACAAACGATTTAACGCACCTGTGTTATAAGAACTTGACATTGCAAATTTTCGATTGGAAGTTTAATTATAGAAACGTGGGCAATTAATTCTGGCATTTATGCAAAGCGTAGAAAGAATAATGAATGAAATTTGACATTGTTGTTTATTCATATAACCTGTCTATGGGGTAAAATGGTGCATGTCATTTTATTTCCTACATGATACTCAATTGTTTTTATAATTTGCGTATTTTATCAATTACCTTTTAGAATAATTGTAAAATATCACGAAATTATATTAAAAATATAATATTGCGTGTTATGTTTAAACTGATGGCATGAATCTTGCAAAATTCTAAATATCGAAATATCGAAGATCCGAAATCTAAATATCGAAAATGAGTCATTTAAGATGTACAACTCAGATAAGTCCAATAGTCATTTACTCATAAATTAATTTTAATTAATTTTATGTCAAAGATAACAATAAAATTATTAGTTTTTTTTTTTTGCTCCAGAAGCACCAAAGACTCTACGAATACAATGCGATAAAACGCAGTTAACTTGCGTAACTGGTTCGCGGACCATAACGAGTGACCGAACCGTATACAATAATTCGTCGCTTTTTTCTTCTTTTGAACTCGTCGGTATAATGTGACTGGATAGAAATTATTAAGAAGTAATAAATTTCAGAATACAAAAGTTCGAAATATCATAGAATTCAAAGTGTCAGAATTTAGGGTACTATACTTTAGAATATTAAAGTTTGAACCATTAGAATTTCAGACACTACAATTCAGAAGAGAAATTAAATATAACATTAAATATATTATTAATATCATGTTATATATATATATATATATTAAATATATTATAATATTCATAATGTTAATAAGAAACAAGTAAAATAATATTAAAGGTTGAAATTAAATATAATAAAAAATATATAGAAATTAAAAATTTACAATACAATATTTCAGAATACAAAAGTTCAAAGTATCAGAATTTAGGATACTATACTTTAGAATATTAAAGTTTGAACCGTTAAAATTTCAGACACTACAATTCAGCAGAGAAACTAAATATAATATTAAATATAATATTAAATATATTATTAATAACAAACAAATAAAATAATATTAAAGATTGAAATTAAATTCAACGAACAAACAATATTATAAAACGGCAACATTACTAAATATATTGTGTTAATAAACAACATGAAACGATAAATATCATGAAACCAGATTGTAAAACAATATTGAAACTAAAATTTCGCTTTTTTCGGATTTTTTCAAAAGAATCCCCACGAAGAAGATTTAACCTGTTCCGCTGGCAACATCGCCGGATAGAAATTATTAACAAGTAACAAACTTATCATTTGTCTTGCCTGGGTTACATTTAGATATACGTGAAACAAAATGTTGCAACTTGGGACAAAAAGTTCTCGACGTGCGTGGCAACGTCGTTCAAGCGCGAGAGAGTGCACTGTGCGTGGACACGTTTTCTACCTCGTCTTATCAATATGGGTTAACCCGATAACGAAGCCTGGGCAGCGAACACCTGGACGAGCGATGAAGCACCAGCGATATAACCGGCCAATTGACAATTGTCCCGGCGAACAGTGCCGATTTATCACGTTGATAACGAAATAATTGACAGCTGCTCTGCTGGCAGATTTACGGTTAGCGAATACGGAGCGCGTAACGCGACGAATCCCTCGCGGTATATAAAGATCCCTTTTGCTGGATAACGCATCTGCATGCCAGATTAAGGGCCCCAGGAACCGAGGACGTTCTGTCTGTGTGAGATCGAGAGACCAGTTGCAAACGTGTATCCTGTTTCGACGGATCTAGCAAACGCCATAATGCAGATCCATAATGCGCCCCCTGTCCCTTCCACTAGTGTTCCCCTACTCTGATAACAACGTAATTGACGAGCAATTAGACCCTACCTCTCTGCGGTGTTGAGAACTCTCGCTTCTTTAAATCAAGTAAATTGCGAAGCAAAAAATTGATCGACGGCGATTAACGATGAAATTCTTTTACAATGATCTTCAATCGCGGTTAAACTCTCGTTGTTAATCGTGAACGACGATTATTAAATCCTTGTCTCAGTCGTTCGTTGCCTTGATGATTAAGTACCTTTTAATTCAAGGATCAAGGATTAGGTTGATTATTATTGGTACAAGTTTTTCTTCAATTTTGACATCTCGTTCTTTTTGTTGTGAGACTAGTACCTTCTTGCTTGAAGTTGAAATCTGTTTTAAATACTGCAATTTTGTACATCTTAGAGTCTGTGGAATTAGGCTATTCTCTTTGTCAATTATTTCATATTATTTCAAGGGATAAATTCAGTTGAGAAAGTATTAAAAGGATTAAACCTTCTTAAAGTAATTAACGAAAATAGACCTAGATATTTTGTTTTACCATTACCGTTTAGGCATAATAAAACGTAATAAAATGCATTTTATTATGCGTATTAAGCTATAACCTAGTTTCTTGTTTTTCTTTTTAATTCAACACCACTGGTGAAATTTAGGCGTAAATCACCAACGATTCGCGAAAAATTTGAATATATTGCCTACGAAAGAACGAAATCGCTCCTACACTATATATATACAGGGTGTTCCCGAATTAAATCGTCAAACTTTAGATACGAATTTAACACTCTAAACCAAACAAATGCTTCTTTCCAGAGATATTTGCTTCTAAAGTTATTAAGAGTTAAGAACGGACAACATTGAAATGAATTTAATGCTCGTCTTCAAACTGAAGGTAATCATTTCGAGCAACGTACGTATAATAATTACAATTATTTTTAGTAACAAATACAACAATTTTCTTTAATAACATACGTAATAATAAACCTGAATTATTTCGATGGCATAGGTTACTAAGTCCAACTATACTATGTGTAGTATATTAGTTAGTATACTGTACTAACTATAGTAGTAAATATCTCTTGAAAAGAGCATTTACGAGTCATACTTATACAGGAGAAATTTGTTCGTTTTAATAATTGATAAATTGATAAATTTAAAGTTTGGCGATTTAACCCACTCTGTATGTATACTATTATCTCGATTCACAGGTTAGAAAATATTCTACGAATTGTATTCGCCTGAAACAGAGTCCTAGAAAATTTTCTAGAGTGATTGTATTCGTCTCAAATGGCTGTGCGTATCAGCCGTGGCTCCGATCTCGTTACCGATCCCCCCTTGCCAGAGTCATTAAGGCATTTCGAACGAAAACATTCGCGAACGAAACGAACGCTGTATATACGTATATATATATATATATACACGAGCACGTTGCATTTCCTCGGGATTCCACGACGTTAGCCCCGATTCAGGCGTAAAGTAATTTATCGCGGCTTCTAAGGGGCCGCCGATTTACGGCCAAAAAGAGAATCAACGTCAGAAGTTGCCAGCAGCCTCGCCATTATTTCACGTACGCCGTAAGATGGCCACGTTCACCCCGCGGGATCTCCAGCCCTGATAAGTGGTTATCGTCTTTGAAAATGATCCTCCTGCTTTGAATATACCTACGTGCACGCGAGTACACCTATACAGGGTGTCCCCGATTTGTAAACGACCCTATTTATCCTATTTAATCTTAATTTTGTTAAAAGTTTCTGCAATAAATTGAATATTATTATTTTTCTTGACAATTGATTTTAATAAATTTACCAATTATTAACGTAATGAATATTACTGATAGTAATAATAATGTTGCTATTGGCACATTAGTAATTAATAGAAATCTAAGTATTGATTCAAAATTTATTACAATCGTGATTTTAATAAATTTATCAATTTTCATTATTAACGTAACAAATATTACTGATGGTAATAATAATATTGCTATTGACACATTAATAATTAGTAGAAATTTAAATATTAATTCAAAATTTATTATGAGCAATCTTGATTTTAATAAATTCACCAATTATCATTATTAACGTAATAAATATTACTGGTAGTAATAGTGTTGCTATTGGCACATTAATAATTAGTAGAAATCTAAATATTAATTCAAAATTTATTATGAGCAATCTTTTTTTAATAAATTCACCAATTATCATTATTAACGTAATAAATATTACCGATAGTAATAATAATGTTGCTATTGGCATATTAATAATTAATAGAAATCTAAGTATTGATCCAAAATTTATTACAAGCAATCGTGATTTTAATAAATTTATCAATTTTCATTATTAACGTAACAAATATTACTGATGGTAATAATAATGTTGCTATTGGCACATTAATAATTAGTAGAAATCTAAATATTAATTCAAAATTTATTATGAGCAATCCTGATTTTAATAAATTCACCAATTATCATTATTAACGTAATAAATATTACTGATAATAGTAATAATGTTGCTATTGGCACATTAGTAATTAATAGAAATCTAAATATTGATTCAAAATTTATTGTAAGCAATCGTGATTTTAATAAATTCACCAATTTTCATTATTAACGTAATAAATATTACTGATAATAGTAATAATGTTGCTATTGGCACATTAGTAATTAATAGAAATCTAAATATTGATTCAAAATTTATTGTAAGCAATCGTGATTTTAATAAATTCACCAATTTTCATTATTAACGTAATAAATATTACTGACAGTAATAGTGTTGCTATTGGCACATTAATAATTAGTAGAAATCTAAATATTAATTGAAAATTTATTATGAGCAATCTTGATTTTAATAAATTCACCAATTTTCATTATTAACGTAACAAATATTACTGATGGTAATAATAATGTTGCTATTGGTACATTAATAATTAGTAAAACTCTAAATATTAATTCAAAATTTATTATTAGCAATTTTAATTAAAGAACTACCAATTATTATTACTAATTTAACAAATATTACTAATAGTGATATCATTGCTACAAGAATAATTAGTAGTAATCTAAATTACTTTGTACAGCTTTTTAACCACTTGTGCTGGCAAATGGATTGCGGATCATAACGAGTGACCAAATATCCTTAAATATACAATAATTCGTCGCTTCCTTTTTGAACTCGTCGGTATATCACCGGATAGAAATTATTGAGAAGTAATAAATTTATTATATTATTTATTTTGCCTGGATTATACTTCAATATACTTAAAACTGAGAAAATATTGCCATTTTTGGGACGAAAGATTTACGACCAGCGCAAGAGATTAAATGGAAAAAATATATTTTTTTTTCAAATGGACATGCAGCCCGTATTTCATAGTCGAATTTATCAACTGTGAAATACTCTTTCACACCAACATTGGCGAGGGTGTAACTATCTGTCAGAGATAGAATAAGTCAGCGTATTGTCACCCATTTCGAATATGAAAGATAAGACAATAATTTCTTAACATGTTCAACATAGATAAATAACCTTGAAATACCAACATATATAGGTCGATGAATTCGTCATGTAGAAGAAAAACATGTAGTTTTATTAAAAAAAAAAAAAAAAAAATAAAAGTCCCCTCCTCCCTCGAGATAAAATAAGTTTTACTTGAAACGTTTCTTTTTTACAACGAACAGTTTATGAGATAATTGCTTGGTACGTTTCAAATGGGACACCCTATGTACGTATACGTGCCTTTTCTACGCTATAAAATCTATAACACATAATATCGGCGATATATTTAGAGGATGGACGAATAAATGATCCGCTTGGGTCAATAATTACCGTGTCTACGAGCAGCTGCTAATAAAGCTTGTTTGAAAGTTGGTCGTTTTGTGAAATGTGGGCACGAGGTGTTTTTATCTTTTGCTGTTACGCGCGTTGCCTCATAGAAAAGGAAGCTTTACTTGTTAGCGCATGCTAATTCAACCGTTGATTACACCGACGAAAAAATATTTGCGTCCACTTGTGTATCCATACTCGTGATTTATGTCAACTTCGTGATTCGAAATTATGGCCCCGCTTTAGATTCTGTTCAGGACAGAATTAAATTAAATTGATTATCGAAGACTGTTTCAAAGAATATAAGATACCTTGTGGCATTTTGTACAAGGCTCTGCAGAGTCTTCTAATTATTGTAACGTTAATTATTTTTAATCCATTGATATCCACTGATCGGTACGTGTTAAAATTAAATTGTAATAATTTCATTTTACGCTACAGGTGTCCAGTAGCGCAAGTGATCGTAAAAACCAAAACAAAGTTCAAGAAATAATTATCATTAATTCCCTTTGCTTTTAAATTTATCGATATGGCATTTAATCGATATTCACTCGTACACCAGACTGCGAATGCTGTGCACGATAAAAATTTCCAAGCACATTTTCTCATCTCAGTTTTTGCAATCCGACTGAGAGCACGTAATACGAGAGAGAGAGAGAGAGAGAGAAGAGGGCAAACTATATTAGCTTGTCGCGTAACTCGTGATAAAATAAGCGTAGCCAGCTATACACATAGATGGTTATACGTATGGCAATATTAAAAGAAACAGGTATACGTAAAAAAGGAGGAAGAGGAGCAGGGAGAGTTTGTTCACCTCGTCTCGTATATAAGCAGCCGGCTAGATATAGTCTGCGACGCGTAACATCTCTTTGCATACGTTGCGTTTGGTCGCAGCTCCAGGCTGCAGATCCTCTCATCCGTTTGATCGCGAAACAGCCACAGATCTCGGCATTCCACGTCGGTCACGCTGTCTTCTTTTCTTTTTTTTCCCCGCGCGCCGCGTTTCCTGCTCGAATAAATCCGTGGCGAAAGATCGAAACTGGAGAACTGGGACCCGCATTCTCCAGTAATCAAGAAGGGGACGAATTAGGGATTGAAGGTATTTTGATGGAAATCTTTGCAGCGTGATTTGCGACAGACATACGGAGGAAGGAAGAACAATGATTTGGTTTTCTGCTGTGACCCTTTTCTTGCAGCTCCTCTTTTGAATATCTTCCTTTCCAAATCTCGAAACGCCTCGTTCGTACAAAGTACAAAAAAAGTTGTAACATCTTAATTACCAAGTATTTGATAATTTATATTTATACTTTAAATTTTATATTTTATGTTGTATATTTTATATTTTACATTCTATATTTTATGTTCTTTAATTTACATACCTTTGTGTATAATTAGCTGATTTATCATATAATTTGAATGATATTCAACTCTGATACAAGTTTTAAGTTTGGGTCACGTAAATTTGAAGAGAACAGTAGAATCTAACCCGAAAAATTGTGGAAATCTTACTGCCACTTCATTCGTACAAACATACTTCATTTATAAATTAGACGTACAAAGGATTATGAAATTTTAATGCGTTGAATATTGGAATTAAATATTATGTTTTTATTTAGTTTTATATATCTGATTCATCTGCATCTCAATAATAATTTAATTTGAGAGAAACATCAGGTTCGATTAAAAAAATCGTGTAATTTTTTGTAAAAATATTAAAAATATTCATTTTTTAAAATCACTAAAAGTGAAACCTTTTGATGATTGAAACATAAAAGGATAACTTGTCAAGGGAATCGAAATGAAAGACACATTAAAAAATATATAATTCAAAAAGGAAGACAAGTTTTTACTCTTGTATATTACAAAAAACTTAATTTATGAGCCTTGTTAATAAATAAAATTATTTATTAGGAAATTACGATTGAATTCTTATGAAAAATCCTAGTGAATCAAATCTTCCTCAATTTATAGAACTTCTATAAAAAAAATTACATTGAGTGCGCCTATATTCCAATATCTCTATTAAAAAGAACGAAGTAAAATTATACTCCAAAATTTCTGCTAAAAACCCAAAGTCAATCTTGTAAATAAGTGTACGAAATTGTAATTACAGATCTACAAAATTTCTACGAAATATCACTAAATTCATCTTTGCAAATCTACAGAAATTTTTTATAAAAAGCTAACAGTTAAATATTAAATTTATTCTCGAGAATCACCATGAGAAACTACACTGCGTCGTTTGCTACCTAATAGTGATAACAAAAAGAAAAGAAACAATCCCACTGAAAAAAATGAATGACAAATTGGTGAAAATGACGGGGCAATTTCAGCGTCAACGTGGATGGATCTTGGAATAAGGTTTTGCAAAGTGTGTCCATATAAAGCGCAGAGAAATCTGGGTCAGTGTGTGGCTGGCGTAAAGTAATACCGGTGTCTCGGAGACAACATGAAATACGCGTCAGGTTAATTGGATAAAAGTGCGACGTGAGTTTGCTGTACGTGTCGGATACATCGATACGGTTAGAGACACAGTTTTTCTACGGAGATCATCGCGATTTCTCTCGATTGGAAGATTGATATACACGATCAGATCCCCGGGGAGGAACGAAGAAAAGTCCAGCGACGCGTTGACAGCTAATTTTCTTTCTTTTTTTTTTCTCTTTCTTTCTTTCTTTCTTTCTTTTTATCCTTCCTTAATTGAGCGAAAAGGCGTTCCTTTCTTACGAGACACACTTTTTACCGATACACTTTCACGACTAATTATCGCGCTTGTAATTCCAAGTACGCCGACGCTTTTTTCTCTTCTGTTTGTTGCACTTTCACTCGAGAGGATCGCCACTTGCACCTAACGTATCGCCGATCAATTTCAATCGACTCGATCGAACCGCGAGACCAGTCCCTCGCGGTGGAAAAATTCATGGCGGATTAATACCTTCGATAGACTCCTGCGGATTACGAACGCGTTTTCATCATTTCATCGCGTGACGATTGTTCACTCGTTTTAGGATCGTTAAAATTGGATTACATGCAAGTAAAGACTGGATTATTATAATGATACGAATAATTAATTCCTTCCTCTAAATATCAATTTCCTTTGAATACCCGGGAGCTTCGTTTCAATATTTCGATACTCCAATCGTTTGTAATTAACATTGGAAATTATTCAGAGTACTGTTCTTAAGTTTCCACAGGCAAATCGAATTATTGGTCAAAATTCACACTTGGGTTTCATCGAAGAAAATTTTAACATTATTCGACTTATTTCGTAAAATCAGAGCGAGTGTGTTGTAAAATTTTATTTTCCTATGTTTTTCTCAGACGTAGAAATAATTCGAATAATTCTGAAATCAAGTTTCTGAATATTAAGAAATTTGGACATCTAAAAATCTAAAAATCTAGGAACTTGAAGATCCAGAAATCTAGAAACCTAAGACCCAAAAAATTCTAAAATCTCAAAATCTAAAAATTTAATAATCTCAAAAATCTAAATAAATTAATTTATAAAAATCTAGAGATCTGGAAATTTAGAAACTTAGCTATCTACGAATCTAGAAACTAAAATTTATCACGTCTCTATGTTTGTCTCTTCTCTAACTCATCTATGTATTATATCATATTATCCTCTCCCTTAACTTTTCAGAATCGTAAAAACTTCTCTCCTTTGCATTCTCACAAATTAACATTCTCCATATTAAAACAGTATTATCATCACATGTGAATAATTGTACATCTATTGCAATTCCATCAAAAGATTGGTATTTTTGTTACATTCGAATGTCCTTCTGCTATCATTTTAAAAACAAAACTTTCGTCGAAGAGATTTTTTTCACATCGCCAGACATAGTTATTGGTACACTTCGTTATACCTAAATTAAAAGATTATATCTCATGTAGGTAATTTGAAACTATTCGAATACTTATGTACGATAGTTTGCATCGAATTCGCGCTAGCGAGTTGTTCAATTATTCGTTCAAGATTTACGAGCCTCCTCTAGAAACCCCATAACACGTTGAGTAATATAACTGGATACATGCATCGACGAAACTTCTAGACGATGCGACGATTCCTCGTAAAATAGGTTCCATACGAGAAACAATTCTTCCGCGAGGTTGTTGTAATAACGTGCATGGTTTAGATACGGGGAATTCTAACAAGCTAGACGATTCTACCCGTGCAATAAACTCGGAATATACTACAGTCACTGACACCACTTCTGCTCCTACATTATTGTCAGAGGTGATTCTAGAGATTCAGAAGACCATGTATGATAAATTTTTTTTTTTTTTTGGGGGGGATAGAAAAAGAGTCAAGTTTGGGTCTACTTTTATTTTAATTTTATTAAATGGTATATTACCATTTTTATAATTCTTTCTGAATTAATTAATTAAATAAATAAAATAAAAAGTAAAATTATTATTCCTCTAATTATAATTATATATAAAAATAATAATGATAATGGTTTTATTAAAATAAATATTAATTGATACAAAAATTGAAGAAACAAAATAAATTAATTAATTCGAAAAATTAAATTCACAATAATAATAAATTTATTGTAAAAATTTTAAAATAAAATTAATTTAACATAATAAAATATAAAAAAATATATTTTACTATTTAAAAATATTTTTTTATTACTTAAAAATATTTTTATTATTTAATAATGGTAATATACCATTTAATGAAATATTAATATAATATAAAAAAAATATTTCATATTATATTAGTAATTATTATTATTATTATACTATATTTGTTATTATAATAATAATAATTACTAATATTATTATAATATAATGTACTATTATATTATATTATTATAATAGTATATTATAATATTAATTATGTTATTAATAATCGCTCGAATGATGCAACGAATTCATTTCGTGATTAGATCAGTTTGCGTAAGATTGTGTGCTCGGAAAAAAAAAAAGGACAGTGGAATGAAAACGAGCATGACGAGTTCATTTAGATATTTATTACATAGAACACGTTATGAAAAAAATATTTCAACATTATTAGAACATCATTTCTACTCGACTTTAAAAAATTATATTTACATTTGATATGTAAAATCAAGAATAATTTTACAATAATTATTTACAATAATTAATATTTTACGTGCCAGATAAGAATTATTTAACATGAAACGTAATTATATAGTTAAGTGTAAATATGATTTAATTCCAAATCATTTTATCAAATGGAGTTAAATAATAACAATCACGAGTAAAGAATTTATTCAATTATTTTTTTATTAATAGTAAATTAATTTTATCGAAATGTGTAAATAAATTTCATAAAGTAAATAGTTACGTATCGACGATATTATCGACATATGTATATATTATAACTGGTCATATCCCCTAAATGAACCAATGTTACCACATGTCAGGATGGCCGAGCGGTCTAAGGCGCCAGACTCAAGGTACTCACCTTCTCAGTTCGAAACTGAGTTCGGGCGTTCTGGTCCTCTCTGAGGGCGTGGGTTCGAATCCCACTTCTGACAAAATTTTTTTGCATTCCTCGCACGCATTAACAAACAATTAAAGTGCAACTGCGTTTCGATAGTTATCGATTATTTTATACTAGGTTATACCAAAACGTGGCGATTGGTGCGTTGCCCAGCTGTCGCGAGTTCGAATCCTGCCACTGTCAAACTGTTTTTTTTTTTTTTTAATTTTTTTTTTATTTTATATATTCAAATACCATCGTTGTTATTTTGCAGACTGATAAATATCGAATGATTTCTGTTGATGAAAATACATTGCAATTACTAAAATACGTCTTTCACAAGTATAACATTTACTGCTTCTTTTATGTGATAAATAGAATATAAAAAATGATATACACTAAGAAAGTATTTGTTGTTTAAGTTAAACCATATTTCAACTAAAGCTTAAAGCTAAACTTTCTCCTCAAATTAAAATTTCATGATGTAAGAGTTGCAAACGTGCTTTATAAACGACAAATACGTTGGCATAAATTAAATGTTGAATTTTACATGATATCAATAATATATCGACACGAATTAATAATAAAATATAATTTTGCGCCAACGTGTCACGAATCGAAATTACATTTTCACAATACGACTAGAACGTTAATATCTTTTATTAAAAATCAAGTTACACGAGAGAATGATCTACAATATCAAAAACCAAACTCTTAGATTAAACCGTATCATTCAAAAGATATAAAACTACAGTTAGCTACGAACGTAGTTACAAAACTACATTTTTATGGCATAATTACACATCAATTGGTAGACAATTGGCGTTGCACAATACACGATTCACAATCTCTCTTACGAAATCCCTCTTGTTCCCATTTTAACGTCACACAGTAGTGTACACCCACTACTCTCTATCGTTTTACCATTCAATCTATTTTAGGCGCGTCTATTTTTTCCACTCTTTCCCACACGCGATTGCCATACAGTTACGTACGAGCATTGTGACACAATAGATCTGCACAATGTGAACATGAGTCTATTCTGTAATAATGACCCTAAAAGGTGACAAGAGTGGTATTTCGAATACGCGGAAAGAATTGCCGTATAGGTCGCCATTATCTGTCTCCTTCGCCTAATGAAATTTATTATCTAGATTTACGTTCTAGATGTGAACCGTAAAACGCATTTCACTCATGTAGAAAATCTGCGCCACTAACGCACGTATGAAAAAGAGACTGTAGAAAACCACTCTTCCATTCCAAAGTGAGACAATTAAATCAAATCTGTAATATTTAATGATTGGTTTTTTTTCCCCACACACATAGTGTGAAAGTCAATTAGAATCTGAAAGAAGAAGGGGAAACTTAACCCAAACCTCCGTGTGGTTTGGGGAGAGTAAGAAATTCGACAGGTTCGAATCGATATGTCTCGGCCAGAGCAGAAAAAGAAAGAGAGAGGTCGATTTTATGGCCACGTTATCGACCTAGATTAACCTCTCGCACGTACGAGAATTTTTTGTCCCAAACTGCAACATTTTCTCAGTTTCAAGTATGATAAATATTAAAATATTAAATAGCAATTATTTAAAAGCATTTAAGTATAATAAATATCAAGGTATTTAAATGACAGTTATTCAAAAGTATTTAAGTATAATAAATGTCAAAGTATTTATAAATAATAATATATAATATTTAAATATTATACATTTATTATTATATATTATACATTTAAATTTATATATATTTAAGAATAAATATTAAAGTATTTAAATAATAATTATTTAAAAGCATTTAAGTATAATAAATATCAAGGTATTTAAATGATAGTTATTCAAAAGTATTTAAGTATAATAAATATCAAGGTATTTATAAATAATAATATATAATATTTAAATATTATATATTTATTATTATATATTATATATTTGATATTATACATAATTAATAATAAGTGTTAAAGTATTTAAATAATAATTATTTAAAAGTATTTAAGTATAATAAATATCAAAGTATTTAAATAATAGTTATTGAAAAGTATTTAAGTATAATAAATATCAAAGTATTTAAATAATAGTATACATAATATTATATATTTATTATTATGTTATATATTTAACATTATATGCATTTAACAACAAATATCAAAGTATTTAAATAATAGTTATTTAAAAGTATTTAAGTATAATCGATATCAAAGTATTTAAATAATAGTTATTGAAAACTATTTAAGTATAATGAATATCAAAAATTTAAATAATAGTATACATAATATTATATATTTATTATTATATGTTATATATTTAACATTACATGCATTTAACAACAAATATCAAAGTATTTAAATAACAATTGTTTAAATATAACCCAGGCGAAACAAGCAATAAATTTATTACTTCTTAATCATTTCTATCCAGTGACATCACACCGACGATTTCCAATAGGGAAAAAGAAAAGCGACGAATTATTGCGTACGGTTCGGTCACTCGTTATGGTCCGCGGACCAGTCGCCAAGCGCGAGAGGTTAAAAGCGAAACGTCATTCGACCCACTGACTTACGATTCGACTTTCCTCGACTTTTGCTTCACGTGGCCATGGATGCACCACTAACGAGCACCATGCTGCTTCTGATTGATGCCGGATCGACGTTTCTGAAAAGAGCAACGATAGCCAGGGAAGCTGCGAGCCAAGCAGGCAGAGCCTATTCTTGTGAAACCGGCATCACTCGATGCCATTTACCTTTCAAATTTCCCTTGGCTTCTTGGTAATTAGACGGGCAACGTATCATTAGAGTTACGGGAGCACGAGGTTCAGGGAGGTTTTTGTTTTCGGGTGACACCTTGTTGTTAAACCAGTTTCTGAACGGACACCCTTGGACGTTCTAATGGCCTAATGGTTCCGTTTATACCAAACGAACGGATGCTCGTTCGTCTCCCACTTCGACAAATTCGTGCTCATTTATACACTCGTCTAATACTAAAAGCGGTCAAAATATAATTTAAGTTCTAATTAAAAATAATTTGTTTAAAATTTGAATTATTTATATTTTACTTGTTAGAATGAATAATTGATTGAAAATTTAAATTTTCAGCAAAATTAGCCAATTTAAAATTGTTTTTTAGAGTAGCTTTGAAATATGAAATAATGAATTAAAATGACACTGAGAAATGTCTATTGATGTAACTGGATAATATGCGAATAAAATGAAGCCAGTTGTAAATATAATCTTTTCTAATCATCAGTGAACCACTCAGCTGAATCGTACATTTTGTTTGCAGCGCACCTTTGTTTGCCGAACCATAAATTGGAAGCGGTTCGTGTGAAACCACAATTGGAATCACCACCGTAGAAAGAAGATTGCAGTAAATCGAGCAAACGAAATTACACCGAGCTGGTTCACTTCAAACAAACAAAGCGTCAAAACGATCATCAAATGAGGAACGTTTTTTTTTCAACAGCACACTTTCTTTATCTAAATATTCTTTTCATCTAAAGATTTCAGTTTAAAATAGTTCTGTTCAGAATTATGAAAAATTAAATTGATTCGCTTAATGCTTCTTTAAATGATTTTACACGATACGTATCATATTACAAGAATTACATTTAGAATTAAAGTAAAAGATCAATATTTAGTTTTTGCTTTTTTAAACGAAAGATTTTATACGAAAAGCATTATTTTATAGTGATTGTGTTTATATGATTCTGTAAAGATTAAGAGCAGACTCATTTCTTATTTTTCTTTTTTAAATGTGAATTTTCAAATGAATAATTATGGTATTTAGAATTGTAAGAGGAAGACGGAAATTTAGTTTGCACTCTTTCCAAATAAAATATTTTCACTTTCAAAATGAAATATCAAATTAAAAACTAATTTGATGTTATAATAAGTAATTTAATAAATTACAATTATAAAATAATTTAATGTTATAATAAGTAATTTAATAAATTACAATTATAAATAATTTAATTACATTTAAAGCACGTAAAGCAAATAAATAGTGTTTTTCATTGCTGTATTATTTTGTTTAATATCCTAATTTTAATATTCTGAATTGGGCTCGAAAACAGTAGAAATTTAATGACTTTATTTGAACAAAAAATACTATAATGAAATGAAATTTAAATTGGAATTACAAAAAAAAAAAAAAAAGAAACTCAAGTTAGTCCTTCGAATACCTCAAAACTCAGTTAATTATAAACAACCTAAACGGGAGATCTTGAACTTTCCTCTGTCAATTTTAATATTTCAATACAAAATTAGATATTTTTAACGTGAAAGAAAAAACATAAATGTCAATAATTTTCACGTGCAGCACGTTAAAGTTGAAACTAGTATAGCTAGACGACAATTGCAAGCTGTAATACACACAACTCAAACTTCGAAAGAGAGAACACGAACACACCACTGTGACTGCGGCGTTGCTTTGTCACATATTTTTCTTGCAGGTCGACGTTTGTGTTTATTAAGATCACAATTCTGGATCAGCTTCGCGCAACTTGCAACGCAAGGGCTTATGCACCGTAACGAGTTGCACTTGAATACGTTTACACGTGTGAATCTACACGTGAAAGTTCAACAAATCACGTCGCAGGAAGGCTTGATGAACGCGTTCAGTTCGCTTTCACTGTACCGTGGTTACCAATATACTTTCATGGTACGATTTCTGACGGTAGGTACGAGTTGTTTTTAAGAAGAGAAAAATTCACTTGCCCGTAGGTGACTTTTAAATGGTAAAAATAGAGAGTGATCAATGGACTCTCAACGTCTATGTAAATTCATATTTTTATCAATATTTACTATAATCAAAGAATTTAAATTTGTCTAATCTAAAATGCAACGCGTCGTAATTATTAAATTAGTGCAAAAAAAAAAAAAAATTATGTATTGGCACAGAAATCAGAAATTTTCGTAGTTACAAGATACAGTGTAACTATTATAACAAGTATTATATTATATTTCTGATATTTTAAATATATACTCTATATTACAGATTCAAATTGGCGTATTTCAATTTTCCATAAATATCACAAAAAGCAACAAAAAGGGACTCGAGTACTATGGTTTTTATCGTCGCCCATTGTTTCAGATTCGCATTCAACAGATTAATTACCGCGATTGCATGTTGCATTCAATTTTAAAAACAGCAGTGATCGAATGATATTCCACTGGCCCTCAATTAAATAACCATTCTTGCCACCATACTTATTAATCAACATCAAAAGATTCTTTACAACGTTTCTCAGCACCTCGAACCACAACGAAACGAGAATCAAAAGTCTTTCACTCGTCTGATGACTCAATTAACTCGAAAAAAACGCTTCGAAAATTTCCTATCCTCCTCGAGATACAAAAGACAGACATAAATTGTACGATCGGTCGTTAAATTATTATGATCACCTCGGGATCATCAATTATTCAAAGTTCGAACAAGAGTGAAATTAAAGCACGAACGTTTAAATGTATTAATAATATATAATCATTGTATGTCTGCGAAATGTATTCATAATATACAATAAGAGATTTAATCTGCATAAATTATTCGACATTTAATTTACAAAAAATTTAATTTGGACGTGAACTTCTTTGCGTAATAATTTATTAGCTAAGCCCTAATTTTGGATTATCAATATCATTAAGTTAACGCTGCCTCTTGCGTCTTTCTCGATCGTTATTATCACTATTGTTACCACTTGTTATTGTTGGACTACGGATTTTTATGCATTTATAAATTTTTACAGGCATAAGTGAAGAAATAAAATCTAAATAGAAATTCTACTTATATATAATAATATATAAATATACATATAATATTATATAATTATAGAATAATATATAACTATATAACATATATAATTATACTACATAATATAACTATATATAATAAACACTTTATTTTAGATTTTTTAATATATTTCTATACAGTTTTTTATGGTAAAATTTTCTTCCTTATAGAAAAGTTCTATCTTCTCTGAGAATTTCGAATCGGCGTGTCAACATACATTCACTTATTCTATACTTCTTAATTTAAAAATGCTCCACATACCACACCTTTATTTTTTAAAATAAATATCTTATTAAATATATTATATAAATTAAATATAATTCAATATAAATTAAAATTAAATATATTGTATATTGAAATTTGTTTACATATATAATTAATAAAAATTAATATATTTAATTGAAATTAATAATATTAATAAAAATTAATATTAATATATTGAAGTTTGTTTAATATATAATTAAATATATTATATATATTGTAATTAAAATATTAAATATATTATATATTGAATATTGTTTATCATCAATTTTTCAAATAAAATTACATTACACAGACTCTTATGAAGTCTAAACGACTAAATATTTTACAAACAAAGAAAATAGTAAAACTTCAATTCCCTACTCATTCAAAATGGCCAATACCATATTTCATCCAAAATATACATGTACATGCATGTGCATACAACATCGGTGAGAGAATCTGTCAAAGAACGAGCCATCATTTTTCAAATATTCCCAAGTTTAAAAATACTTCGATACCATTCAAGGAATTCGCGCGAGCAAATGCGCGATCTCTCGATCGGACGGATCGTTTGGACGTTATGTTCGATTCATTTGTCACATTTACAACCCCTTATGGCGGCGGCGCGCACTTGACCGCGAAAGTCGACGACGCCGGGTTTCCATGTTCGCGACAGAGATTTTCTTTACAGTGTACGCCAGTGTATGATCCACTTTGCTTTTTGCTCGAACCGGCCACGTTCTCGACCGTTCTCTCTCCCGATACCGTTTATAACGACGCCGGTTCACGAGAATCGCGCGGCGCTGTCTAATTAAAAGGATCCCCTCCGTCCTTGTTTTTCCGACAACTGTCGTGGAAACGAGCCAAAAGGCCACAGCGCAGAAACTCGACGGCTCTTTTTCTTTTTTTCCTTTTTTTTTTTTTTTCGTCTCTATCGTAAATCGTTATGGGGGCATTGAGCATTCCGCGAAATATGAGTCGTGTCTCATGGCTGTAAAAGCGTTTCGATGGTGTCGTTTTCGCAATTGCAAATGCACTAAATTAATGGCGTCGGATGGTTCAATTACGAAGTCGAGATTTTTCAGATACTTGTGAAATCAATCTGTATCCAGATGTTTGTGAAAACTTGTGTCTTTTGCGAGCGTACGATCAAAGAAATCGACCCTACATGGAGACTCGCGTAATTATATATGTACAAATATATGAAAATATTATATACATATTTTATATATAAACTTTAACCACGTATAAAATATAATATTTTCTATATAAATTTTAATTATATATAAAATAATAATTTTAAATTAAAGATCAAATTGTTTTCTTCAATCGAAGCTTTTTAAAATTAAAATTTATTAAATTTAATAAATTCTCCCAATCAAATATTAATTTAAATTTTACATTAAATACAAAAATAAATTAATATAAAGTTCTGTAGGGTCTTACCGTCCCATAAAAAAATTTTAATATTTTTATTCATAACTTGTACATATAATAAAAAGATTACATATTATATAATTATATCTATTATAAAAAATTATAAAATTTTAAATCCATTATAAAATTATAAAATTTCAATTTATATATGAGACAGCACATATTTCATTAACCCTTTCATTCCAGATTTCATTCAAAATTCAATCGAATTGTTTTGTCCGGCGCTACACGCACGTTTATAATCTCCAACCACGAAAATTCCAATCCCATTATCATTCAACAGCCAATTAAACCTACCGATCTTTCCTCATTCCACGAAATTCCAGGCTCCCTGTTTCAAACCATTATACGCATTATATCCAAGCAGGTGAACACGTCAGCAGTGTCTACTGTCTACCTGTGAACACCAGCAGGATGTCCACTGTCTACCTGTAGATTGTAGAAACGTTGCACGAGCAATTGAACCTACTAGCAAACCGTTCGCCACGACAAAAAAGACAATCGATCGCGTAAAACGCGTATTTCTGCGGTTCGATTCCGGCACGGGGAGGCCTTAACGTCTTCTTCTTGCGCGTTTTCCCCCGTAAACCCGTTTTCCACGGATTGAGAGTATATATCCGCGGCGATGTTGCGCAGAAGTCGACACGCCTCGCGACACGTGAACCATGAATGTAAAGCGAGAAACGGAGGAGCACGCGATCGTACGTCACGACACGTAGCACGGTAACTAGGAAATTACCGATCCGTGCTATTGCCTGAAATTACTAGACTCGTAAAAGTTACGCGGTACCACGCTCGCTACACGCTCGAAGAGGCATTAAATTCACTTGCAATTGGACAAGTGATTATGTTATGCTCGTGCATCGTCCGCTTTTTCTGCGCGTACGTTTAAGTTGGAACGTTTTGTTACGTATCTCGTTGTGACATCTCACGTGTGAGATGATTATTTAGCCATTAATTACTGACGTTCGTCCGTATTACGTTTAATTCTCGCGGTAAAGATCATTGAAAAACAAAATGTAAGTATTTTAAAGAAGCTTTCGAAAAAAATGAAATGATCATTATAGAGTACTGTGACTGTTATACATAAATATAAATATATTATACTTTATACCATTATTTATTATATATTTTATATATTTGTATATAAAACATATTTAATATATGTGTTATACAATATTATATATGTGTATTATATATCATGTATAATATGTAATATACAGAAAAATATTAAGTATTTATATAGAATATTTTATATATTTATATACTATATAAAAATATAAAATATATTATATATATATGTCATATCTAATATATAGCGAAATATTATGTATTTATATAATATTTTATATATTTATTATTTAATTTATATTTTAATATTTATTATTATTTATTATACTTAAATACTTTCAAGTAATTATCATTTAAATACTTTAATATTTATTATACTTAGATAATTTTAAATAATTATTATTCAAATACATTAATATCCATTATACCTAAATACTTTCAAATAATTATTATTCAAATACTTTAATATTCATTATACCTAAATAATTATTATTTAAATACTTCAATATTTATTATACTTTAATACTGAAAACTGACAAAATATTGCAATTTTGGGACAAAAAGAAAACAAGAGGTTAAAGTTCGAAATTGTTCCTTTGCAAAACATGAAAAGAAGAAGAAGAAGAAGAAAAAAAAAGGTGGTTCATTGTGTTTTCCCCCCGTGGATCTACATTTCTGCGCAAACGTCCGAAGAAAGCCCCGTGTAGGCGATGACAGACGAACAGGAACGTCGCAGCTAGAACGTGGCTCGGCCGCTGATTTCCTCCTGGTTCTGAACGAGAGGGAGGAAAAGAGTACAGAGAAGGAGTATGGAGAAGAATAAAGGGCCCGGGGGAGAAGAATAAGCGCGCAACAGCATGGTTCCACAACCGTGGTCGAAGAACACGATCTAAACGATGTGTAATCGTTAACTAATGCGAAACGGAACGGCACCGATACCTTATAAATCGCGCGGCCTCCACGCGAAACACGCGACTCGCTCTCGCGGGATCGTGAATTCTTTATTGATCGCTGAGTCTACTCTCGTAAATTGCTTCTGTAAATATAGGGGTTCGGAGAAATTGTTGCATCCAGCGTGCGCTCGCGTAAAGCGAAAGTGCAACTCTTAAAGTTGCATCGATCGAGCTGCTCGACGTGGCGTTTCGTTGCCATAATCGGTGCGTCCGCGTTCCGGCGTGCATATGGGAACCAAGAGATATACGGGAACGCGACGGGAGTTGAAACGCATCCGAATCTTCACTTTCTAGTTGGAAGTTTCGTTGGATGATCAGTCCTGGTTTCATTGTTATTTCAAATGCTCGGTTGATGGGGAATCGGTTGGAATTTTGATGAGAGAAAACGATCGGTATAACTGCTGTAGTTTTTGCAAAATTAGAATCTCGACGAGACAGCTAATGAGATGATAGCAGAAGTAGAAATAAGAGTTGTAACTGGGAAGGTCCAACTTATTATTGAGAGAAACAAGGAATTATTATTGGTCGAAATTTTTGTTTATCCATTTTATCATTTTATGTCTAATTTTTTCTGAAGTTATTTTATCACGAATTTTATAATGCCATCTAGTTATTGATTTAACATTCTTTTGTCAATGAGCGTCAATTTTATTTTAATCATTTTGAGATATTATTCATATATTAATGTTATATATTATATATATTAAATACGTAACATTACATATTAATGTATATAATACATACAAATTATAATTATATAAATAATATATATAATAATAAATGTTATTATTATATATAATAATGTTATACATTATTAATACAAAAATATTATGATGCATTGTGATATATTCATATATTAGCACGTATCAGTATATTCAAATATTATATATTAGCATATTCATACATTTATGTATTGATCCATTCATATATTCATATATATGTATGTTCAACTATTGTTATTATATATTGTTATAGATATATTATCATAGTACAGTCAAATATTATTACGCATTAACACATTCGTATATTTATATACTGATTCATTAATCCAGTACATATATTATACATAGTACATACGTACATATATTCAAATATGTAATATAGTATAGTATAGTTTAGTACAGTATAGTACAAATATGTAATATAATATAGTGTAGTATAGTTTAGTGCAGTATAGCACAAATATGTAATATAATATAATATAGTATGGTTTAGTACAGTACGGTACAGTACAGTATAGTACAAATATGTAATATAGTATAGTATAGTTTAATACAGTATAGTACAAATATGTAATATAGTTAGTATAGTATAGTACAGTATAATACAAATATGTCATATAGTGGATTATAGTATAGTTTAGTACAGTATAGTACAAATATGTAATATAGTACAGTGGTATATAGTAATTAGTATAGTACATAACAGTTATATTTATATAATTATGCATTGGTATCAATTCAACACATAATTTTATAAATATACCAATACGTAATAACATATAAACGTATAAACGTATAATATTTATATATTAATTATTAAATATCAATACTATATAATATTTAATAATTAACACATAGTATTATAATATTTGAATGTACCGACACATAATAACAATAATAATAAAGAATAGCAATTACATTCATATATTAATAATACACGGACATATCAATATATAATAATATATGAATATATTATAACGCGTAATAAAATTTGAATTAAACTAATACGTATCGATACACTAAATTAATTAGTATCAATGCACGTTCGATGTAGCGATTAAAATTCAATAACGCGGCGATTCTCTCTCTTTTTTTTTTTTTTTTTTTTCACCGTTACGATTGATCCTGCGCGAAGAGAAACGAGCATCGTCCGCGTTTCGACCGATGGAATGCGGCTGCCGGGAGGCAAATAAAATATCGAGAAGTGGAATTGTATCCCGATACAGGAAACACTCGCGAGGTGAAAGAAACCACGGGGAGGAACGTGACAAAAGACCGATGTCACCGGGACGAGCGTGCGCGTAAATTCTTCGACGAAACAAGAGCAGAATGATCGTCTCGTTATTCCGGTTTAACAGCAATTACCGAATCTTTCCATCGGGGGTTGGTATTAAACGCGGTTAGGCGTGCCTCTAACGAGCGGCCGATCAGCGCGAGTACTTTCTCCTGTACTCACTAGAAAGCGATTTATTCGTTACGGGAATGCAATTTGTTTTTACGCAGTTCACGGCACCATGCTGATAGCGTTTATGATGTTGGTGCATTCGAACAAGTATGCAGTTATTGGGGAAAAGGAGGGAATTAGCATACGTAAAGAACGTGCGTGTGCATGATGCTGATGTAATTCGTGACTAAGAAATTTTCGATGCCAGTTCTATAGGAATTTCTTCATTCGAACATGAATTAATTAATAAATTGATGACAGAGTTCTTCATATATTTTTATCAAGCTTTTTCGTTTCAAGTTTAGTTCTTCTTCTTTTTTTTTATATTTTTATATATTTTTTTTTAACTCTTTTAAATTTAGTGTTGCGATCAGAAAGAACTGCACTATTTGTGGGATCACCCGGTACATTTAATTGTTGAATAACATTATTAAAGTTAAGAATCAGATTATGTGCAATTAGACGTAAATGGAAATTATTAATTAATTCTATAATTATAGATGTTCATTTTGATAGCAACAATTCTGAGAAGATTAACTCTTTTAAATTTAATTCTCACAATCGGGAATACTGCGTTATTTGTGGAATCATCACATTGTTAAACTATTATCAAGTATTTCGTACTGAATATAATATTATTGTGTCATTAAATTATTATGCTATTAAAGTTACAAATTAAATTGCCTACATTATATGCAATAAAATATAATTAGAAATTACTAATTAATTCTACAATTATAGAAATTAATTTTGATAGTAACAACTTTTGGGAAATTTCACTTTCACCATAAGAGAAACTGCATTTATTCGTTCATTTGATAGATATAATTATTGAACATTAGTTACTATTAAAGTTGCAAGTCAAATCATGTATAAGTGAATCTTTATTAATTATTACTGAAATTGCAAGTCAAATTATGTATAACTGAATCTTTGTTAATTACTATTAAAGTGGCAAGTCAAATTATATATAATTGAATCTTTGTGGAATAAAAATTTATATAAAGAGAAATGTTAGCTAGAATTAAAATTAAGAGAATCCAGTAGTAAAATTGATAATTTTACGCGATAAAAAAAACAAGTGGAAAAGAAACAGTGAAATTTTTGATTTTTTACTGTAATATCACATTATATTCTATTTATTTCTAATTAAACAAAACAGCTGTTATCCTTATTTTTTCATATAGAATAAACCACCAAGGCCACCGCCAATTCATTCATATAAATACTATAAATTATACATGTAAATTACTATATATTATTAATATATAATTAATTAATAAAATAATATAATAATTTACAATATTAATAAAATACATAATTTATATATATATATATAGTAAATTAGTGCTATATATATAAATTATATATAGTAAGTTAGTGCTTATTATACATACAAATTTTATATAGTAAATTAGTGCTTACTTATATATATAAATTATATATAGTAAGTTTTATATATATATATATATAAATTACTTTAGATTACTTTCAGTACCCGGTCATATGTATTACAACACCTATATAAAACATGATTGCATCTATAAATTATGAAAGGCGAATCATTACACAATAATTAAATATCACTACAAGTGATCGAGCAGCATTAAAATGCTAAAAGAATGTTAAAAGTATCGGGAGAAAGCTATTCGAAGTTTCATTCGCCTGTAATGTTCGTTCCCTCTCTTCTTGTTTGAAAATTTGAACGTCCAGTGCCCCGGCAATTTAATGTTTAATATCGGAATGCAACCTGTTATTAATTTCGTCGATGCAAGGAACGTTCATTGCATCCATCACCGTTCCGCAGCATCACGGTGCTACGAAAGTAACAGTCGCTCGTAATCGGTTCTTCAATCACATCCACGCAACGAAAACTTGCAATTAACCTATCCGCAGCCTCGTATCCAAATGAAGCAATTATCGGCATAGGTGAATCGCCTCCGGATGATAGATCGCGACTCACGATGCTGCGATTGCAACAACAGCCAATGGTAGGAAGAACGAGGACCGACGTGGAAATCGGCACGGAACGAACTCGTCGATCGACGATTCAAGGATCCATGTATCGTGCCTGCGAATCTCACGATATGTTACTTCGCCTCGATCCTCTTTCTTTCTTATTCACGTCGAAGTAGTATGGGCTATTTCCGAACGAAAGTTCGAATTCGACGAATTTGCAAAGGGAGTATGTGCTTGTAAGCACTCGCGAAAGTGATCTAGTGTGACTAGTGATCCAGGAAGGATGAAAGTGAAATTTTTTTTCATTAAAGCCTCTGTTTTCGAGAGACTCGAGCTTGAAAAGTTTGCGAACTATATTTGAATAGTTCTGCGAGTATGTGAAAATGAAAAAAATTTTCTAACGGAGGATTTAAAGAGTAATGACACTGAGGAGAAGTATGAATTATGTATGTACTTTAATCAATTATGTATCAAAAAAGATATTATTGACGCAAGTTGCTATTGTAGTTTCGAACATATCGACAAAAATTCATGTATGCTGTGTCGAAATAAATTTTCAACTAATAGTTATTAACAGCCACGAACTTTAAAATCGACTAGAACGTAAATTCTAATGAATTTAATGTAACTATAAATTTCCATAGAATTCCCATACGTATTTATGTAACTATTTGTTTGGAAAATTATCAAATTTCCATCCCTCAACCCTATATTTATAAAAATACGTAGTACTTTCTGAAATCTTACTTTATTATGCAGTTATCATATTATTAAAAAATATGTTTGTTTCATAAATTTCTAATTTAATCAACATTTAAATCTGATAAGAAAAGAAGATAAAGAGTTGTACGAAACATTAAAATATATCTGATTAATTTAAATTTTATTAATAATTAATCTGATTAAAAAACGGATAATAATGAAATGTGATCGAAATAAATAAATCGAAAGATTAATATAATATTATATAATTGACACAATAATATTAATATATTATTATATAATTGACATAATAATATCAATATAATATTATATAATTAATATAATATAATATAACATTAACATAACACTACATCAAAGCCTCGCTAATTGCGAGGCGAGACCTTGAAACGAAATGAGCAACGAACATGTAAAACGTGATGTAAAAAATAAATAAATCGACAAATCGATACCTCGTCAGTTCACTGATTGAAAAAGTGAACGCTCGAACAACGAAACACGATCAGACTAAAATTCTCGTGAGGCAGCACGGAGCGTCAACTGGCGGATATGTGCAACGGAGCGAGGATAAAGGAATTTATCGGTATGAAGAATACTAAAAGGGTGTGCATACGAACAGAAGCCGTGTTACACGTACACCGTCGAAACCTCGGGGCCGAAGAATGCGCCTCTTCTCGTGAGAAAGAGACAATCGTCGTGGTAGCTAGCGCATTACCGATACGCGATTCTTTCCCTCCCCTATCGAGAATCGATTCACGAGCGTCGATAGCCTCCCCTCCTCGCCATTCGCGTTCGCCTCGTTTTGTTCTTGGCCTCGAGAGAATCTTTTGACATTTGCATCTCCGCTGCAAGTGAATACACGCGACGAGATACCGCGGCGAGCTGTCGCTCGAAGCCTGGATAACATCGAGAATCGCGGGACTCGCAGTTGCCCGATCGAGAAAAAGGGGGATGCTCGCTTCGAGGACTCCCCGTCGTGCAAACTTCCACCGTGCAGCACCTTGTTAAGATCCTATACTCTGCAGCATTGTGGCGCGAAAGAATTCTCGGAACACCGTTTGTTATTTAGCAGCAGCAAACGTCAGCCCCTTGAAACCCTTTGAATGGAAAATTTGAGAAATCGTAACATTCGTTTTCGGCTGATATTCAAAATTCGATAAATTGTGCACAGTGTGTCCATAAAGTCTACAGTTTGAAAAATTTACTACAGAGACAGATAAGGGGAAATTATTACGAAATGAGACGTGTGCATTCAAGTTTTTCTTCTTTTTCTGTCTCGTTTAATACACTTCCACATGGGCACCATTAGTTGCACGAAGCACATCAAGACGGTACTCGATTTCATGCCACGTTCGCTGCAGCATACCCTCGTCAATGATGGCAATAGCATCAGTGGTCCTCTGCTCTAGAGATTAGTGATGTACGAGCGAAGTAAATTCCACCCAAATTGCCGTTCCCCGATATAAACAGTACCCCAAGTGTCACCAAGGTACAAAGAGTTGAATGCGTTTTAAATTTTTTAAACCTTTGGCAATGTTGAGACAAAACGAGATAAAAATGTGAAGAACTGCAGTGTTGCGACGACACGAGTTTCTAAATTCTACGATTTTCCGTTAACCGCTGATTGCGGACCGTAACGAGTGGCCGAGCCAATTCGTTCGCTCTCTTTTTGAACTCGTCGGTACGATATCACTGGATAGAAACGAATCTATCATTTGTCTTGCCTTATACGTAGAAACTGTGAGAACATTGCAATTTTACAAAAAAAAAAAAAAATCCTCGACGATGCGTGGCGTAAGAGGTTGAAGAAGAGAAGGTGAAAAAAGACAAAAGATCGAGAGCAAAAATCAATTAAATCGTTAGGTTTATCGTGCCTGTGTACCGATGTTTCCACGCGGAATATAGCAGAAAAAGAAAAAGATAGCTCGTCGATAATTGCGCCCAGAAGCACGAATTCACAATTTCCTGATACATAAAATTTCCATAATTCCATTAAACGATCCTCCGATGGCCAACGCAGCCACGCTGGTTTCCCCCTCATAGAAGTAATATATTCGCGTCTTCTTGGCGAGCGGACTTGAGAAGCGGGCAGCCTCGAATTCCGCGAAACTACTCGAACAAGACAGAAGATAAATATTTTCTGCACGGTCCTGCCGACCGTAAGTACGTGCCTGTTGCTCATTAAACGATTCCATCGACATCCAGCCACGATTATCGGCGTGATAATAATCAATCGAAAATGTTTGGCCGCGGACTGATCGTTTCCCAATCTACTTAAGGTTTCTACTCGGAGTGGGAGATCGTAACACGTGGAACGTTAAGCTTATATACCTGTAACGCTATTTTCGAGAAGCGTGTGTTTACAGTAACGATAACGTTTAATTATTTTCTCGTAAACTTTCCACCTTCTGCCACTGTAGCCTCGATAACGAGGTATCTAAATAATTCTACAAACTGTAAGGATTAATTATGAACTTTAATCATTCGTCGTGGAGTGACAGAAGTGAGCCACAAGTTGACGAAATTTAATTATTGTAGATTAAAAATTTAATTGTCGATTAGTCGTAAATTAAATTATAAATCAAACTTTTTAAATGAAAATTTTCAATTACAAATTAAATTACGGATCAAATTTTTTGAGCAAAAATTTTCAATTGCAAATCAAATTACAAGTCAAATTTTCAAATTACAAATTAAATTATAAATTAAATTTCTAAAATTGAAATTTTAAATTGTAAATTTTCAAGCTACTCAGGTTAATCGAACTTCAGTTATCGATGTATGAATTAAAATAATAATAAAATACAAAATTAATTAACAATTAGTTCAACCTCGGGTACACGTTTCTACTTACTTTCGAAACAAACGCAAGACGAAGATCGCTCGTCAACGATATCCGTGTTTCGCGCAAATTTTCCACCGACGTCCAACTGACCGTAGTTAGAGTGGCTCAAACGACGCAGCATCATAAATATCACTTGGTCGGTGGAAATTCACGGACCGCGGGATCAAAATTCAGGGATCAATCGGCAGCGGTCATTAAGACGTAAAATACCTATACACGCCCACCGTCGATTTTCTTGTCGTTTATCTCGCGGCGGCTTCCGTCCACGAAATTGCCGGCTCGTGAAGAAAAAGAAAGAAAATCGGCCGATCAGCGAAAACGCGGCTGCTTAACCTGCGAAACCAAGATAAACGCGACACAACGTCGGTAATGACAGCCATCAAACGTTTTACGACTTAATGACGGAGTCGATATCGATCCTATCACACTGTGACCCCTGAGACGACACAGCCGACCGACGAAACATAATCGTCGACCAAGACGCTACGTTTTACACCTGCGAACAGTCGCAAGAAGCATTCTGCATCCGATTTGCATACGATATTAACGAGACCGCGTTAGTCGAGTGTTGACTGTACGTCCGCGGGCGCGGCTGCTCCTCTCTTCCCATGATAATAATAATTATTGTTATGGTGACTCGGGTTGAAACCGCGAACGATGATCGTACGTACGTGTTGGGGATATATACGCGATGACACGTGTGAATTTCGTTGAACGACAGAGACAGCGCCAGTATTTACTTTGACAGTGGATCACGATGCCGAGTCGCGTTGCTACGAATTTAGTTTTCAACATTTCCAACATTTCCTCGCAATCAGCGGATATTAACATTTGCTGTTGAACATTTGTGGGATTATCTGGAACGAGCAATTGGAAAAACATACAATTTTATCTAGAACAGACGATTGAAGATGCTTCGATCGACGAATGGAATAATGTCACTGATAAAATCACATCTAGTTTGGTTAGTTCAATAGCTAGAAGGCTAGCTGCAATAATAAAGTCAAAGGGAATTATGAATATTAGTTTTACGATTACTTGTTGCTTTTATTATAGATGTTTGAATTACTTGTACACTCGATAATGACAATAGGGCTGCACTTATTACGCGTTCATTTCTGTCATTTTGTTCATTTTTCTTGATATTTTTATAAACAATATGAATGTTTTTTTTTTTGTTTATTTGATATTGTTGTTCTACAGACATTCTCTTTTGGAGAATAGATGTACTATGTTTGTTTAAAAAATATTTGTCTATATATTATCATATGTTATATATTATAGAAATATTTGTTTATATGTTATCACATGTTATGTATTATAAAAATATTTGTTTATATATTATGTTATATATTATAAAAATATTTGTTTGTACATTATTATATATAATATATTACAAAAATATTTGTTTATATATTGTTACATATTATAAAAATATTTGTTTATATATTATCATATATTTGTTTATATAAAAATATTTGTCATATTGTTTAATAAATATTATTGTTCAACATTTTAGTCGTGATTAGTCACTGTACGAATACTTTTTACACCCACTGTATCTCCGAATTTGCGTCAGGTATCCAGAAAAGATTTTTTCAAAAAGCGAAAAACTGACGGAACATGTTCTTATTTTTTTTTTCTATTTTTTTTCGAAATGACGATTTGTTCGTCGAACTTGTCGGAACCGACAATTATAGACACAGTTTGTTAAATCAAATTCAAGATTTATTTATTGCGATTAAAAAAGATATTAAACCTCGTCTCTTTCGGGTGAATTCATCTGTGCATGTTTGCGAAGTAATATTTAATCTTGTAAAAATATGGTATTTTTTTTTAAATTTGACGGACGAAAGTTATTTCACAGACTTACAGAGACTTTTGTCATCTCTGCAAGGTGTCTCGACGTCTAATCGCGAACGAGAAAACACTAATCTCGCCGCAAAGAGAATTTCAGAGATCGATTAGTCAATGAAGTATCCGACCGATCAATTAAAATTGATTCTTACGTTAATCGTTAATATCGATTGATAACAAGCAACGATTAACGTAAGAATTGAATTGTTAATCGCAACGAAAACGATTAAAACAGAAATTTAATTGGAATGCAATCGTTAAATTGGAAAAACTTCATTAATGATCAACTTTTTGCCCAATTCTGCTTTCTCTTATATTAAATTTACCTATAAAAGTCTCGAAAGTCTTGGGATACCTTTTATTTTTAACAGATCGATATTTGTCACAGATAATGAAACTTTTGATCGCGAGTAATCGCATTATCCATAGTGATTCTTTTTTCCCCTACCGTAAATGTAAAAATATTTTTGGAATACTTGATATAAGTATTATAGTATTATTTATTATATATCATGCATGTAGTATTATTTTTATTTATATCCCATATCATTTATTATATAAATATAGTATTATTTTTGTTTATATAATACTATGCTATATAGTATATAAAATACTATAATATAAGTATTATAGTATAAGTTATGTACTTAACTAGACTTTTCGAGTTGGACAATTTTTTTTTTCTAAATCAGATCTAAAAGTTAGATTTTTTTTTTTGTAATCAATCTTCGAAGATCAAGATCATCGAGAAGCGAAGAAACAAAAATTCGCTTTGAAGAATCTACCGAGTGAAGATTACCCAAACGAGTCAGTGGTTCGGGGATTAAAAATTCAATACGAAGGATTAAAATTGACTGTGGAAGGAATGAACGAGCCAGAGGTTGGAGGATTATGAAAATCCAACACGGAGGGATCGAATTGCACGCGTATCTTGTGATAAAAGTCGTTAACGTAAAATTCTTACAGATTGTCGTACGAAGCATCATTGAATGACCAACCCGGACAATATCGAATCTATGCAAATACTGACAACGAGCTAGCAACAGTCCACATGAAAGTGGACTGTGAATAGTTGGTCATAAGGGCAAGATCCAATAGTTGGTCATCTATGCTCCTTCCCCTTCCACTTGACGATGATGACAAAATATATATAGGGACATGCTTTAGAGACATTCGACAAAACATTCTAAATCATTCTACATCATATTCAAGAGCATTAAACATTCTATATCGTTCTATATCATTCTATTTCATACACGACTACGATTGTAACAAGGAATAAACTCTTCGAGTAATATTTGATTCGAATAATTTTTTGACATTTCATATAAATATATAAATTCTTGTAATTAACGAAAGTTATTCTATACAGAGGTATGCTATATCATACATATGTGAGTAATAATTTTTTTTTTCTAGTTCGAGGAGTTTCGAAGATTTCAAGGCCACCTTCGTTTTCCTTTAAGTGAAATCACATACTTTTTTTGTCTCGAGGTATACTTATAAAAATAAACTTATTTCATTAATTTATTATATTAATTATTAATTTAGGAACTATTTTAATCTTAATTCTGTAAAATCTATAAATATATATAAGAGGCATGTTCATGTTGTCTTTGTCTTAGAATCAAAGTACTTTTACACTAAAATTATAGCCTCCTATATACCAAACTTTGTTAATAAATCACTTTTATACTTGTAATAGCAATGAAGATATTCAACCGTTAATTTCTATCGGACAATTCTGTATATAAATATAGAGAAAGAGAGCGTCTATCACCTAACCGTGAGTTCAAATCACCAAATTGAAGTATGACTATGCTCATTGTATTCATTTACTCGCTCTCCTGTTTTTAGCAATTTGATTCTCTTTGGTAATTTTCTATATTCAGTGTTCAATTAATTTAACTTCCCTGCCCTTTTAATTTTTAATATTCAGTATTTATCGTAGGCGATAAAATTTTCAAATTGCACGTGTAGTTTATAGTGCATCGATATATTTGGTATTCTATCTTTGATATTAATTTAATTTAATATTAACATTTAATATCGATGTTAATTTAGCAGACATTGATACACATTAACGTCTGCTTTCGTTTTACTCGATAGTACGTATAAATAAAAAAACCTTGAAAGGAGATTCAAAAACGAAATTCTGACTCACCACGTTATCCTGGCGAGCAACGTCGGCACCATGTTTCAGCAACAATTCCACCACTTCCAAATGACCCTCGGAAGCTGCCCTCTGCAATGGTGTGACGCCAGTCTGAAACACATAGTAAGAATGATTAACGTTCAACTGATCATAAACATTCGTTCGATATTTTAATAAACGTTCTTCCTTAACTTGATTCGAGAAATATTATATTATATTATATTATATTATAATACAAAACAAACATTCTCATCAACGTGATCTGAGAGTAATTAATGTAAGCATTAATGTACAGCGGATCGAAACTCGGCACGCCTAATTCTCTTGCAATATATTTGCGAAGATAAACGGCACATTAACAAAATCTGTTCTCGTGAATAGTTTATTTATTTTTATAGTCATAAAAGTAACGTGCACAGTTAGCAAAATTCCAATAATAATGCAAGTAGTGCAAAAATTCGAGAATCAAATAGACACTGATACACGAGAAGTATTGTTTTTTGCTCTACTTTGTAATGTAGTAAAAATTAAAATATAAGATATTTTTAATGGTTTGTAATTATAAATATAATTATAAATTATAAAACTTATATATGAAATATATATTTTACAAATATTATATATATGTATTAAATATTAAATATATATAAATTAAATATTATATATATATTATATAAATATTATTATATATATTAAATTTTATAAATATATTATAAATATATTAAATATTATTAATGGCTTAAAAACAGGCGTACTTTTCTCATGTCTTACTTTACAGCACTTTGAATATTTTGTAATTTTCCTAATAATCGTTCCGTCATCGAATGCAAACTTAGCTGAATTAATTGAATTAAAAGTCTCTGAATAATTGAAATTAAATGTCTCGAATTTGTTGTCTTTCGTATTATTATTTTATAATTCATTATTGGAAATAGCTAGTGTGTACATCACTCTTGTATACACTATTTATGGAAATTTATGCAGACTTTGCTGATGCATTTGTTTTCACGAAAATATCGCCGAAAAAATTAGGTGTACCGATGCTTTTGGTGTGTCATCAATCTCGATCACGATAGTACTTATTGTAAGAATTCTAAAAGATTCCACTGACATTCTAAATTATGAAAGATTTATCAGTTACATTAATGTATTTATCAGTATCTACATTTGAAATCTCGTATCTCTGGACGTGTTTAAACTCGAGATACGTTCTATTCCAGTTTCCACTGAGAGATCGAGCCACGTTCGAGTTGATTTCACGATTATACTTTTCCCAAGAATTATGATCGACGGCATTCCGTGTTTTGTCAACTGTTAGAAAGGGCATTAAAAATATCTCTGTGTATCAAAAGTATCAGAAACTCTTCTTCCTCTCTGAATTATTCCACTAACGATTTTATAAATGGAGAGTCTTAATTCTCTATAGCATCTTTGTTATTCAGTATCTGTATTTTGAATTAGCAGTAAGTTACATTCTTTTTAAATGTGTAAGTATTCTTCTAATTTTATTTTGCTCGTTTCTTCTGTTCATTCACTTTACTGTATTAATATTGATTTCTACTGTTATTATTAATCTCTTAAAGACTCGCTTCCTTTATTTTTAAGGAAATATTTTATTTGAGATCAAATAAAATATTTTATTATAGATTTATATTTATATTTTTTGTATCATTAATATTGTGATACAAATTTTATCCATTATATTAATATGAAATTATAATGATATTAATACAATATATAGAATAATTTTTATATTATTTATTATATGATTAAATGTTTATCCAATTTTAATTATCAGATGAGTTTCAATAAACAATTATTCTGTGTTAGGAATAATACGTTTAATTTCTCCGATAATTTTATTTGTTTTAATATTTGTAATGTTATTTATGATAATAATAATGATAATCGAAGATTTCAAATTAATTAATTTAATTTTTTATCAAATAAATTTCAAATCTTTTATTTTTCTGTATCTTTTATATTTTATGTTTATTATTAGTTTAGTTATTAATTGATCGAGTTCAAATCGAGTTCCTTTTGATTTAATTGAAGGTGAATCAGAATTGATTTATTCCATGAATGTTTATAGACATGAACAGAACATTTCTATTTTTGTATGTACATGCATATATACATAAGAAATTACACGTATAAAATCTGATGCGTTGGAAAACGTAACATTATACAGATGACACATTAAAAGACTAGACTGTGGATTTTTATGTAAATTCCACGATTCTTATATATAATAATCACTAAACTGGCTAGACCAATATTTATATATTTATGGAAAACTTTAAAATGCAAAAATGCACAAAACGTTTTCGCCCCTTTGCTTTCCAAATCAAAGTGAGAAACTGTACATACAAATATATATATACAAATTATATTATAATATATATATATATATATTATAATGTATATATATTATTAATTTATTTATATTTTAATATTTGTATTATTGCTAAATAATGTATATATATATATATATATATATATTATTTATTAATACTGGTTATCAGTTTAATAAGTTATTACTTATATTTTATATACAATTGATGTAATATCTTATAATTTTATATAGATAAAATAGGAGAGTAAATTATATAATTAATATAATTACATATATAATATATTTATATATTATAATAATAATACATATATTATATATATTATATATACAAATTAAACTACAATTATTTTACAATTTCATTATAAATCACACGTAATATAAGTCGTGATCCTTTCTTCCGTTCATTATCGAACGAAAATCACGTGGAACATCGAAAACAACTTTGTTTTCGATCGATATCACGCTAATAGATACGTAAACCAAATTCCATTACTTCCACCAAGAGGAGAGAACGTAAAATACCGAGGGAAAGCAATAAAGTGTTTAACGTGGACGTTTTAATCTCATTAAAGGCTGACCTATCGTCGGGGTACCACGGAGTTTTCGTAAAATTCCACGATAGAACGACCGCCTTATCTTTCGTTGTTGGACGAAGGGGATCCAGGACGATCGCGTACACGAATGGTTCACCAAACAGACGAAGAAATCTCCGAGTAATCCATAGACGAACTGTCTAACGTCTGAGAAACTGTCGCGCATAAATTGCTGTCGCGACGTTTCACGTGGCTTGGTACCGTTAAGCAGAAGAAAAGGAAGAAAAAGGGGCCCACGACCGTGGGTGCGTGGGCGTCGAAAACGATACGTACGTTAAGGAGATTTAGGAAGGTGTGAAACGTTAAACCGAAGCGAAGGACCACTTCGAATTTTCCTTTTTTTTGCTTTTCAGTCGATCCGGATATACAGCAGAGCGTTGATTATACGACACCTCGATCATACGAACACACCCTAATTATGATGTATGTACAGGTTTGGAAGTACATCTCGGGCAATGTTTATATTTTGCAACTTTATTATTTCGGTTAATTACTATTTTGTAGAACTTTATTAGTTTAGTTAATTATTATTTTTTAGAACTTTGGTAGTTTAGTTAATTATTATTTTTTAGAACTGCATTGTTGTAGTTAATTACTACTTTTTAGAACTTTATTATTTTAGTTCATTATTATTTTGTAGAACTTTATTATTTTAGTTAATTACTATTTTTTAGAACTTTAGTAGTTTAGTTAATTATTATTTTTGAGAACTTTATTATTTTAGTTAATTATTATTTTTTAAAACTTTAGTAGTTTAGTTAATTATTATTTTTTAGAACTGCATTATTTTAGTTACTTATTACTTTTTAGGACTTTATTATTTTAGTTAATTATTATTTTTTAGAACTGCATTATTCTAGTTAATTATTACTTTTCATAACTTTATTATTTTAGTTAATTATTATTTTGTAGAACTTTATTTTAATTAATTATTATTTTTTAGAACTTTATTAGTTTAGTTAATTATTATTTTTTAGAACTTTGGTAGTTTAGTTAATTATTATTTTTTAGAACTTTGGTAGTTTAGTCAATTATTATTTTTTAGAACTGCATTATTCTTCTAGTTAATTATTACTTTTCAGAACTTCATTATTTTAGTTCATTATTACTTTTCAGAACTTTATCATTTTAGTTCATTATTACTTTTCAGAACTTTATTATTTTAGTTAATTATTATTTTTTAGAACTTTATTATTTTAGTTAATTATTATTTTTTAGAACTTTAGCAGTTTAGTTAATTATTATTTTTTAGAACTGCATTATTCTAGTCAATTACTACCTTTCAGAACTTTATTTTAATTAATTATTATTTTGTAGAACTTTATTATTTTAGTTAATTATTATTTTTGAGAACTTCATTATTTAAGTTAATTATTATTTTTTAAAACTTTAGCAGTTTAATTAATTATCATTTTTTAGAACTGAATTATTCTAGTTAGTTACTTTTCAGAACTTTATTACTTTAGTTAATTATTACTTTTCAGAACTTTACTACTTTAGTTAATTATTATTTCTTAGAACTTTACTAATTTAGTTAATTATTATTTCAGTACCTCGTCTAAATGCCTTTCATTTGTCCCGTGAAAACACTATTTAACCTCTCGCGCTGGCAACTGATTGCGGACCATAACGAGTGACCGAGTGTCACCGTGTGCAACAATTCGTCGCTTTCTTTTTGAAACACGTCGGTATGACATCACCGGATAGAAATTATTGATAATAAATTTATTATTCGTTATGTTACCTGGGTTATGTTTAATAATACTTAGAACTGAGAAAATATTGCAATTTTTCGAGATGAAAAATTCTCGACGTGGCACGTTATTTCAGCAAGAGGTTAATGATCTCAAAATTAATGGGACTGTTAGATAAATTACCAGACATCTGAACTGAAATCACGGTCAATCAGAGATCCTGTTTGCCCGTGCATTCTTGCAAGATTATAGATGCACGCGAATGTACAAGAACAGCAACAGGGAGATGTTCCCTGAATTTTGCGCACACAGTCTGTGGAGAACCTTGATACACGAGGCATGCAATGGCTACACGCCCTTTTGTCGAGGAAACCGGCCCTCGTGATCCCGTAATCCCTGTTTGAACCCCGTCGTTCTCGCGTGTTTATGATACTTTAATCGCTATTGACAGGCAGAACGAAACTCGGAGCGCTTCCACGGCTAATTAGCATTGCAAGTTGTTCTATCCCGTAAATGATTAAAGGGTACCCCGATGACCGAGCAAGCGTATAAATTTTCAAAGACCAACTGGCCGATTATAATGATAGCGAGGGGAGCCCTAGGTGACGATATTTATTGCCTGAAACTTTTGAAAATCGAAGGCTGTGGAAAATAAAGAACGAATGTCAGATGTGTCCAGAAGGAGATGCGTATACCTCGTGATTTTATCTTACGATTATTTTTCAGCAATGTGTATAATTATATATTATTCATCTTCTTTATTGCTTTCTTTTGCGTGTCGCTGTGAATAGTTTTATAGTTTCAGTATGTATTCTACATGTGCACGAGTAAGCTTGCAGTTATTTGTTAACGATACATGTACAGGTTCTACAGATAATTGTACATGTATTACTATAAACAGTTACGTCAATTATGTAGCTATAGATAATTGCATACCTATTGCTATTAATGGTTGTAAGGTTAGACGCTTATATAGTTTCTATACATGGTTATACGTGTAGATAGTGTGAATAGTTGCAAGTACAAACACAACCTACATATTAGAAAAGAAATTTTTATATAAGATACATATAAATAGAAACAGATAAGTTTTTAAGATAAGGTACCTGTTATCGTCAAACCGAAAATATCTTTAAAGGGCGAAAATTGGGTAAATTAGTAATTTTTGTAGAAAGATGTAAAGAACGCAACAATATCGTAGTTTCGTGTAATATTTTATTTATAGCTGTACTGTATTTGCTGTACTACAGTAACTAAAAACTAAAAATGTTGGGAAAGTGAAACTATCGTTCTGTATATAGAGGAGCTACAGCTCAAGGTACCAAACATGTTTTTGTTCCATTTTTGTTCCAATTCCACCAGAAGAAGCCCCCTTTCTCCAGAACGAAATAAACAAAACGATCTAACAAATTCCAACGTTCCGTTAACAATGAAAAGATTTCACAAGAATTCCACAAAATTATACGGGCAAACGCATTCCCTTCAGTAGTTCAAAACTCCATTCATCGTGTCGGAAGAAAATTATAAAAAAAAATAAAACAATAAAAATAATAAAATTACGCTAAAACGAAATTCAACGAAGATATACCGCGAACGTTTCCTACTTCAACCACTGGAAACGTGATATTTTGCAATTAAGGCCGGGATTCGCACAGACGGGGTAACAGGTTGGAAGATGTACGTCAGAGGAGAGGAGTCCCTTCTGCACAAAGCGCAAATAAATCAGAAAGAGAGCGGATGCGTGGCAGGCAGGCAGCCGCGGAAACACTTGTTCGGTCGAAACGACCGCGACAACAGAGACAATGGTCCGGGGCTTTCACCGGGGCAATCGGTGCCGGTGTATCGCTATGGTAGCCC
Source organism: Tetragonisca angustula (assembly GCA_036937485.2). Taxonomy (NCBI): domain Eukaryota; kingdom Metazoa; phylum Arthropoda; class Insecta; order Hymenoptera; family Apidae; genus Tetragonisca; species Tetragonisca angustula. The sequence goes on along the minus strand of JAWNGG020000121.1, from coordinate 521,073 downwards.
TTCGTGGTCGCGTTATGGCCACCCGTCGTTAGTTAACGCCATAAATGGGAACGGGCAAGCGGCTATGCGAAAGTTCATGATGTACGTTGTTACGTCAATTACGCGCTTTAGCAACGTTGAACGGGCCCCGGGCTTCCATCACGTAACATTGAAACGCGCCCGGACGTTTCGACGTCTTTTACGCCGCAAGAGGTGCACCGAGGAATCTAAATTAACTCGGCCATTCAGCCGGCTTTACCCAGGCCCTCGTCCACAACGCTCAATATAGTTTAGCCGTACCCCTCCATTGTCGGTTACGTTTGCGTTCATTTTTCTTTTTTCCTCTCTTTGTTTTTTTTTTTTCCATTTTTTCGTTCAGACACTGGTTTGGAACGTTTGAAGGTTAGGAACCCTTTTTTTATTTTTTCGTTTAGACGCTGGTTTGAAATGTTTGAAGGTTAGGAATTTCTTTTTATTTTTATTTTTTCGTTTAGACGCTGGTTTGGAATGTTTGAAGGTTAGGAAGCTTGGAAACGTTTCGAAGCTTATATTACTTAAATCCCAGTGACTTCAAATTCTGAATTTGAAAGATTTTGAATTTGAAAGTCGCTAGAGAAGTTTTATTATCAATCGCGTCCTTTTTTCGTTTGAACGTTGGTAGTTTGGACTATTTGAAGGTTAGGAATTCAGAAGCTTGGGATATGTTGGAAACATTTCGAAGTTTATATTATTTAAATTCCAGTGATTTCAAATACTGAACTTGAAAGATTTTCAATTTGGAAGTCACTAGAGAAGTTTTATTGTCAATCGTGTCCTTTTTTCGTTTAGACGTTGATAGTTTGGAATATTTTAAGGTTAGCAATTCAGAGGATTGGGATATGAAACTTTTCGAAGTTTATATTATTTAGATTTCAGTGATTTCAAAATTCTGAATTTGAAAAATTTTGGATTTGGAAGTCTCCAGAGTAGTTCTATTATCGTGTCCTTTTTTCGTTTAAACGTTGGTAGTTTGGACTATTTGAAGGTTAGGAATTCCAAAGCTTGGAATATGTTCGAAATATTTCGAAGTTTATATTATTTAAATTCCAGTGATTTTAAATTCTGAATTTGAAAGATTTTGAATTTGAAAGTCACTAGAGAAGTTTTATTATCAATCGCATTCTTTTCTCGTTTAAACGTTGGTAGTTTGGATTATTTGAAGGTTAGGAATTCAGAAGCTTGGAATATGTTGGAAACATTTAAAAGTTTATATTATTTAAATTCCAGTGATTTCAAATACTGAACTTGAAAAATTTTGAATTTGGAAGTCACTAGAGAAATTTTATTATCAATCGCGTCCTTTTTTCGTTTAGACGTTGATAGTTTGGAATATTTTAAGGTTAGCAATTCAGAAGCTTGGGATATGGAACGTTTCATAGTTTATATTATTTAAATTTCAGTGATATCAAATTCTGAATTTGAAAAATTTTGGATTTAGAAGTCTCCAGAGAAGTTCTATTATCAATCGCATCTTTATTCATTTTTTTTTCCTTCTTTCGTTTAGACATTGGTAGATTGGAATATTTGAAGGTTAGGAATTCAGAAGCTTGGGATAAATTAGAGATAAAATATTTGAAGCTTATATTAATGAAGCTTGAAACGAATAAAGCTTATATTATTTGAATTTCAGTAGTTCTAAATTCTAAATTTGGAAAATGTAACATTCACTAAAAGAGTTCTATTATCGATTATGCCTTTATTCATTTAAATGCTGATTTGTAGTTCAGAATATATGAAAGTTGGAAGTATTTGAAGTTTGGAATGTTGGAATTGAAAGATTCGAAAGCTTAGGTACATTCTTCAAACAAAAGTAAAGCCTCGAATAAAATATCTCATAAAATACTTTAACTTCAACAACCAATCATTAGTTATGATATATTACATACAATGGTTATTAACAATCAAAAGAAACCTAAACGAAATGTCAAAACTCTCGTTTGCACACACAGAAATGAAAGTAATAATGTTTTAAAATAACCAACGAAAGCATGTGGTCTTGAACATGAACTTTTCGTGTCTATAAAATAAATATGTTGCACGATGCGTATACCACGAAGTACTTACGTTCTCCCACGCACGATCGACGAGTATCCGGAGGAGTGTTTAATGTATTCACCCCTCTTTTCTAGAAGAGTCAGTCGAGGCATGCTAATTGCCTTTTGGACAATAGTGGGATACCATGCTGGCATGTGATCCTCTGAGCACGTTCTACATTACGTCAAGAATAATTTCGTTCGATTTCAGTTGCCTGCCACCGCTGGCCACATTATCACGTTATCAACATTTCATTTTCGATGAAAATATTTTTATTTGAAGTACGTACAAATATGATCAGCAATAAATAACGAGCAGACTTCAGATTTTTATATATTTGTAGAAAATTGTAGAGTACGAAGTTGCATATGATATAAAGGGTGTTTGAAAAAGTTAGTGCAATACTTTAGTAGCATGTAAGCAAAAACACTTTGTTGCTTGTTTCGATGATTGCTACATGTTCCTGAAATATAGCACCAATATTTTTGAAATATTGTATAAAAATATCCAAAGCATAATACTTTCTGCAAAATTTAGCATACGAAACAATATTGTATTTTAAATTATTTGCTTCAAAATGTGAATTTGCATAAAGATTTGCAATCTAATGTTAAGGTTTGTTATTAATTGAATATATAGAGGAATTACGAATCTTTTGCAATGAAAGCACCTTTAAAATTTCTCCATGACATAATGTCACATTGCACAAAGCAATCAATTAAACAGTATTGCCATTTAACTCGAGCTCTATATGAAACAATGGAAAAATCCTGTATTGGAAAATTTCAACGAATATTTTATAAGTTATAGAGAAGATACTTTATAAGTAAATAAAGAAGAAGAACACGTTCTCACGCCTCTGTCTTTCATTATCTAAAATCTCACTGTAATATATCTTTAAATTAAAAAATTAAATACATGATTCTCACAGAAGTGCACCTCGAATTTTAAATACAATTCACCCCAAGGAACGATTCGATATTTGAGTTTCTCTCAAAATTTAACCCTTTATGGTGTTAAAAATTATGTATCACATACAATTATATAATACGTACATTAAATAATATATATATTTTGTATTTAAATTAATAAGAAACAGCTTCCATGCTCATTTTAACGACAGTTCGATCTCATTTGACGTTTAGTTGATTTAACTGTTGAATGATTGAACAACGAATCGAAGAATAACAAATGAAATTTCACGTACAGCTCTCATTCAATTTCTCAGTCCTGGTTCGAGTTTCAGGATTCGAATTGTAAAGTTTCAAATTGTTCGAAAGGTATCCGCTGTGTTTCTTCACTTTCAACTGTCAGAATTCTTTCAAAGCAGGAACAACCGAATTTTTTGCAAATACAATTATCTCGATTGAAGAGAAACCAATCAAATCACAACACTCTGCAACGAAGAGAAATTCGATGGAATAGTATCGGCGTCCAAATAAAGCCAAGTTCTCAAGGAATCAGCACCAAGCTTCGTCAAAAGCGAAACATAAAGTGAGTGAGTGAGTTTGTGTGTGTATATGTGAGAAAGAGAGAGAGAGAGAGAGAGAGAGAGAGAGAGAGAGAAAGTTACAACGACAACGCTACATTTGTCTAACTAACAAGCTACACCACGAGGCGGCAACTGTTAAATCATCCACTGTATCAGTGTGTTTACCGAAGGATAAAACGTCCGAGTCTTTTGAATTTATTGCCTTGATTTATCTCTGTTGTATCCACAGAGATGAAGAAAAAAACGAGGCGAAGGAAGACGATGAAGAAGAAGACGACAACGAGTGAAAAGAACACGACGACGAAGAAGAAGAAGAAGAAGAAGAAGAGGAAGAAGAGGATCCTCCATGTTTCACGTGGATCGACAATGAAAAGAAATCGCGTGCGGTCTCCGCGTTTATCGTCGATCAAAATATCTTCGTCACGATACCTTTATTCAAAATTGTTTTCCCGCGATTGTATTTCCGTAGGCACGACCGCCCCATTCGAATGTGATGTGTTTCGATAATTGCCGCGTGTCTGCCGTTTCATTTGGCCCGCCTCGGCCTCGAGCAGCGTGCGCGATGGTGTTTGGGTAGAGAATTTATGGTGAAGCACGGAAAAGTCGTATTTCATTCGGTCGAGTTTCGATGTAATAACAATGAGGAACAATGGACCTGTAGGTAATACAGGTTTCTCTCTCTTTTTTTCATTTTTGATTTTCATTTCGGTACGTGGTACTGGATGAATTGGGAGAAAAGAAGGATTTAGAGTGGGACACGGTGGTGAATTTTATACCTTGGTATATTTGTTTCTTTTTTATTTCGTCTCCTTTTGTAGGTTGAAAATTCACTTTAAAGTATTTTTAAAGTATGTTGAAAGATGCATCGACGGGATTTTAATTGTATTTTATCGTTGGCAAATTATTTGAATAATTACAATGATCACAATTTTAGTAAATGATCACGATTTAAGTAAAATATTGAGTATGATTACCGAATCACAATGATCACGATTTAAGTAAAATATTGAGTATGATTACCGAATCACAATGATCACGATTTAAGTAAAATATTGAGTATGATCACCGAATCACAATGATCACGATTTAAGTAAAATATTGAGTATGATCACCGAATCACAATGATCACGATTTAAGTAAAATATTGAGTATGATTACCGAATCACAATGATCACGATTTAAGTAAAATACTGAAAGAACTGAAGGAAGTTTATGTTGAAAGCTTCTGTTGTAAATATATGAACATTAGACACGTTTCAAGATTTATTTCAAACTGTTTACTTCCAGTTTAAAAGTACAGAAGTGTAAATAGACAAAATATACATCTACACTTGTTAAATACACTCTTTGCTTTTACTATATTAAATTTTATTAGAATAACAAGATAAAAAACAAAAGGAATAAAATTTTACTCGCCACTATTGAATAAACATTCAATTAAATAAGTAATTCGTTCGAATCAAAATTTATGTATTCCAATAAAGATTTACTCGAGTAAGAATCTATTATATTTATTTCATAATATCATGTGTGAAATAATTTTTCACACTCTATCATGCAATTCTTTTCTTATAAGCCTTTACAATTAACTTTTTCTCAAATATTACGCGTGATTAATTGTCCAAAATTTGAAACAAAAATAATAATTATTCGTATTATTTTTCGAAAAATATTGCAATAGTCATTCAAAAAAAAAAAAAAAAGAAAAATATTCGACTAAACATTCGAGAATAAGTCCGAATAAAATATTCGACTAAAAGAAAATAAATTTAAAACATTTATTTATAATTTTAAAAAAATTTTAATTTTAAAAAATTATTTCAAATAAATATTTAATAATGCTCAATTCTGCTCCTCATTATCAGCAGCAGCATGTATTTAATATACCACGTTTATTTTGTCCAGATATCTTGCTTAATTAGCAAAATGACCAAATTATACCGCTCACCAGGAATATCAAATAATTGGAATAAATTTAATGTTTTATCAGTCTTACAACAATTATGGTGCCCGAAGATGAATATAAAACACAAGACGCGTAAGGCTAAAATTTATTTATGGCTTTTAAACAAAATTCAAAGTCGGACAGGACAAGGGGTTTCCATGATTGGGGTAGCCACCCCTAGATGACCGTGTGGCCTAACGGATAAGGCGTCGGACTTCGGATCCGAAGATTGCAGGTTCGAATCCTGTCACGGTCGAAAAAATGATTTTTTTCTTTTTTATATATATATATATATATATATATATATAAAACACACTTTACAAAGTAAGAAACATTCGAACAAATAAAAATCAACGAAAACTGTATTTGCACGAAGTGTTCCTTTTTGTGTTCGATTGTTTGTTTCAATTGTGATTATTTCTAAACAACAGTAGTAAAGGATACTATATAAGTGGATCTACGTTAATCACTCGTGAATTAATATTTGTTTTGTCCGTCGTTCTTTCCCGTGCAATATCAAGTCCAATTTTGTCCATGTGATTTGCAAAAATCTATCTTTCTTTCGTCACAAATAAAGTAAATATCTACGCTTTGTTAATTACATTTTTATAATGTTGAGTCTTTTAAAATCGCAACACGCGGCGTTTTTCCTTATGGGCCGCTGGTATGAAATCACTGACGATGAGATTGAACAAAGCGTGGCAAGCGGTAAATTACCAAGCGTAATTACGTTTGTTACACGCGGAAATGGGGCTCTCGTTAGGTAGCGGGTCGTGTATGGCAAAGGTCATAGCAAACACGATATAACTCACAGCATATATCTACGGTATCGACCTACGATAGCGTCTCGTCGGTTAATTTGTTGGCCACGCTCGCCTGCTGGCAAGAAAATAAAATTATCGGCGTTAAGTAGGCGGTTCGATGCACGTGCATGTAGACAAAGGGGGGGGGGGAGAGAGAGAGAGAGGAGTTGACGAAAAGGGTTGCGCTCAAACGCGAAGAGAGAATAGAGAAATGGAATAGTTCGTAAAGAAAGAGGAACGTGTAAATTGAAATGGAGAATCGAATTCAAGTGAAACAGAAAAGTGAGTAGTTTTTAATGAAATTTACAGAATGAACGACAAATGATAAGTTACAAACTACATTGTCGTCAAGTTTAATGAAACAAGGAGTTAAATAATTTTCTTGAGGAAGTTTGTAGAAGAAGGAAACAAAGAACTGAATCAAAGTAGAAGAAATAAATGAATCACAAACTAATATGACATAAATGTTGCTAAACATCGATGTAATCATATGTAATTTCGTTGTCGTCCAATTAATAAAATAACAAGTTGAATAATTCTTAAAGAAAGAAACAATAAAGAATTGAATTTGAGAAAGAATAATAAATTTCAAGCTGGTATGATATAAATATCGTCAACATCAGTGTAATCATATATAGTTTCATTTCAGTGTTTAGTTAATAATCTTGCAGTTAATGCGATGTGAGTATTAAAAAATAATGTTAACACCAATCATTGCTCTATTCCACAATTGTGACACACATTGAAAGTCAATGAAGATAAATTAATACCAATTAAACAGAATTTAATTCTAACGAGTTATATTTATATCAATATTAGTTATATATATGTTAATATTAATTTAATTACATATATATTCTATTTATATTAATATTAATTATGTATATATATATATTAATATTAATTTAATTCTATATATTATATTTATATAAATATTAATTTTAGCTTCTTCTAATATCGTGTTCCTCTTTTTCTAAAACTTCGTCTCAATCAATTATTTTTAGTTTCGTAATTTTCCAACAATCGATTGAAACAATTACGTACATATTTGACAAGTCGTTTCGATCGTTTCAAAGTGAAATTGGTCAAATAACTAGTTTCACCAATAATCGTAGCTGAATGAAATAAAAATGGGGGGAGGGGAGATAAAATAGAGGGAGACGCGAGATGCTGGTTAACCTATCGACCGGAAATCGTACGTGCACGACGAGAGGGTACACGCACGTTTGAAGAGGATAGATCATGTAGAGAAATGAACGAAGCATTGCTAACTATAAATCAATGCGTAGGCGTAACGGCGTATCCACGTCCCACACCGTGGTTCCCTCTTGATTATTTACACGCACGCTGACAAGTAATTGATTTTATCACGGAACGTTCAAACACTCTCGCGAAACAACATGAAACAAAGTCACGTAGAAATTCTTTCGCATGTACTATGAACATCACATTCTTGGTATTACTATAAATTCGTCAATTCTGTAAATTTGTCAAACAGTTGTTCAAAAATTCCTCGACTGCCAGATTACTTGAGAAAAACGGAACTGTCTCGACTTAAAAATTCGAAGAGCGACAGATAACGTCTACTAATCAAAAATCTTATAAATAATAAATTCATATATTCTGATAAAAAAATATAAATAAATAATCTGAATTAAATCCAGAAACTAATTGTGATCCTCCTTCAATTAAGTCAAATGGAATTCGATTTAAATCAATTAACAATCTAATAATAAAAGTAAAATACAAAGGATATATTAAAATAAAAAGTTTTAAATTTAATTGACAAAAAATTATATTAATGAATTTAAAATTTTCTGTTGTTATTATTATTATTATAGAAAAAGTTAAAAATAGAATTAAAAATATTAAAATCTCAAATGAAATTATTTGATTCTCCCAGAAGAATTAATCGAAGAACGTTATTTTTCCCAATTATAGTTCGCATAAACGACTACCGTATATAACGAAAGCAATATTCAAGCAACTCGGAATCGTAATGTTCGTTTGGATGAACGAGGAAAGTGTTTCGAATGTTAAATGCACGAGTGTTTAATAATGTCGTTAACGATGGAGTTATTGATCGTTGGACGAGTGTAATATATCGACTGTCGCGTATACGGCGACAAGATCGTTCTGATCGACGAAACGCGAAAAGCAGTTAGGAAAAAGGAAATGCCTTTCGATTCGTAGCCAGGTACGATCCTACCGCCTAATTTAACAGACGAGGCGAGATCTGTACACACGGCCAAGTAATTCTTCGATGCTGAATGATTTAACTCCAGATCGGACGATTGAACGTTAAATACTTGAACGAACGAGAGAAAATATAAATTAACCAGATGCCAGTCGAAACGATCGTTCAGCACAGATAAACGTTCCGATAGTGATCTTTAGGCGACTGGTACGCGGAGTTTAATTCACTCTCAAGTTTCTCGACTCTCTGTTTTCTTCGTTCGACGTTCTGCAGCAATGTTGGATCGAAGGATGAATTATTTACGCATGTGTGTCGCTGTTGAAAATTTAATGAATTGAAAATTCCGCTAAGAGCAAGTGCTTGAAAATTAGCTGGAGAAATGAAATCCTTTTTTGTCGTGTTTCGGGTCTGTTTAACCCCACTTGCGCGGACCGTAACGAGTGACCGTGTACAATAATTCGTCGCTTTCTGTTTCTCTTGAACTCGTCGATATGACATCACCGGATAGAAATTATTATATTACTAGATATATCATATTATATTACTATATATTAGAAGGAGCAATAAATTTATTATTTGTTTTGCCTGGGTTATACTCAAATAATTATTACACAAATTCTTTGACACTTATTGTGCTTAAATACTTTTGAATAATTATTGCTTAGATACTTTCACGTTTATTGTACTTAAATGCTTTTAATTATTTATCGTACTTAAATACTTTTCACACGACTACATGTATATTTTTTTTTTCTTTATTGTACCGTGTAGCTAGTAAAAAACGTACGTTCAGATGAGTTACAAACATGACCATGAAAATTCAAGTTTTAGTTTATCTCTACCGTGATACCACAGAGCTTCATATTTAGTCGAACGTAAAAAAATCGGGAAATGTTAATTCGCAATGCGCAATAGTCACTCGGAGAGAATTTGTTGAAATTCACATTTCCCCCATTTTTTTTTTTTTTTTTCTTTTTCTCGCAGACCTTTCAAATAATGTGATCAACCTCATTAAACATCACGATCTGGAACCGAATAGTTTCACGTCACGTAATTATCACGCGGCTCGAGGCAATCAACGTAATCAAGACGCTTCGTCTATCAAGGATCTCCCCTCGGAAGATGAGGACAAGTCAACGAGTTGCGCCATGTTTTTTCCCTCCTCGCGAGCTTATCGTCACATCCAACGAGTCTTATTCACCCTTCAGCTCACGTTCGAGCTTCTTTGCGAATATGGGCCTCCAGCCACACGCCTTCGAACAATTTTTCAATTTTCCGGAAATCAGTTGCTACCACTTCTTGCGCCAAATCGAACCGTTCATCGACGATGATTCGAATGATTTCTCATTCTTTTCTTTCTTTTTTGTTTTAATGGACTTTGATGTCGTGTAATATTCAAAAATAGAGAATGGAGAAGGAAGTATGAGTTTGCAGAAAGACTGCGACTAACAAAATTGTTTAAAATATTGATGAGCTGATGGACACATTGCTTCGAGAGACGGTATGTACGATGGAGAGATAATGGAATTGAAAATCTTTGATTGTGTGTTTTTCTTTTTTTCTAACTTTGATCTCCGTATCAATTTGGTTAAATTTCTAATCTTAATGTTAATTCCTGACTAATTATAAGAAGTAGTATGCAAACTGACGACAACATAAAAGAAGGTGATTCTAGATGAAAATAAAGAATGAAATTTTTTCATTTGAAGCTTCGTTTTCGAGGAAAATTTCTCGAGTTTGAAAATTTATCAAATGTATTTGAATTTAGCTAATTATAGATTGGACAAAAATGAATGATTAATAGGTAGTCGTTCTATATGCAAAAATAAGACAAAAATTTAGAATGAAATTCTGTCATTTAAGGTTTCATTTTCAAAAAAATCAAGTTTTCGAATATGTTACATTAAAAATTGCCCTAGTACATATGTACTTATAGTAAGTATCTAATAATTGTATTTATTTATAATAATAGTAATATAATTATATTATTAGCACCTAGCAATTATATTACTACATCTAGTAATTATATTTATTTATAATAATAGTAATATAGTTATAATTATATTACTAGTACCTAGTAATTATATTTATTCATAATAATAGTAATTATATAATTATATTACTAGTACCTAGTAACTATATTTATTTGTAATAATAGTAATATAATTATAATTATATTACTAGTTTCTAGTAATTATATTTGTTTGTAATAATATTAATATAATTATAATTATATTACTAGTACCTAGTAATTATATTTTCCAAAAATTAAATTTAAAATGATAAATCCTCCTTCGTATTATACCAGATTGCAAATAAAAAAGAAAATCATTAAAATTAGGAAACAATCTTCAATCTCAAGATCAAACATTTTAAAATTATTTTCCTCGATATATCGTATAATAAAATTACTTACAATCAAAACTTCATAAATGCTTAGAATCAGTACAAAAGTACAAAAGTTGCATTTTTACGAAAAATACGATTTTCACGCTTCTTGAGTTCTCCTCAAATGATGAGGAGTCATCATCAAAAAAAATCGCAATGCTGCCATTTGCTCGACTTCTCGTTGAAGAAGCTGATGGCTCAACATACGCAGCGCATAATCGTTTCAAGAGATAGTTCACCAGTTGAAACGCATAACTCTATGTTGAAAGTTCGCGAGCGGTTTTTACAACTGTCCGATAACTGTAACGCGACCGTACGACGCCTGGGGAAACGTACGAGAGCACGTCGAGCTCTTAATAAATACGTTTCTTCGTCAGGAATGGTAAGAAGTGACAGGAATCGATAGAGAATTCTACAGATTCTCACCGTGTCGCCGCTGTCAGGTGATCTGGAAGTGAAATTCATCACTAGGACGAATTAAGGACGAATAGATCTGAAATTCTTTGGCGATAAGTTGTCTTCGGTGAATGTTCCATGATCTTCAAAATTCTAGTTTAAATGATTATTCTGATGGATTAATTATTATAATAATTTTAATTTTTAGAATGATCATTATAAATTTAAATTTTATTAAATTTAAAAATTATTGTTTATTGTTAAATTTATTATTAACGCTATTAATATATAATAATTTCTTTTTCTATAAATTTAATATTACTTTGTTTTATATTTGAATCAAGTTTATTATTAATTTTTTATATAATTATAAAATGAGGATATGGTGAATTTCGATTTAATTCTTCTTTCTATTTAATATTTTGTACTTTAGCATTTTCTTTACCTTTATATTTAATTTTATTTAATATATTAAATTTTTATATTTTAGATATATTAAATATTAATAAAATGACTCAGAAATTTTAAAACTATGACACAGAAACGAATATGGTTAGTGAACTGAGTCTTGTAATAAAATTTTCAATCTACAAATATAATAAAATTCATATAATAAAACAAAATTTCCAATCTGTAAATATAATAAAACTTGTGACTAAAATTTCCAATCTATAATGTATTATGTAAAATATAGTACAGGAACGTAAATAATAATTAAAAATAATCTTTCCAATCTATCAAATTATGTAATAAAATTTTCAATCTATGAACAAAGTAAAATCTAATCTATAATTGTAAAATAATTGACACAAAAATGAGTCCTTTTACCTTATAAAACAGTTATTTCGATATATAAAATACAATACGGAAGTATAAATCATGAAAATGTAAATTAAATAATTTCCAAGAAATTAGAAAAAAAGAGGAAGTCAAGTTTGAAAATTTATCGAGTATTCTTGAATTTAAGTTCTAAGCTAAATTATTACTATTATTATATTTTGTAATAGTATTAATTCTATAATAATTTGATAATATAAATTAATTAGTTATATAATTTATATTATCATTATATTATATAATTAATAAATTATTATATATTATTAATATTATCATAAATTATATAATTATTATTATATTATACAATTATATCCAACAATAATAACTAACAGAAGCTTATTCTAGATGAGAAAATCGGTCAAAAATGTGTCACAACAGTTTTTGTTAGTTTTCGAAGAAATTTATCAGGTACACATGTGCCAAGACAATTTTCAAAGAAATATATTCAGTTCATTTTCTTAAAAAATGAAGCTTCAGATGAGAAAGTTTTATTCTTTCGTTCAGACTTATTTTCCCTAGACTTTTAATTAATAGAACATAAATAAAAGGAAATGCTAGCTCTCATATTCATCAACATGAGAATAAATCGGAAGAAATGGCCAAAATCGGGCAAAGCCGCCAAATTAGAAATTTACCTCTATTTTTGCCTATTCGAAATTTATCCCCATTCCTGGAAACCTGTACACTTGTAATATAGAACAGAATTTCATTGTATTTCTACAAAGGGACAGTCAGTAATTAGACTTTATTCTTTTACCGTCTATTTGCTTTTAGGTCGCGACGAGGGTCTGCAGCATCTTTTGAATTATTACCATTGTAACGATAATTCAATATTAATATTTGCTGTACTAATGCATACAGAGGAGCACATTCTTTAACGGGCTTATCAAAACAGGTTTAACGCCGGACCCGTGAGATTTAATGAATGGATCGGTTCTTCGTCGTTCGCCCCGGTATCGCGAAAATACGTAAGAACGTAAGTGAAAGTGGGATGAAAGAAGCTGTTATGGAATACGGGTTTTCGAAAGATTTATGACAAAACCTCGCTCGTTTAATGAGCAAACAGTGAGTCTAAATTTGTTAGTCCTTCTAGAGAGATCACAGGCTGTAGATTGGATGTTGTATCGTCCACGGAAAAAAATTAATTTGATGATACATCAAGTCTATGGACGGCGCTAATTGAGGAATTCAAAAGAAACGTGATACACAGCAACGTTGAGAAAGATTTTATTCGGATGACAAATATGTGTGTGTGTGTGTGTGTATAACATTTCAATAAAAAAACCGTAAAAAATTATTACTAATATTATTCTTATAATAAATTTATATATTCAGATAAAAAGATATAAATAAATAATCTTCTATAATATTCTAAATTAAATCCAGAAACCAATTCTGATTCACCTTCAATTAAATTCAAGAGAAATTCAATTTAAATCAATTGACAAATATACTGACTATTATTATTATATATTATACTATCATCATTATATAATATACTGATTATTATTAAATAAATTGACCAATATTAAACATAAAGGATATAAGAAAATAAAAAATTAAAAATTTATTTGATAATGAATTAAATTGATTGATTAGAAATCTTCAATTATTGCTGTTATTATAAATAAAATTAAAAATATTAAAACTTCAAAAGAAGTTATCTGAGAAATTAAACGCATTATTCCTAATATAGAATTATTGTTTGTTGAAACTCATATAATAATTAAAAATTTGATAAAAATTTAATCTTATAATGAATAATATAAAAATTACTCTATATATTGTATTAATATTATTATATATAAAATTAAAAATATTAAAACTTCAAAAGAAGTTATCTGAGAAATTAAACGCATTATTCCTAATATAGAATTATTGTTTGTTGAAACTCATATAATAATTAAAAATTTGGTAAAAATTTAATCTTATAATGAATAATATAAAAATTACTCTATATATTGTATTAATATTATTATATATAAAATTAAAAATATTAAAACTTCAAAAGAAGTTATCTGAAAAATTAAACGCATTATTCCTAATATAGAATTATTGTTTGTTGAAACTCATATAATAATTAAAAATTTGGTAAAAATTTAATCTTATAATGAATAATATAAAAATGATTCTATATATTGTATTAATATTATTATATATAAAATTAAAAATATTAAAACTTCAAAAGAAGTTATCTGAGAAATTAAACGCATTATTCCTAATATAGAATTATTGTTTGTTGAAACTCATATAATAATTAAAAATTTGGTAAAAATTTAATCTTATAATGAATAATATAAAAATTACTCTATATATTATATTAATATTATTATAATTTTATATATATACTACCCATCCAGTGACACCCTATATATACAATTATATTGCACGAAGGAAGATCATCTGCCCCCTTAAAACCAAAAAAATATTGCCATTCTGGGCCAATTGTGTCATTCCAGCGCAAGGGGTTAATGTTTAATTTTTTTATTTTTCACGACTCTCCTATCAAAATTATTCGATCGCGCGATCAACCAAGCAAAATAACCAAATCAACTCCTCGGCTGCTGTTTCCACACGAAGAGTCATTGGCCGAGTTGATCCCATCTGAGTTAACTGTACACGACCAAGCGAGCGAACAAGGACGTGCAACGAGGAACACGCGAGAAGTGATGGAGCACGTCTACGGGATCATTTGCTCTAATGCAGCCCAGGGATAGGCAAATTCTCTCATTACCCGGGACGAGCAACGCTCAGGCTGAACACCGATCCAGCGCCTGTCCCTTGCAAATTATAATTATCTCAATTGGCGCATTAATCCGCGTGGACATCGATTTCGATGTACGACGAGTGAGACGTTTCGCGTTACAATCGCGAGAATATTTATTTATCTGCGTGAAGTCCCAACGAGGGCGGTCTTCGAATTAACCGCGCTTTTTTCCATAGATTTCACGGGAGATTAATGGAAACGATGAATAATAACACGATACGGTGGGGCAATGACGACGAGGAAACGAGACGCCCGCGGGCAACTGTTACCAACTCGTACCGGGTTCCTAATCGCTTTTCGAAGGAAGCACAGCGACTTGATGCGCAATTGTTTCGTACTGAGAGTTAGACTTCGTTTGAATGTGAATTAATGATAGAATATTGCGCAGCGGTTGGACAAATTGTTACGACGGAGATATAAAATTTTCCACTGTTTTCCCAGAGAAAAAATTGCATACTTTTCAATGCAACTTTTCGTTAAAAAAAAAAAGGAAGTGAAACTTATAGTATATGAAATAGTATATAAAATGTATAGCACATAAAATATAAATAATTATAAAATATAAAATATAAATATAAAATTTTATAAAATATAAAATAAATATAAATAATAATAAAATGAATATGAAGAATGAATTTCTTTTCTCTTGATTTCTCTGTTCTGAAACCTATCGCGTGAGAAATATTTCTATTAGCTCCGAGAGAAATATACTATTACTGTTTAACAGAAATGTTGACATTCAACTTTCGTTTAACAGCTGAAATTTGTGTTTAATTTATGCCAAAATTGGTAAGTAAAAGTAATCCTGCATCGTTAGAAACATAAACAGATATTAGAGAACGACGTTATTCTTCTACGGTTGTTATGATTATTACAATTATTATACATGATACAATGATTAATTTAAAATTAAAAGAGAGAGATTCAATGAATATAATGAAGAAATGATTCAGCGTACAAATATAAGAAAGAGTAAAATTTTTTTCATTTAAAAATCCTTTCTTTCTGACAAAGTCGAGTTTACAAAAACTTATCGATATATTATCATTATATTGAACAATTTATTTTCTTTCATTTTCATAGTTACGATGAACGTATGTGGAACATCTTGTACAGCACCGATTTCTATTTTCTTTAGCTCTTTAAGTGTTCAAATCTACGCTAGATTATCGTACAAACAACATATTACTATTGTTATATTATTATTGTTATATTATTAACTAATAACAAAACAGTTGATTTATTTATTAGAGATTCAAGAAATATGAATGCATTCTTAATTAAATAATATTATATTAATTAATTATATTATATTATATATTAAATAAACAATAACATAAATAATATACGCCCCTTATTCGGTATTAAACTTTTAAACTAATTTTAAACACCCGAAGGGTTAATCTTCTTTTCACTTTTTCGTCAGTTTGTGTTTCTTTAAATAATTTTCCGTTCTTGCAATACTTTATTTCTAAACAGCATGAAATAGATAATGTTAAATAAAATGCCTAACAAATACGTATACTTTAATATCCATTGAGACATAACATTTCAGACCGGGAAGAATAATTATTATATTAATTTGTGTGACTGATTCGATGAAATTAAACTTTTTGATTTAATAGTTCTCAGCTGTGTCTTTTCTCGTAGAGAAAAATCATGATAATAAGTATCGCGCGAGCATCCCGGAAAATGTCAGAAAAAGTAGCAGAAATTGATTGAAACGGCTATAAAATTGGTATAAAAGAAGAACGTTTTGTACCGAGACCAGCTAGATGATAGTTCGCTTAAAAAAAAAAAAAAAAAAAGAACTTTTATAACCCGCGGTATTAAATACTAAGCGTAATCACACGCGCCGTAGGCTAGGCATAAATGGCCGCTAATAAAACAGCTCGACTCTTTTCTTCCTCTGCAAGCGTCTCGCATGGTTGCTCCGTTGCAAGAACGAACCGAGAGGAATCTACGAATTTGATCTTACTCGATTGCGGACTTTCATGGAAATCCATACCTTTGTAAAGAAACTTGATAGAAAATTGTTTAGATATTTTATATGTTTTTCTCTTTGTATCGTGCATATTATATTTTGTTCCCAAAATTATGGTACAATCGGAAAAGGAATGATTCTAATGAAAAGAGAAGAAAGAAAGAAAGAAAGAAACGTGTAATTATAAGTATAATTTGTTGACTAGGAACGTGTAAATCTATGAATTTATTTAACTATATAACTTTATTTTGTGATTTTAGTATTAATTAATAATAGAAAAATTTTATAACCTATTAATTTTCTTCTTTAAAGATTATGAATTTATAAAATTTATTATGTATATATATAATTATTTAAAAAAAACATTTTTTAATTTTAAAAAATAAGATATAATAATTAAGTCAGAAATAAATTTATGTATACCGAAAATTTTAAATGGCCTTAATTTAATGATCAATATTAACCTAACCGAAACCTTTTCGAAAATGTGCACAGGCATTTATTAGTTTAATTATAATATAATTAATTAGTAAATTGTACAGCGTAATCGTAACATTTGTACATTGTATAAAATGTGTAATTTTATAATTGTAAATGTATAACAACACGTAACAAAATATATAGTTGTAACAAGTCCAAAACAATGATGCTAGAGAAAACAGGATCATGATATGAAATTGAGAACAGAATGAATTTCATTTAGTCGTTTTTCATCGTGGATATTAATTTTTTCTCGTTGTGTCATTGCGGCGCTAAAGGATAAATTAAATTGAGAAAAAAAAATGGAAGACGAGTGAGAATTAACGTGCCATTAGAGCAGGAGTCATTAGTGCAAATGAAAAAGAAAAAAAAAAAAAGAAAGAACCAGGACTGCAACGTCCTACGTTCTAATTTACATCGATCTTCATCAACGAAACACCCGGCAAACTATTCTCGGGCACGAACGTTTTTGGGAAACGCGGGATTATCGTGCGGCGATGATCATCGAATCGTTTCATGGCAATTTCGATAAATTACTGGCGTGCACTTATGACGGAACGCGCGCCTCCTTCAATTTAAATTCCACGCGAGGAGGTATGAATTTTTTAAAGGAATGAAACAGATTGAACGTATTTTGAATGGGTCGTTGATGAGAAGAAATCTTTCCTTACGTTGAACAATCACAACTATACGAGTAAAAATTTATTATTTATTCTGCCTCGGTTATACCTAAAGGGGGTATGTATTCTAGCGTAAAGTGCGTGTTTTTTTAACCTTGTTAGGGAATTTTTTGCAAAGAAACTGTTATACCTATTGCGGTCAAATTGACGAGGTTTATTTGTACGTATTTCAGCGACGTTTCAAAATTTTTTGGGGCAAAAAAAGTTAAAATTAGTGACACTGCATACTCTCAAACATGGTCGTCTCACGGTCGTCCATGATTCCGGCCATTCTGCTTGTAAAAAAAAGCGAATGTTCCTTAATTCGTATGAGTTTGGCTATAGCAAGTACCGAAACAAAAGAAAACAGTCGGTAAGTAAAAAAGTGGCGATACTTTGATGTTCGATTATCGATTTTTGCATGTTTCTGTTAAACTTCGGAAGCCTAAAAAAATATAAAAAATTTTCTGGTTGATTCTGATAGGGGCTATAGTCACGCACGTGCTAAATACGTACTTAAAATTTCGAGTCAATTAGTCAAGTATATTTCTGAAAAACATAGTTTCCAAAAAAATGCCTTTGAAGTTTAGTATTGCGGTAACAATGACGTCGCGTCCTTCAAACAACCATAACTCGTCAATTTTAAGAGTTCACATGTAAGGTTACAGAGATTTATTTTTGAAACCATGTCCTTTAAGAATATGCAAAAAAAAAATCGATTTTTTTTAAAAGTTCACACTTAAATACACATTGAAAACATGTACATTGTTGTTCATATCTTTCGAGATCAACTCAACTAAATATAGACGTGATACGATTGTAATTACTATTAGAGTTGATTCGTTATTGTGCACGTTCTGAACAATTAATCAAAAGATCAATTTTTAATTAACTTGAGGTCGATATTTTTCGTACATTTGGCAAAAAAAAAATCGAGCTTTCTTCAAAAGTTCACAGCCTCCCTAGAATACCCCCTCCCTTAAATATACTTAAAACTGAGGAAACATTGCAATTTTGGGGCAAAAAAAATTCTCGACGTGCGTGGCAAGAGGTTTTAATAGCGAAACGATGAAAAAGGGGCAAAACGGTCGGTAGCTCGGAAAAGCTGAAATTAAATTTCGCGCCGCTTCCACGTCGTCCGCTACTTGGCCTCTAATGAGTTCCTGATGCAGTCGGCATACATCACTGTCTACCTGGCGATTAATACTTCGGCTCTCTCTGCTCGCCGTGCGCGTGTAAATAATAAGAAATTCACAGGAAAGGGGAAGTGGAAGGCAGGAACGACCGAGCTATCCTTCCCTTTTCCTTCCTTCTTTCTTTTTTTTTTTTTTTTTTTTTTAATTTCGTTTCGTTGCGTCTGTACATCGCGTGAACCACGATAGAACGTAATCTCGAACGTGGCCTCGCATTAATTAACGTACACACAGAATCGTTCATCACGACGGCCTTGATATATCTAATCAGGACTTCGATCCATTACAGTGACGATCCAGAGGGATCCTAACACCCTTGTAATTATTATTCTATTAGATGGCGAACCGTCTCGTATAGTAATCCTTCGTATCGATCAATTAAACCCGGACGTCTGACGCGTTCCTCTCGCCCGTCTGCGCAATAGTTTGCATATTTCTCATTATTCGTGCGTGTCAGTTCGTTAAACTTATTAGGGCTGCGTAATTACGTGATTAAGAAAATCATCCTTCTGCGATAGGCTGTTATTATTTAACTACCAACAAGCATTACTCCCTGTGCCCGTGCTTAAGCTTCTGTTTTCCTTTTCACCCAACGAGTGCTCAAAATTACCAAACGTATAGAAATTTGATACTGATCGCGTGGCACGTAGAGCAAATTAAGAATGCACTTATCCCCGAGCATACGTTGTACTTGCACTGCGACGTGTTATGTTCTTTGAGCCTCTAATTATTTTACTATTAATTGAAAGATCAATATTCTGTGTTAAAAACATTCAAAGGGTTAACCATCAAGCTGTTTAACATGGATCGTAGATGATCATGATAACTTATTTATTTATTTACAAATTATTTACTTAACTTTATTTACAAATTACATACTTATTTATTTAACTTTATTTACTTACAAATTATTTACTTATTTAATCATTTACCAATTATTTACTTAACTTTACTTATTTACAAATTATTTACTTATTTATTTACTTAACTTTATTTATTTACTAATTATTTTAACTTTATTTATTTGCTAATTATTTCAATTTTATTTATTTACTAATTATTTTAACTTTATTTATTTGCTAATTATTTCAACTTTATTTATTTACTAATTATTTTAACTTTATTTATTTGCTAATTATTTCAACTTTATTTACTTACTAATTATTTTAACCTTATTTATTTGCTAATTATTTAAACTTTATTTATTTGTTAATTATTTCAACTTTATTTATTTGATAATTGTTTCAACTTTATTTATTTGCTAATTATTTCAACTTTATTTATTTGCTAATTATTTCAACTTTATTTATTTACTAATTATTTCAACTTTATTTATTTGCTAATTATTTTAACTTTATTTACTATTTTAACTTTATTTATTAATTATTTACTTATTTATTTACAAAAAAACTTTACAACAGCTGTACGATATTTTTTCGGCATTTTACTGAACTCTGAAAACAGGGTTGAATAACGAAATGTCAGAATTCCTTCAACATTTGTCGCCACTGTGCGTGTATGTAACGTAACCTATTCGATTAAAATTGAAACACTGTCGAAACAGTCATTTCTCCGTAGACACAGAACACGTCGAGTAACCTTTTACTCAAAGCGAATCTGGCACTCAGTTCGGTACACTCTCTATTCGCTCTCTTTGATAGAAAGATTCGCAAGAAATCGACCAGTGAGTCGGTGCAAAGTAATAGATCACACAGATCTCTCAGAAAGAGCAATTCGCTCGAGATACCTTCCTGGAAAGATACCAATACGAAATGTACCGAGTCGTGACTTCAGAGATGTTGTCTGAGAGATCCCTCCAAGGGATCGGGGGCACGAGTTCTTCTCGGAACTCATGATTTCGTTTCCACGGGTCAACAGGTCATGCTTATAATTGCTTATTAAAACCAGCCAGCTATCCGGCTAACGAGGTCGATACCTGGAAACACTTTGTACTCCAACGTAGATCCACGTCTCAGCGTGGAATCTTTGAATCTCGAAAAGACAGAAGAATCATTCCATGGAAAAATTAGAAAGAAGAAAAAAAAAATTCTCGATAATGAACAGATAATTGACTGTGATAGTGAGGTCGGGAGGTAGCGAGTAGCAGGATAAAGTAGAAAATTCGTTGAAAGTAAACTCGTAGAATTCATAGAGATAAAAGAGTAAAGTATTTGAACTTTTTGTGAATATATTACAAATTTAGTATATTTACTGGTGGATATAATATAATGTAATTATTATATATCATAATATAATATTATATTGTAATTATTATTATATTAATGTGTAATATATAATATATTATAATATAATTGTATATATAATAATATAATAAAATAGCTTCAAAATTTCATTAACACTGTAATGAAGTTCAATCATTAAGGTCATATTGATCATGTTGCAAAAATACGTACAAAAATTACAAGATATACAATACATATATGTACATATTCTGCACTCGTAGCAAGAACATTTAAATAATCAATTATCTATTATATTAATAAATCTCAACATTCGAGATCATATTCAACATGTTGTCATATTATTTGGCTATTGAGATGACTATGAAAGCTGCATATCAATTTAATATTATTACTAAATATACATGTACGTATTTGTAATAAATACCTACTAATTACAATAAATAAATATACATTACAATTAGTAGTGTTAATTTATAATTAATCGTCAACAAAAAATTTACAATTAAATCATTCTATATATTATATAAAATTTATCGTACACACTGTAAATTATAATTGAATTGTTAATGAAATGCATATATGTATATAGAGATAAAAGTTTCTTTAATTCTAGTGTGCAAATACTTTTTCACTTACACGAATGACTAATAATTGGAAGCAAATTGCTTCATTCGATCATTCTACTAACCAGGAAGAATATTCGTGACGATGCAATAAAAATTTAGAAGAATATTAGAGCAGAATTTTAAATTATTCACGTCGCGACTTCGTAAAATTAACACGTTATCAAACGATGTCCAACCGGGACACGAGGTTACACCTATCCAGCAGCATTTTGCAACGTTGTATCACAGATCATTCTTTCGAACACGCGCGAGCTATATTTCAGCACGCTGCCCGTGTCGAAGGTGTTACACAAACTTCTCGAACACGTCCCAGTAAATCGTGCAATTACACAAAGGCAAAGCAATAAACACCGAAGTCATATAGATCGGCGAACAATCGCTTCCGAAACGGACGATCGTTAAAACTCGGCGAGGCTCGATCAAAGAGAAAATAAAAAAAAAAAAAAAAAAAAGAATCGACCGTCGGCCGGGGCCGGTGTTGAACGCAATTAAATTGAAAATTATTGATTTCACGAGCCACGGGGCCGACCGTAAAACCTGGATTACAAGCCGATGCGAATATATTACGCATGTGCACGTACACGCGCGAGCGAAACACACCATCCGCGGGTATTTACACCGCGTGCAACGTGAAAGTAACGTGAACCGCCTGGGTCAGGGGTATTTATAAATTTGCAGAGAGATGCGAGATGAATAATTTTACGAGCTCGGCGGTTATTTACGTGCAAATTAACAGTCGTACGGGGTGCATGCCAATGACGCCACGGGCGGACGAAAGGAAGAAAGAAAGAAAAAAAGAAGGGAGAGAAGAAAGAGGGATTGGGGGGAGAAAAAGTAAAAGGGAAGCTGGGAATTTATCGCGCGACACGCGCATTTTTCGCGAGTGAATTTATGCCCATGGCTCGTGGGCGCGCGTTTTTCTGAAAAACACGAGAACCACCACCGTGAAAAGCGAGCGAGAAACTTTCTCTTGTACACTGCGGTCAGGATAGTTTGAAATTTTCAAAGAAAAAAATCGATTTTTTTGTTTTCGTCTTGTTTTAAATAATTAAGACCTCGAACTGCTATTTAAAACGACTTATTTTGGGGTATAATAATAGATCCGCGGATACGGAACAGTTGAATTCGTATCACTGTTTATTACAACTTTAAGCTGTATTAAAAAAAAATTGTGTAAATCGTGTGATTCGAACATTAGTTTTGATTCAATCAGGGCTGGGGGAAGTTTGAGTAAATTGAAATAATTTGCACAAGTAAATACTATTTAATGCTATTTCATTAAATGTTCAAATCGTGAGAAAATACTATTTACCACTTTCACTCGGATTCAAATATCGAAAATAGTGAATTGAAAATAGGACATACAAACTTTAAAATTAAACATTAAACATTAAACTTCGCTATCTTCTATTCTGACAGGTTGATACATTATGAACGTCGACGAGCGTAACAGCCAAGGTTGGTATGTGTGTTGTGTGAATATTGCGTATTGATAGTTAGGGAAAACGGAAGAAGAACGAGTAGTATGGCGTGTGATGAAAATATAAACGAGATTCGTGTATACGCATATATATATATACTATTAATTGCAATACCATTAGTCTAAATACCATTCTGTGAAATATTACTATTTGATGAAATATTAATGAAATTATGTGAAATATTAATAAAATATTGATACAATTTTCTTATATTTTAATGAAACACTTATTGCACAATACTATTTCCATACGTAACTACACACATGAGAAAATAAAAATATTTACATTCTATTTCTCCCCAGCCCTGGATTATAATTTAGATGTGAATTGTAAGAACTCTCTTCAAGTAGTACAGAAGACTCTCCAGAGTTATAAGAAAAACTGATGGAAACGAGGAATTGAAATCAAAATTCAAAGACGGCTGCAATTCTGGCTGCAGGAGCAGAATCCTTTTCCAGAAAATTACACAAGATTATAAATAATTATATAAAATAAAGATCATATTTCCTGATAATTTAAAAACAATTAATCGATTTAAAATAAATTAATTGCTAATTTAAAGGCAAAAAAAAAAAATGTAAGAAAAGGAAATATGGAAGACATGGTTGCGTGCACCAGTTTACGATCGTCCGGTTAAAAATCGTTTTGCAAGGAAACAATTACTCACGCCGCGATTCAGCGGCTGGGGCGTGTCGCAACGCTAGGATCAAGCTGCAATTAAGGATGATCATTACAAAAAATGAAGCAACGATCGCAATATTTCGTTGGAGCAACGTCATCTAGACGAACCCTAATTAAGCTGTATCATTTCACGGCGCGAGGTCCAGCGTAAACGATGCAATTTCATTACGCTAATGCCTGTATTTCAGCATCGGGCGATGGTACTAAACTCCGGGGCCAAGTGGGTTTCCGTGTGCAAAACTCATTTTGTTCGACACGAACGAACGCGAGAAAACACTCGGCTTCGTCGTTGTTTCCTCGCCCGGTCGAAAGTCTTTCATCCTTTAATCCCATGCGCTGGCCAACTGATTGCGCGGACCATAACGAGTGACCGAAACCGTACGCAGTAATTCGTCGCTTTCTTTCTGAACTCGTCGGGATAGAAATTATCGAGAGTAAATAAATTTACTATTTGCTTTGCCTGGATTGTATTTGAATGTACTTAAAGTAATTAAACAAAACGTACGAGCGATGTAAATTCCACCCGAATTGCGGTTCTGCGAGAGTTGAAGTGATACAAGCGTCGGGTACGAAGCAGTACCTCAAGTATCACCAAGGTACAAAGAGTTGCAGATGAATGTGTCTTAAATTTGTGAAGTTCTGGTAATTTTGAGCGTTCGGAGTCAAATGAAATGAAACGAGATAAAAGTGTTAAGAATTGCCGTGTTGCGACGAAACGAAATTTCTAAATTTCTACGCTCTGCGTTAACCACTTGCGCCTGGCAACCGATTGCGGACCAAAACCGTATACAATAATTCGTCGCCTACTTTTCGAACTCGTCGGTACGAGCTATCGCTGAATAGAAATTATTGAGAGGTAATAAATTTATTATTCGTTATGTTGCCTGGGTTATATTTAAATATACTGAAAACTGAGAAAATATTGCAATTCTGAGGCAAAAAGTTCTCATTCCTGTACCTGACATGCAATACGATAAAAACCTTGATAACCACCGAGTACGTAGAACAAAATCTGACGAAGATATCTCATCAATTGCCTCTGTAATAAATTTTTGAAATTGTAAAGAGACTTTATAGACACCCTGTATAGTTCTTGTAATTTTTCAAGCCTTGTTCCAAATTTGTTTTCTAAATTTTCCCCGAGCAGAGCCCACCAAATCATTTATCATTCATCAGGGTCAGTTGTTTCTAGATTATAGTTGTTTCTAGATACACTCGAGATTGCACGTTTGAAAACGTCTGAAATCCTCCGTCGAAGAATGCATTTCGTATTCAACGACGAGGGTGCACAGGAGGGATACACGGTGTCAAGATAATAAAAAAATGGCGTTCGTGGGGATGGCGATGGTTGGTCGATAACCGCGTGATACATCGTGTATATAGATCGAAATTGCATCACGTCGATGGAGAGGAGGATAGTCCCCCTGTGCCTCTTCGAATCCAAGAGGATTAGCGAATTTCGCTCAAGGCGACACACTCATACGCAATTCGAAACACGTTCTGTTCTCTCCGACGAAGAAGAATCCTTGAATTAGATTATTAGAAATGCGCATTTTTACGATACATTTGCGTATGTAATGTAATTAATTTGCATACAATGACATATGCGAGAAGAATCGAGAAAATCATGGGACTTTTTAATCGGTTTCATTTATTATAAATAGGGCGTGGGTTTTACGCAATTTTCTGGAAAATAACAAATTGCAAAATTCTGTACACAATGCAACAAACAAAAATAAATATTATATATCACAGTAGATATTGCAATATGTAATAGATCAAATGAATTTTTTTTTAGGTTTTATTTCTTTGGTAATGTTCACAAAATTTTGAAAGTTTAGTTTAAAATTATTAAATAATTAAAGAAACGTGGATTGTGAAACTTTCTTAACCCTTCTAAGACGAATTTTTTTAACGAAAAATTATCTTTCACGCAAAAGCAAATAAAAAATATAAAATTTACTTCGTCTTTAAGAAAAGAGACTAAAATTTTCATCAAGGACATTAAAATAAAAAAAAAAGTTTCGAAAAACTTTATAAATACAATAGAGCGCAGAAATTTTTATTTATACGTATTACGTGAAATCATTTTAATCTCTAAAAATACATCCATAAAATTTCTAATTATAAAAGGAATTATAAATTGGTCATTTTTACTTTTCCAAAGTAAATTTAAACTTTTAGATTTTCTAGCAATTCCAAGCGCTCGAAGAGTTAATAATCAGTCTCCTCGTACAACCTTGTTAATTTAAATAAATTTCAAAATGAATTAACTAAATTTAAAATTTACGTTTAAATTTAAAAAAAAATTTTAATTTTAAGGTTACTTTGAAATTTAATTTAGAATAAATGTCAGAATTAAGTAAATTTAAAATTTACGTTTAAATTTTTAAAAAAATTTTAATTTTAAGGTTACTTTGAAATTTAATTTAAAATAAATGTCAGAATTAAGTAATTTTAAAATTTACGTTTAAATTTTTAAAAAAATTTTAATTTTAAGGTTACTTTGAAATTTAATTTAGAATAAATGTCAGAATTAAGTAAATTTAAAATTTACGTTTAAATTTTTAAAAAAATTTTAATTTTAAGGTTACTTTGAAATTTAATTTAAAATAAATGTCAGAATTAAATAATTTTAAAATTTACGTTTAAATTTTTAAAAAAATTTTAATTTTAAGGTTACTTTGAAATTTAATTTAAAATAAATGTCAGAATTAAGTAATTTTAAAATTTACGTTTAAATTTTTAAAAAAATTTTAATTTTAAGGTTACTTTGAAATTTAATTTAGAATAAATGTCAGAATTAAGTAAATTTAAAATTTACGTTTAAATTTTTAAAAAAATTTTAATTTTAAGGTTACTTTGAAATTTAATTTAAAATAAATGTCAGAATTAAATAATTTTAAAATTTACGTTTAAATTTTTAAAAAAATTTTAATTTTAAGGTTACTTTGAAATTTAATTTAAAATAAATGTCAGAATTAAGTAATTTTAAAATTTACGTTTAAATTTTTAAAAAAATTTTAATTTTAAGGTTACTTTGAAATTTAATTTAAAATAAATGTCAGAATTAAGTAATTTTAAAATTTACGTTTAAATTTTTTAAAAAATTTTAATTTTAAGGTTACTTTGAAATTTAATTTAAAATAAATGTCAGAATTAAGTAATTTTAAAATTTACGTTTAAATTTTTTAAAAAATTTTAATTTTACGGTTATTTTGAAATTTAATTTAAAATAAATGTCAGAATTAAGTAATTTTAAAATTTACGTTTAAATTTTTTAAAAAATTTTAATTTTAAGGTTACTTTGAAATTTAATTTAAAATAAATGTCAGAATTAAGTAATTTTAAAATTTACGTTTAAATTTTTAAAAAAATTTTAATTTTAAGTTTACGTTGAAATTTTAAAGTAAAATTGATCTTTCTGTTTGATTCGATAAATCTCATAGTATTAAATAAAGGTATCTGCTTTAACAGACGTGTTCTATGGTATAATCAATCTCCAAGTGATTGTTTACGGCGGTCTAATAGAAAAGTTACACACAGTTTCCTAGACGAAGGAACCGCCTCTGATCGATTTTTCCTGCTTCTGAACGGAATATATATTACCGACAGCCGGCTCGCGATAAAGACAAGCTGATTTATCGTTTAACTGTTACACACCGCCGCTTCGAGGGCCGTCCTACGAATGCTTATTCGAGCTTGACCGACATACCGTTGATAGGCAGCTTTATTCGACGCTCTATCTTCCCCAGGGGATCTTCGACGTTGTAGCCTTCCCCTTGCACCCTAATGGACTGGTTCTACGAGTCTCAAACCCCGACACAATTTACGCAGTTTCGATCGCACTTCTTTTACATCGTTATCTACCTTTTACGTTACAGATGAAACAATAATAAGATCAACCCTCGTCCAGCCAAATTTTCTTCTTCTTTCTACGACCCGTATGGTCGATGTGTTTCTCTTGAAAATTCTTAGCCGAGCTTCTACTTAGAAGAAATACCAAGAGCTATGATTTCGAAAGAATCCCAATAACTTGTTTTTGGAGACGTGAAACAATTTTTATGGATAATCTTTGGTAATAATTTTTTCTTGTAGCTGAAGAGGCTTCGGAAATTCGGGGACAACCTTTACTTTTTAATAAATGGAATCGTACATTATATTTCAAATGAAGTTAATATCACATGTTATAAACATTTGTATAAACATTTTTCTCTGCTCGTTCACTATCTCGATCTCTGACTTTTTTCCTTAGAACAATGAATCATTGTTAACATAATTGTATCATAATTTAATATTGTGTACAATTGCCATATAATGTAATAACGAATAATGAATTATTGTATCACGCCATAATATATTCGTGCAATTCCCTCCGTTTACAAACAAGACGAATTTGTTAAAATTATTCTACACGTAGAAACTGTCCATATTTAGAATCTAAATTATTTCAAACGATGCCAATCAATGAGAATTCTTAAAAATGCCGCGACGAGAGTTACAGTTTGAGCATTTATTCGACGACCTTTCAACAAACAACGGCCGAATAAATCTCGAGGAAAAATTGTTCGACACGCGACACGAAACTAACACTCGACACCTGTTGCAACGATTCTCACGCGTTATTCCGGACAGCGTTCCGCCTGTTGAACATTACACGGCTCGAAGCAGCGATCAACGCCTCCGGCAATTGCACGACTGTCAATGTTGCACTTTAACCCAGCAACCGCAAGTGAAAAGCCGCAGATAATGGCCAACGGGCTCTCCCCTTTCATCAAATCACCGCAAACGAAGTAGCAACCATTATAACGCCCGTCGACTAAACTCTCCCACCCCTCCCCCAGCCCCGTTTATTCGCGGTTATTTAGCGAGACGAAGGAAAAAAAAAAATTCCCTTTCGATTGACCTTTAATTTGTTTACGAGTGGACGATAGAGTAATTGCTCTAAAGCTCTGAGTGAATCAAAAAGTATCATTTCAAACATTTTTAAATGAAATAATAATGACGATGATGAAGGTAGTAGCGATGTTTGATGATGCTATTTCTTTGGTGAATTTCGTTTTTCAAATACTGAAGATTACTAGATTCGAACCATTTTTCTATTCATAATTTTTTTTTTTTTTTTCTTAATATTTCTAAATTTGAGGACTATCCTCATCAACATTAATTTCAACACGTGTCAAATATATTTCTCGAGACACGTGTAATACATGTGATTACGACGACTACAGTACGAAAATTGTATCAGAGTTTACAGTATAACAAAGAGTTTATAATAAAGAATTGAAAATTTATAATAGTTTATAACAAATGTAATCTATAATAAACTAGTTTATTAGAGAAATCATTCAAATCTCTAAAAACGCAACACTCTAAGTCTGCAAAACCACTCTGAAAAATTATAAATTGGTCATTTTGACTATTTTAGTGTCAACGTCGCTAATTTAATTCCTTCCTCTAGTATACATTAGGTACAAGTTAATACCGAAACTATCGACGATTGAAGCATTAAGGACATTCAAATAAAAACATTTAAAAAAACTTCATACACAAGTTCTTATTTATGAATTTTATGGAAAATCATTCGAATCTCTAAAATACATCTGACAAAAATTACAAATTGGTCATTTTGATCACTCTGGTAGTTTTAAATTGAATTAATTTAAATTAGGCATATGTAAATTAATTAAATTAATTTAAATGAAGTATAAGAGTAAGTGCACATACGCGTTTAGCCATACCAATTAAATACCAAATAACATGCCATTTAAAAGTTATTTACTTCATTGGAGATTCAATTGTTCACGTTCGTATAAACATTTTCTCTGTTTCTACATTCTACAAATTTCACGTTACACATTCCATATGGATTATTGCGAAATATTCTACGTACAAATTGGTACCTAAAAATATATATTTCGACCCTTCGTCGTACTCATTAAACCCACCGCTCAGATAACAACTGAATTCCAAACGGATGAAACCACGTAGAAAAATAGAAAACGTGTACAATCTGCGAGCCGCAATTTTCAACCGCAGACAAGTTCGATCACAAAAGTGTGATAAATCTTTCCTCTGCAACGTGAACACACGCCTTCCGTTCGGGAGGAATCGCTAAACCGACAGATGGCGAATAAATTTACAAGGTACATCGGTTGAATTTCCAACATCGCGTTAGACATCGGAGCGAAACGGGGCAAGAAATCGATCATGAACAAACGGATCGTGATCGTTCGTACAGAAGTGGCTGGCTGCACGAATCGAGATAAATAAAACATTTGAAAGACCAGACAGGTAACTGTACGCGTAATCTGAGGTAGGATCTGGCCGGCCTTTATTTCCGCGATAAGTCATCCGCCATCGACGCGTTATAGGACTGTCTCGCGAGCCGATTAACTTGGACGTTAGCGGCAGTTACTGTCGCCCCGAGGGATTACCCTGCTGTCGACAAACGACACGTTCGACCGGCCACACGACAACACGTGAAATCGTGTTTGGCAGCCGGGACACCGTAGGGGCCGTAAGGGATCGAAGTTTCTCGCAGGTGAGAGTCACACGCACCGGTATCTGTACTTGTGAGGGGAATCAGGATATCTGGGAATTGAAAAAATTATGAAACTTTTGCACGTTTCATGAAATTATTGACGCTAAAACCACCGACGAAAAAAAAGTGGCAAAAGAATTGAATGACGTCCCACGCACGTCGAGAACCTTTTGTTCCAAAATTGCAATATTTTCTCAGTTTTAAGTGCATTTGAGTAAAACAAAATAGGCAAGTAACAAATTTATTACTTCTCAATCATTTCTATCCACCGGACGAGTTCAAAAGAAAATGAAAGCGACGAGTTATCGTATACGGTTTTCGGTCACTCGTTATGGTCCGTGGTCAGTTGCCAGCGCAAGTGGTTAAACTGCAAAGCTACGAGAAAAAGTTAATAATACAGTAAAGACATTAACACATTTTATTAAAAATCACTCAATTATCTGAACTGTTATAAATATATAAAATTTTTTACGGAAATTATAAATTAGTCACTTTACAGTTACTGTTATAAATATATAAAATTTCCTGCGGAAATTATAAATTAGTCACTTTACAGTTACTGTTATAAATGTATAAAATTTCCTGCGGAAATTATAAATTAGTCACTTTACAGTTACTGTTATAAATATATAAAATTTCCGTAGAAAATTATAAATTAGTCATTTTACAGTTACTGTTATAAATATGTAAAATTTCCTGCGGAAATTATAAATTAGTCACTTTACAGTTACTATTATAAATATACAAAATTTCCGTAGAAAATTATAAATTAGTCACTTTACAGTTACTGTTATAAATGTATAAAACTTCCTACGGAAATTATAAATTAGTCACTTTACAGTTACTATTATAAATATATAAAATTTCTTACGGAAATTATAAATTAGTCACTTTACAGTTACTGTTATAAATATATAAAATTTCCGTAGAAAATTATAAATTAGTCATTTTACAGTTACTGTTATAAATATGTAAAATTTCCTGCGGAAATTATAAATTAGTCACTTTACAGTTACTATTATAAATATACAAAATTTCCGTAGAAAATTATAAATTAGTCACTTTACAGTTACTGTTATAAATGTATAAAACTTCCTACGGAAATTATAAATTAGTCATTTTACAGTTACTGTTATAAATATATAAAATTTCTGTTATAAACGTTATTGAGGAAAAAATTGGAATGAAGCAAGCTTCTCAAGATCAAAGATAGTGAATTTGACTTTCAAAACATAAATAATTGAGTTGGAAAGGAACACGAGTGTTCTAAAATGCTAAATATCTTGGAAAGTGGTGAAATCAAACTCCAGCTCATCGTGAATTATTGTCTATAACACAAGGATCAAGTCCGTGTGTACAGCAAATACACGGATTCATGATGAAGACGTTTCACGTTGATCTACACAATGTCTTAAATAATCCTTCTCGATCGTACGAAAATCTGTTCGTGGATAACATTGTCTCCCTAGCGTGAATTATCCGGAGAAATCCGCTCCGAGATTCAAACACACGTTTCATTAAGACGTAAATCGCGGATGATATTGGGTAAGAGTATATTCCAACACGTTTCAGTGAGCTACGAGCCAGAGTCTCACAGTGGGGTACTGTCCGAACAACTTGATTTCTACTTCTTGCTTCTAGAACATTGCACGCACGATCAATTACAAAGCCTGTCGATCGCAAATTACTTCAATAAA
Organism: Tetragonisca angustula; assembly: GCA_036937485.2. Lineage (NCBI taxonomy): Eukaryota > Metazoa > Arthropoda > Insecta > Hymenoptera > Apidae > Tetragonisca > Tetragonisca angustula. Next base: position 488,647 of record JAWNGG020000121.1, on the reverse strand, counting down.
TAAATCGAACCAACTAACTGACAGTAAAGACCGTGGTCAGTTTTGCCAATGTTTCGCAGTAACACGGCGGAATTAAACTAAAATTTTGCACGCGATTCTTGTGGTAACAGGTAAGCGTGTTACCAACTGAACAGGCTTACAATCTGGATACGTTTTCTTCGAGCATTATGCACGCTAATCTTCTGTCATCCGCGAAGGACCCATAATGGAATGTCCGCTTACGTTCCAAGCGTTACGAACGAAACTCATCCTCCGTGAGATGTTGCATTAAATTCAACGAAACATTGACAGCCTTCGGAATGAAGCGCCAATATTAATTCGCCCCACTTTCTGAATTCTCATACTCGATAATTACTTACGTTCAAGACATTTCATTGTTAATTGTACGTTAATTACGTCCTTGTTCGATGATCGTAGAACGATACGTATTTGCCAGGAAATCGAAGAACTCGATAGGTAAATTGTGTTGTTTCAAATGATAAGGGAAATATAAGGTGTTAGTATATCGGAGAGTTTATTAAAAATTCTTCATTCTTTTCAAACATCAAAATTTGATTAAACATTTCAATTACTTACGTGATATTAATATCAATAATGTTTCAATACTAATACATCAATACTTCAATAATATTCAAGTGCTTATGTTAAAAGATTGATGGAAATCTCTGTGCAAGTATACACCTTTCAATCGAGAAAACAAAATTATAGTAAAATTAACTTGTTTGGATTGACATAGATTATTTACTATTAAATTATCGCTCGATTTCCTGTATTTAATAAAATTTTGATATTTCGTGTAAAAGGAAATAAAAAATTTTCAATTTTAGATATTTATTTGTCAATAAAATTGTCAATATCTGCAATACTGTACAAAACATCGAATTAAGTAAATTGTAATATTATAATTTTAAATCACAGATCATCACAACATAATTTAATACAATTTGCAATATGGTCAACAAAATTCTTCTACTTCGCAGCAAATGTACGTCGAGTAAGAATGTATAGTAGCTTGAATGACGAGCAATGAGGTGTCTTAAACGTAAACGATTAATTTGCATCAGACAGATCTAAATCCCACTGAATGAAACAACGACAAACGAGAAAAGGGACAAAAAATCCTACATTCTCCACGCAAGAAGGAAGTGACGATAATTCAACAGGAAACGGACAGAAAATACGCATAAAGCTCGCGAAACAATCACGGGACAAATACGTCGCTCGTATCTCGAGCTACCCTCTTCCCTCGATCCTTCAACATTCCAACGCGACGTTCCGTACGACTAGTCGCACTTTGTCAACGCGGCACGGACCATTATCATTTTTGCCGCGATAGCATCGTGGCAAGCGTTCCCTTAAACGGCTGCAAAGGCAGCTCTCTCGCCCGTCGCATCCACGCAGTTACTGTTTCGCACGTTTTCCACTGCGAGAGCATCTTCTCTCTTTCATTCGTCGCGTCTCACGCTGCGATCTCATCAACCGCATAATAGCCCAAGAGACGAACGCGACGTGCTCATATTTGACTTCTGAAGCCAGCCGAGAAAGTGAGAGAGAGAGAGAGAGAGAGCAATTCTATCCGTTCCCGCGTATTATGAAATCTTCAAGTGCCATTTCGAGCGCGCCGGAAACGCCGTGGCAGCCATCGCGCTGAAGGGGAAACAAGAACGGGCAATGAGAACCAAGTGAAACTTCCAAAGCCTCCGGGGGGGACGAAGTCAGTCCCACTATCTCTGCTTCCTTCGTTACGCTCCTGAATGCGAAATTTATCGTTTAATCACTGCCTCGAAATGGTCAAACAACGTCTCGATGCGACGACGTATCGTTCAAGGGGTGAGGACAGTTCGAAATTTTCAAAAAATCGATTTTTTTCTTTTGTGTTTGTTTTAGGTAGCCTTTTGGTCCTTTGTTTTGGTCCTTTGAAACGACTTATTTTGGGGTATAATAATAATAATAATTATTATATAACAATAGTGTTAATAATAAATATATAATAAAATAGTAACAAAAATAATAATGATAATAATAAATCCGTGGACACAGAGTAATTGAATTTGTATCACTGTTTACAACTTTAAGCAGTATTACAAAGTGTAAATCGATGATTCAGACATTATGGTGATATGTTACTTTTGGTGACAATTTTTCATTAGGCGCGTAATTTAAAAGCTATTTTAGGTATTTTTAGGTGTGCAAGTGACGTGAATCGCCCTGTATTTTAATATATTATAATATATTAAATACATAGTAAAATAGTAATAATAATAATAATAATAATAAATTCGCGGATACAGAGTAATTGAATTTGTATCACTGTTTACAACTTTAAACAGTATTATAAAGTGTAAATCGGTGATTCAGACATTATGGTGATATATTACTTTTGGCGAATATCAGGGGACAATTTTTCATTAGGCGCGTAATTAAAAAGTTATTTTAGGTATTTTTAGGTGTGCAAGTGACGTGAATCAGCCTGACAATTTTTCATTAGGCGCATAATTTAAAACTTATTTCAAGTTACGGTGTGCAATCACCCTGTATGTAATTATTTTAATATATTATAATATATTAGATTTTTAATATATTCAACCACATGATACTGTTTTGTATCTCTATTCTTTCACTTTCCTTTTGGAGGATGTTAGAATTCCTACAAGATATTGAGAAACGAAACGAAGTATATACGCAGGAGAAAATAGATATTAATACGTCCTCCATTTCGCAAGAAACTTGTTTGAAAAGTAATGAACGTTCGCGAATTAATTTCGCTGATCAATCGAACGAATGGGGGTAAAGGATGGAAGAGAAAACAATTTGCAGCTTGAATCGTGGAACGAAATTGCGAATACCGACGTATGCTGATGACTCTTTGGTATTTTGTGCCGCGGATGAATTAACAACAGGTAAATACTTTTTTTCAAGCGAAATAACTAAGATATTATTAAATTATTCTTAGAAAGAAAAAACTTTAAGAAAATATACATATATATAAAATATATCCTTGAGATATCCTGATTTTTAATGAAAAATTAATATTAATGTAAACTGATATAAAAATTCTATTAAAAATTAATAAAATTGTTATATTAAATCAAAAATTTATAAAATGACAAAAAAATGTAATTGGAATAAATTTTATAATTGTTGGTGAAAGAAACATTTGTTGTGACGATGATTTTCCATAACAGTAAATTATTCAATTATGAAATGCAAAATATTCTTATTTTAAAAAATAATATTAATAAAAAAAATTTATTAAAAATTTTGAATTTATACATGAAGATATAATTAAATTATTGTTAACAATGATAAATAATTGATGATAAAGATGAAATTGAATAATAAAAAGTCCTAATTACTTTTCTGAATTTTTTACAATATTTAAAAGTCTAATAAAATTATTGAAAATTCATAAATGATTCGTTTTATTATAAAATTATCAATTACTTCTAATATAATTATATTTACGTAATATACAACATATTACATATATAATTACATGTAATTATATTATTAATACAATTACATAAATATATTTTTAAAAAAATTAAATTTTATTATCTTATAATATTCATTTTCGTCGATTACGCGATGCTTCCTGTTTCTCGTTTCCCTGTTCCAATAATCGTTTCATCGTACGAAATGGTTTTGCTGGCGAAAAAAAACCGTGGGAGACGTTCAATCTCAAATCTTCTTTCTTTTTCTCTCTCTCTCTCCCAACCTGTCGAACGTATTCGAACACAATGAAACGGTAAACGTTATGTAATTAAGCGCCATGCACGTCGAACTGTGGAAAACGTGATTACCCATCGACGCTTCGTTTTAAAGAAAAGAGGGAAAAAAGATGATCGGTTTGACGATGTAAGCGGTGAATACGCGCATTATGCCGGCAGATGATGCAAAAAGAAAGCGTGAAGAAACGGAGCTCTCAGCCATCGTTGAGAATTATTAAAGCGACGTTAAATTCGTGTTAACGGGTCAGGATAGTTTTGAAATTTTCAAAAAATCGATTTTTTTTTTTTTTTTTTTTGTTTTAAATGGTAGTTTGAAGTCTTAGAAAGATCCTAGCTTTTAAAACGACTTATTTTAGGGTATAAATCCGCAGTTACAGAATAATTGAATTTGTTATCACTTTGTTTGCAGTATTACAAAGTGTAAATCGTGCGATTCAAATATTACTTTTGGTGAATATTAGGGGACTTGGATTCAATTTAGTTGTGAATTGTAAGAACTGTCAGCGATATACAAGTAAAAAAAAAAAGTAAGTAAAGGATACATGTGAAAAATGACGTGTCTGAATCTTTAAACGCGTTTTCACTCGAAACTAGGTTTTTAGAAACGATGTGCAAGATATCTCGGAATCTAACCAACCGATTACTGTGAAACTTGGTGCGTATCTTACTAGGGATCGATGATCGAACATTTTTTAATTTTCAACAATTTCGAAAAATATAAATAAAAAAACGTAGAAATTTTTGGCACAAATTCGATACATCGAAAACAAATGGCTGTTATTTTCATAATTTTCACAAAAATCAAAATGTTGGATCGTCAATCCCTAGAGAATATTGTTTACTTCTGAACATTTTTAAACCTTTTTGTTGCAACTAATCCTGCTTGGCTGGAATCATGTACGCTGACAGGCAATGTAAAAAAAAGTTATGTAAAAGTTAAATAAGAGCCCTCTTTTTTCTCTTTTAATGTTGCTTTTCATAGTTCATAATGTGTTAAAATAAACCGCAAAATCTCATGTCAATCAAGTATGTACTCTTTTTTTTTTTTACTAGCTCTCCAAAGTATTCGTAACTATCCTGTCCCCTTAAACTGAAGTCCAATTAGATCAATCGTCGGGAACTGTTAGCTTCGTCAGAATTGTTATTTCAACTGAATTGTTATTTCAATGCTAAATTTCACAATCTTACGTACACACAAACGAAAATAGACATGTGATCATTCGAAGTTAAACAATAATCATTAATTGTTGTTACAATAACTGAAATCTGTTAAAGTTTAAAAAAAATTAAAAAATTAAAAAATTTGAATCGTCGAGTATTACCGTCGAAAGGATTAGCTACGAAGAAACCTAAATAACTGGTGGAATAAGACCTCTCGTGCCTCATTAATTTTTACGACGCTTGCATGATAATTTGAGAAATCATTACTTCGCGCTTAACCATCGTATCGCGCGCAACTTGGCCGCTTTCAAAATGAAATAACGAGTAAAACACGCAGTATCTCACGTCCTTTTTATTTCTTCATTAATTTCAGTCAATCTCTAGCTTTTCCCAATTTTGGTCATTTCCTTATATAATAAATAGTTCGTTTCTACCATTAGAATTAAAAAAGTTACGCGGTTCTTCTTACTTTGAAAAAAGAAAATGTCATATTAAAAAAAAAAAAATTATAACAGACCGAAATAGTTAAAATTGGGAAATTTACTTTAATTTCCATCTGCGGTATAATATTTCCAAATTCTCTCATCAAGCATAACATTTACGCACGTTGAAAATTTTAACCCCAAAATTGCATTATTTTCACAGTTTTTAAACATATCTAAGTATAACCAAATACACAGACAAAGCAATAAATAATAATAAATTTATTACTTGTCAATAATTTCTATCCAGCGATATCATAACGACGAGTACAAAGGAGAAAGCGACGAATTATTGTATACGGTTCTGGCCACTCGTTATGGTCCGCAATCAGTTGCCAAGTGCAAGTGGTTAACGCAGAGCGTAGAATTTAGAAATCTCGTTTCGTCTCTCGGCGTCGCAACACTGCAATTCTTGACACTTTTATCTCGTTTCATTCCATTTCACTCCGAACGCTCAAAATTACCAAGAGTAATTACAAATTTAAGACGCATTCATCTGTAACTCTTTGTACCTTGGTGATACTTGAGGTGCTGTTTCGTACAGACGCTTGTATCACTTCAATCTCTCGTAGAATCGCAATTTACCTCGCTCGTGTGTTTTCTTTGTTTATATCCTTTGGAAATAAATTTTCTCAGCTTTAAGTGCATTTAAATAAAGCGAATAATAAATCTATTACTTCTCAATAATTTCTATCCAGTGATATCGCACCGAGAGAGGAGAAAAAGAAAGCGACGAATTATTGTATACGGTTCTGGCCACTCGTTATGGTCCGCGCAATCAGTTGGCCAGCGCAAGTGGAACAAAAGTAATAATTTCCACGTTCTCTATGAAACATCAAAGCTTGTTAACCGACGGCGAAAAGAACACCGATGTTCAAAGTGAATATAACCTATCTATCTGCTCGAGAGCAGGTTAGCCAGCGATTTCACGATCACCTGTGCAGTTTCTACCATAAAATAAGGCTGCCAGTGTAAAGGAAAAGCAACAGGCTCTCGATCGGGATTCACCGTGTGTACCGGCCAAGTAAAAACCAGCATGCCAATCGACCAGCTCGCGACTGCTTTTTCCGTTTATCAACCGGTACCGAAGCTGGATCTTGAAATTCATAACGAGAATACCGACACATTTTGCGCCCGCGGATAATCACGCGCGTGCAGCATTTATGCACGTTGAAAACCCAACGAAACTTTCACTATTCAGGTAAAATACCATCCGCGATTAGAAGATTCCACCGCGGTAAGATTCAAATACAGGGTGGCCACTGAAAGAAAGACCGAACGATATAACACGAAAATGTTTTTTTTTTCTAACTTTTCATTGTTTCATTTGGAAATATAATCGATGGATTTTTTTTTCTATAACCTACAGAAAGAGGAGATAAAAAAAGACTGAAAACGAACGAGTTGTGAACTTTTTCAAAATCTTTGGTTTTTCAGTGAGCCACCCTGTAGACATTCAGAAGTACAGCGAGAAATAGGTTGTAACTTTGCGTTACACGAGTCAAGCAGTCCTTTTTCAATTTATTGTTTACTCGGATAGGAACGATTTTCACACTTGTTCGTAAACATACATTGAATTTAAATGACGGGGTTAATTCAAAAAATCGCGAAACATTTTTATCGAAGTCTGAAAACAACATTCGTAAATATGTAAAACGGCAAAAAAGAAAAGAACAGATAAAAAATATGTAATACAAATTTCGAACAAGCTACTATTCTCGCCGGAACCCAATAAATCCTGTTTCGTGAAGAAGCAGAACGACACACAGAACGTAAAATTGATATTCATCTGTTTATTGCACGAATCACGTTTTATAATTATTACGGCCATTCGAAACGTAAACTGGGGATTTAGTGCTCGAACGACCGGCTGAAAGATGTAAAGGACAGTTGTTAATTAACGTCGGTCTTCGCTGTATTTTTCCTCCTCCTTTTCTCTCGCTTCTTTCTTTCTTTTTTTTTTTTTTTTTTTTCGTTTGGCGGGAAAGAGCGCAGGGTGTCCACCTTTCTCGACTGTCAGGCCGAGTTGATTCCCTTAGCGGATGCACGTTCGGTACGTACGCAGTCTCTCGACTCGAGAGCCGAAACGTAACGAGTTCCAGCCTCTCTCCACAACACTATCTTCCTCCGCCGGTCAAACACGCACGAATAAATTTTGCGAACAACGTCGCACTTTTCTACCGTCGCCCGCTGACAAATAACAAGCAACCGGACCGAGCAAACCGTCACGCCAAAAATCGCCGATCGCACCTTATTTATCACGTACACATTTAAAAACATCGTTAACGTTTCTAAAAACATCTTTCAAATAATTTGAAACCTTGACGGTTTAATTGTAATTTTATTTTCCGACTCGTACGAAAGGACGAATTTTTATCTTTCATTTTTCCTGTTTAATCGGTCTTTTTATGACGGGAAGTTATCAGGTGTTTGATTCAACGATACTATGTTTAATTATTTACCTATGCGTGATTATAATTATAGTATTGTATAGAATTTTGATGTAACAATATAATAAAATGTAATTATATATGATATAATAAATTATAATAATATACTATATTATATAATTATTATATATACGTGTATAATGATTATCATACCATATTATATTATGCGTACTGATCAAATAGTGGATTTTCGTGCAGTCACGTAAAATTTAGAAACATGAATTACGAGTGTGAAAATATAAATTAAATTGTAAAATTAAAAACATAAACATGAACAAAATTAATAAAATTATAATCATAGTATTGTATACAATTTTTATGTAACAATATAATAAAATGTAATTATATATGATACAATAAATTATAATAATATACTATATTATATAATTATTATATATACGTGTATAATGATTATCATACCATATTATATTATGCGTACTGATCAAATAGTGGATTTTCGTGCAGTCACGTAAAATTTAGAAACATGAATTACGAGTGTGAAAATATAAATTAAATTGTAAAATTAAAAACATAAACATGAACAAAATTAATAAAATTATAATCATAGTATTGTATACAATTTTTATGTAACAATATAATAAAATGTAATTATATATGATACAATAAATTATAATAATATACTATATTATATAATTATTATATATACGTGTATAATGATTATCATACCATATTATATTATGCGTACTGATCAAATAGTGGATTTTCGTGCAGTCACGTAAAATTTAGAAATATGAATTACGAGTGCAAAAATATAAATTGTAAAATTAAAAACATAAATATGAACAAAATATACAAAAATATGTACAACCATTAACTAGGATAGACTGAACATACATCCAATATGCTTTTCCCATATTTTGAAGGTCACGTGATCCCCATACCATTTTCGCGTCATTCAGCGAATTTTTCTACTTAACAAACGTATATGTAATTTTTGCAAAATAATATGTCTGAGATGTACAAAAATATTTTACAATTGGCAAATAAATATTTTAGTAAAATCACTGCACACTGATATTCGAGATTTATAAAAAAAAAAAATCCCGAATTTTAGTCAGTTAAAAATTTGTTTTTAAAAATGTTTCGTGAGGTCTGGATCATTTACATTCAATTTTTAGTCAATTGTATTATACAGAATTTTAATATTATATATTAAATTTATATATTTAATATTATATATTATATATTTCGTTATATATAATCTTATACACTATTATGTAGAATACATTATATTATTATATTATCATACTATTCAAAAAATTATTGAAAACGGCTCTTTAATTGTATTATACAGAATTTTAATATTACATATTATATTATATATAAACACTGTTATGTAGAATACATTATATTATTATATTATCATACTATTCAAAAAATTATTGAAAACGGCTCTTTAAATACCAATACTCTTTATTATAATACGTTTATTAAAATAAAAGAGCGGGAAACTTGAAATACAACTCTTTAACCACTGGCAACCGATTGCGGACCATAACGAGTGGCCAAACTGTACAAAATAATTCGTCGCTTTCTTTTTGAACTCGTCGGTACGATATCACTTTATAGGATGGAAATTATTGAAAAGTAACAAATCTATCATTTATTTTGCCTGCGTTATACTTAAAACAAAGGAAATATCGCAATTTTGGGACAAAAGATTCTCGATGTGCGTCATTCCGGCGCAAGAGGTTAACAGATAAAAGAGCGGGAAATTTGAGATCAAAGAGATCAGCCACACTAGACAGCAGAACACTGGCAAAAATCCGTCGCGGTAGCAATTCATCGACGTAAAAACAATTTCTTCGCGTTTCGCGTAAGACTCCGACGAGGCAAGAACGCTCGAGGCAAGAAAGAGCCGTGAACAACAGACGAGAGGCGGAATTTTCGCACGGTGGCTCCCCACGCGACTTGTCAAAGAAATTAATGAAAAGAACGCGGCAACAATACGAAGATATAGAGGCGCAATTAACTTGCTTATACCGCGTCCCGATCTTCAATTACGAATCGCGCATACTGCCCCGGTTTTTACGCGTAGTTCCCCTTTGGTTTTATCCGACGTTTGCATCAGGGTCGATGCACAATAGGCGCGCGAACGGTGCACGAAGATCGTTGCAACGATGCTCCACATAAAGAGCGATCGATCTCTCTCACCGGCCAGTTTCTTAGGTAACTATACGCGGGATGCGCCATAACACGAAGTATCCAACCCCCGTGTATCTCGAGATAGCTGTAATTTCCAACGACGATTCAACGCGTTTGTAAAGCAACATGTTTCTTTTTTTCTATTTCCCTCTGCCTCTCTCTTTCTCTCTCTCTCTCTCTCTCCTTTCGTCGAAGCTGCGCTTGATGTACCGTGAAATTGTTTAACCCGGTACGCATCTACTGACAAGGATCTGGCGAAATGATTTTCATCTACGCCACGCGATTCTTTCAACGAGATGGAGCCCAGCGATTTCAGCTTGTACGTTCCATGTCCTCGCGCACGATATCTTGGACAAGTCTCTCCGCGAGGTTCGAACAAGTTGTCTCGTCTTTGCGTCCGACGACGACGTTTCACGATTACGCGTTATTACCAGACCACGCGTTTATTGGAAATTTCAAGATGTAAAAATGCATACGGTGCACGTGATGCGTGAAGGTAGATGAAATATCGAAATTACGATATTCGTTAGGATATCTGAAGAGTGAAGACAATTTTGAATTAAGTGTCGTCTCTTTGAAACAAGTGAGGTGACATGAAGGTTCAAATTCGCATGAACGCTCGATTAAACGAGTTTTCTGAACATTCAAACTTTTGCATTCAAACGTCGAACTAAAAATTAGATAAATGAACTAAAAAAAAATGATAAACAGGTCGATTTAATGGTATAAAAACTTATGCACAAAAGTTTATGAAGATTATCAAATATTTGCAATTGCCTGTAGACAAATAATTTTTAGATTCTATTTTACTGTCGACTAATTCCAACATGATCTTTTTACTATTGGATTTTAGGATCAAGTAATTACGAATAAACATGCTAAAGACGTCGAACGTTGTTATTCGTTCCTTATAAAAGTTATGCATTTAACGTACTTAATAATGTTGATTTAATTTGCCTTTAACCATCCCCGTCTCAGCTGCTTTATTATTAAAATACATACTTTTAACAACTACGTAATATTAAAATGACAAAACGAACATAAATGAGAGATTTATCATGTGTTTTTTCTCTGGCCTTCATGTGAAATATGCAAAGTGTCTATTCATAATATTCATATAATATTGTGTAGGTATATTGTATATATTACTAGATATATTACATTGCACTAATATATATAATGTAGTAATAACACAAAATTAAAATTTATGTAATAATATTAAAAATATATTAATAATGTATTAATATTACTATATTATTAAATTAATAACAATATATAACAATAATATAATGTAATATTACCATATTATTACATATATATAATAATACAATGTAATATTACTATATTATTAAATATATACAATAATATAATGTAATATTACTATATTATTAAATTAGTAACAAATATTTTAAAATATAAATATTTTAATATTTATAAACATTATATATTATATGTTTAAGTATTATATTAAATTATATTAAATTATATCACTATATTATGTCATTTAATATTAATATTAATATCTATATGATATTATTTCACCAAAAAATTGAGATACTGTATATTAATAAACGAAACAAACCTATACCCGGATTCTACTTCTTCAATTTTGTTTACAAAAGTATGAATCTGCATAAACGTTCTAACTATTACGAAAAAGGTAAATTTCTTTAATTTATGCCTATAGAAATACGAAAATTTACAAAAATTATTAGAGAAAGAAAGACAATTAAAAATCAACGTATACTCAACAGAAAAACTTTCATTCCTATATTTCTTTGTAGATCGAGAAATGAGCGAAGATCTTTCGAGCACGTTGAAATGGAAGTCGATGTCCGATCGCGACCTATTTCGCGACGTACCTACTTTCTCCTAATTAAAACATTCATATGCCCGACATTGTTCAATCGACGAAAATCGAAAGCGTGACGACAGCTCCGCAACGGATGTGTAGCAACTTCATCCATAGCCATAAAAACGACGTTTTATATTCCTGTTTTTCTAGAATCCTTTTATAGAGAAAACCGCAGTATTTTTTTATTTTCGTCAAGTGAAAGAAGACTATAAATTTGCACTATCTGTCGGTTTTATGTCGCCATTAAAAATCGTAAGTTTTGACAATTGACAGAGGAGGCCCTCTGTAGAAGCGCGAAGAGAACATAAACGTCCCATTCGTTATTCGGCTATAAAGTGAATTTTCGAATGAAGATATTCCAAGTTTGTCACGTCTAGGGAAAATATATGTACATACGAGTTTCGAATTAATTTTAGACGAAGACGTTTCTGAGAATCAGTAACACTTAATACATATTTATTCTTAATAATTAATAAATAATTTAATATATAATATAATATAATATAATAATAAATAATTGGTTTAAATATTAATTAATAATTTTTAATTATTAATTTATTCTACATTATATATCAATCTATTATATATTATATATCAAAATTAATGGATAATCTGGACACGTGTAATTAATATGAAAGAAATATGGTCGTTACACAAACATTCCATTAACCAAACATTATTTTCTCGCTATTATCACGGGAAGCACAAGCCAAAAGAGATGTAATTTTCAAATTTTAAAATTCATTTTCACATCTATTCCTAAATATCAAAATAAAATCTAGATACGTCAAAATACAATCTAGATACGTGTAATTTAACGATCGTTCCATTACTCAAAAATTCCATTGACCAAACATTGTCGATACTAATTAACAAATAACAAGTTTTCTGTCTCAATTAGTAAAGTAACATATTATTAAATCCCAATAACAATATCGATACGAACAATCGATAACATTGACCATTGTCGATACCAATACTAATTAACAAATAACAAGTTTTCTGTCTCAATTAGTAAAGTAACATATTATTAAATCCCAATAACAATATCGATACGAATAATCGATAAAATCCCAATGATTCAATTGTTTCGAACTTCAGTTCTCAGAAAAACAAGAGAGGGGGAAAAAGCACCACCAGACGTCTAAAAACCAAATCCACCAGATCCTACATGGTTGCCAGTTGGTTGCAACATCCTCTACAAATTCGCCTTCAACAAAACACGACACTCCTCTAACCACCCAGATATCGAAACGATCATACGGGTGCCATTTTCGACTGGTTTGTTAAATGGCAGCTGCTCGAGGCTCCTCGGTAATATCGACTGGCCCTTATCAATTTCTCTTTAACGTCGTTAATATTGAACGTCGGACGATACCCCGTGGCCCGCGAGAACGTTGCACGAAACGACGCCGAAGCCATCGCCATCGGGTTCGCGATACAGTGCACGGTCCGCTTTCACGGAGTGGGAGAGGCACACCAGTCAAACTGGTATCATTGTTCCTGGCGTGCAACGACGCATAGGGCTGCACCCGATGCAGACAGTTCGAGGTTGTATCGTTTGAGAACGCACCGTGTGGTGTTTCGAACGGTTTCTCTTGCATTTCATTTTCCTCCGCTTCATTCCGTTTGTTTATGTCATTTTGCGTTACACCGAGAACACAGTCGCGTCGAACAGTCCTCCCGCGTATTTTGTTTCTCTTCAGTTCTGTCTACTTTCATAATGAAAAGTTGTACTTTTATTATCTTGTGTTTTTGTTTTATTATCTTGGTTTATATTAGTTGTATCTTTATTTATTATCTTGTTATATTTTATTTGTGTTTGTATTATCTTACAAACGAAATGTCGACAGAAAGTGAAGAAATCGTAAAATGAGATTCCAACTCTCGGATAGTAATGTAGGATGTGGTAAATGACTATGATCAACTTTGAATTCGATTATATAAATTTGCAGTGTGTAGTTGTACTTTGTACTTTGATTGTCCGTGATAAAAATGAATTGAATTGAATGAGAAATTGTTAATAAATAAATGGAGCTCCGTTTATTTGAATTAAATTTTAGTCGAATTAAACGAACCCTTCTTATTTATTTGAACCTCAGCTCATTATGCGAACGAACACAGAGGGGAGAATCAATGCTTATATAAACTTTAATTGTATTAACTATTTGCCTTTCAATAAGTTCACATGAATAAAGTTGTAAACAAATCCCAAAATTAAAAAATTTCAATTATCAAACTATTTTCTTCCATTCTGTCCCCTTTGAAAACAAAAATATCTAGCATTTCTCCATGCTTTTTCATAGATTATTTCATATTTATTTAAAAATTTATTAAAATAATAAATAATTAGTTTATATATAGTAATTATATAAATAAAATTTTTAAAAGAAATTAATATTATTTCAAAATTTATTTTTATTAAAATTAAATTAACCTAAAATTTTAATAAATTAAAATTAAAAATAATTTTTCGTAATAATAATATAATCATTTATATCACTTTGCAATATATAATTATCGAATTATTGAATTAATATCCAACGTATAATTATTTTTTTAGCAAATTCAGATATACTTGTTACGCAGGCTGTTACGAAAGAATAAATAAATACTTTTAAATTAGAAATGGTGCACAAGAAAATGATAAATGCGACAGACAGGATTTTAACTAAAGACATCAATGTCCACGTAACATCTCTTTTCATCAATTATTACCGATACGCCTTATAGACAGAGTAATTAATTAAAGTACACCGTATTTTTCGCTATACATTTCAGGATCGCTTTCTCGCGAAAAATAACAAGGAGAAAAGAACGAAATTTCAATGGACAAGCTCGCATGTAATTAATTAATTAATTAATTCGACGTCTGACAGAAGAAAATAATTCTTGAAAATAAGAAACTGCCGTGCACAAGCGTTCGTGTACCATGGTTTTATGAAATACAATGTCACCCGATCATCCGGAGAAGAATTTCCTTTCTTTTTTTTTAACGATTTAAAACTACACGAAAACTGTCTGACAAACGTAGCAAATAAGCGATTAATCTGTCCCTCGAGACGCACGTACGTGTAATTAATCACTATACGTTTGAAATTTCTTTCGAAGCCTTGATTTTGATAGCAGAGTAGGTTGTTACAGTTCGTTGGCGAAGCAAAAGGGAACACGGTATCTCGACAAGTATCCTCGTCAAGCGTAGCAACCGGTATTAAATAACGATAGAATCTTAATCAGAGACTTCAGAAGCTTCGAGGCACGGTGAATCTCAATTTAAGTGCTACCGCGTTTCTTCTCCAGCGTTCGCCTACCGTTTTCGCCTCACCGCGGCTGACTAATTTCGTCTCGTTCCCCGGCAACAGAATGGCACCTGGAAAATGGTAAACGACGTCCCTCCCTCCGAGAAAGTGCCAGCGCGAGGGAATTTACCAAGCCAGCGATAACGAGGCCGTAAACCAGTCCGATAACGCGTTTAAATTCACCACGAATAAATGGCCCGTCGCGAAAAACGCATTCGCTCAGCTGTTGCAACAGATCTGCGCGAGTAAATTTCGATAAATGCTCGTGATGTTCGTTTAACGATCTACCGGCTGATCTTTCCACGTTTAAGGGGATGTTCTAGCGTGGAGTGCGTGTTCTTTTAACTTTTTTTAGGGAATCTTTTTTGCAACTATTACACCTTTTGCAGTGAAATTGACAAGATTTGTTTTGAAATTGACACGTATTTCAACGACGTTTCAAAATTTTTTGGGACAAGAAAAGTTAAAATTAGTGACACTGCATACTCTCAAACATGGTCGTCTCACGGTGTCCATGATTCCGGCCATTCTAGTTGTAAAAAAAAGTGAATGTTCCTTAATTCGTATGAGTTTGACTATAGCAGCCGAAACAAAAGAAAACAGTCGGTAAGTAAAAAAGTGGCGATACTTTGATGTTCGATTATCGATTTTTGCATGTTTCTGTTAAACTTCGGAAGCCTGAACAAATATAAAAAATAAAATTTTTTGGTTCATTCTGATAGGGGCTATAGTCACGCATGTGCTAAATGCGTACTTAAAATTTCGAATCAATTGGTCAAGTAGATTTTGAGATATCGTGAACACCGTTCTGAAAAACAGTTTCCAGAAAAATGCATTTGAAGTTTAGTATTGCGGTAACAATGACGTCGCGTCCTTCAAACAACCATAACTCCGTCAAATTTAAGAGTTCACATGTAAGGTTACAGAGATTTATTTTTGAAACTATGTCCTTTAAGAATATGCAAAAAAAAATCGATTTTTTCAAAGAATACCCACTTAAATACACATTGAAAACATTGTTGTTCATATCTTTCGAGATCAACTCAACTAAACATGGACGTTTTTTCTTTTTAGAAGAAAAACTTAATTGTGTACATTCTAAACAATTAATCGAAAGATCGATTTTTAATTAATTGAAGTCGATATTTTTGGTACATTTTGAAACTTATGACTTTGTGGATCTTGATACATTTTTGGGGGAGTTTAAGATTTTATATATTTACAATGGGTAATTATATTAGATAAAGAGCAATCTCTTGTATAACGTGTTTTAAACACTATTCTAAACACTAGTCAATTATTTTAAAGCGTTGAACGCTCAGATCAATGATTTTGACAATATACAGTCGAGATCACAATCAAGATCATGGTCATATAACACATTTTAGAGCTCTTTATCGCAATAATAATTTTTACAATAATTTGAAAGTGATACTGAACGAGATCTTCACTTGACGAGTGACGTAAGTCGAAAATTAGAAAAAGTGAGTTCATTATGAAAATAGTAAGTACTAATTATACTTGGTACAATTCACCAATGTAAATTGCGTTAATAAAAGTAATTTAATAAAGATAATAATTCACATCAAAATAACTTTTACATAAGCGAATAATTATTACCATTATCACCAGTTTATCATTGTAAATGCAATTCATAATTATTAGGCAGCGGATTTTTATGCATATTATGGAAAATTTGAAGATGCAGAGATGCACACAATGCGCATAACATGTAAAAATATATATATATAAAATAATAAAAATATAAAATATCCAAAAAAAGAGTATTGATTACAGAAAAAGAGTATTAATTACTGTGCAGAAGTTAAGTTATATTAAGTTTCATGTCTTATGTTTATATTATGTTTCCTTATCATCTTCATGTTCAGGAACACGTAAAAATGCATGATTATTACGCTTTTCATAACATCGGGAAAAAGAAACTTGACCACTTGGCGCTGGCAACTGATTGCGGACCATAACGAGTGACCAAACCGTATAAAGTAATTCGTCGCTTTCTTTTCGAACTCGTCGGCATGGTCGACTGGACAGAAATTATTGAGAAGTGATAAATTTATTATTTGTTTTGCCTGGGTTGTACTTATGTTAATATACTTGAGAAACTGAGAGGATGTTGCAATTTTAGGACGAAAAATTCTCGTCATTCCAGCGCAGAAGGTTGATTCACTCGTGAATCAGGTAGCGTCAAACATCCCATGGAAACTCCGCCAAATTCGTGTTCAACGTTCGAAGAGCTCGATCACAAGTGAATCCAACGTCACAGTTCGACCAGTAGAGGAGGAC
Organism: Tetragonisca angustula; assembly: GCA_036937485.2. Classification (NCBI taxonomy): domain Eukaryota; kingdom Metazoa; phylum Arthropoda; class Insecta; order Hymenoptera; family Apidae; genus Tetragonisca; species Tetragonisca angustula. Next base: position 471,199 of record JAWNGG020000121.1, on the reverse strand, counting down.
TTCGTGATGCTCGCGACCGCAGAGACCGCGAGGGCACGCGCGAATGAAAAAGTGAAAGCGAAAGAGAGATTTTCACTTGCCCGTGCCGCATACTCCGCCGCGCTTCCATAATTCGAGTCTCGTAAACGAACATCGAAGAATGGGGAAAAAAGAAGAAACGCCAGACACGTACAAGAAGATGCAACGCGGAATCGTAAGTCACGGGAGCTCGTGATTAACTAATAACAACGTATTCGTTGTAAATGATCGACGAACGCGGCTGGTAAATTAGATCTTAGGGCCGGATGATTGATACCGGCGCGCACAGATTTACAAGTACAAATACGCGAATCAACGGGCCTGCCGGGAACACCGGTTTCCACAAGAGGATGACGCTGCAATGGCGGCTACCGGATCTATCATCGTGCACCACGGATTATTTGTCTCATCTCTGCCTACGTGTAATTACGGAGAAAGTACCGAGACTGTTCACTCGGTTCAACCGTGGACCACATTCCGCACATCCTGTTGCGCGATTTCCACGACCCGTGCATCGCAATCGCGATTTCCACGACCTGCTATAGGATGGACGAACGCGCGACACCGTATCTGCATGCTGAACGCGGTGAGATATACAATTTCAAAAATTTACTACAAAGGCAATTGATGAGATATCTTCGTCAGATTTGTTCTATGCGCTCGGTGGTTATCAAGGTTTTTATCACATTGCACTTCAAGCACCCTGTGGATGAATAAGATACTAATTCAAACGAACCCCATACAAAATGGCTACTCCTCGAGAGAAGGCACAGTGTGTATCATGGTTTATTGAAACCAAATCGGATCTGCAGACTCGGTGAAACTTTAAAGCTAAGTATGGAAGAGATTCACCCTGTCACGTCCATCAATTCGTGCATGGGACAAGAAATTTATGGAGGCAGGGACAGTGTTCGATAAAGGGAGGAGTGGACGACCAAGAACATCCAGTGTAAGAAATCGAGTATAGTCCTGATGTGCTTCGTGCAACTAATGGTGCTCGTATAAAGGTGTATTAAATGAGGCAAGAAAAAAAAGACTTAAATATATACGTCTCATTTTGTATTAATTTTCACTTATCTGTCCTTTCATTTGCCTTTGTAATAAATTTTTGAAATTGTGAAAGAGACTTTGTGGACACTCTGTATACTTTTCTGTTTCGAATGAATCCATTTAGCCAGCGTGTCGACGCGTCGCGAAGACGAATCACGTCGTAATTGAATCGAATCTCTTCTGATCTCTTTGAATTGGTAATCGAGACGGAAGCGATTGAAGGAAATTACAGAAAAATGTTAGAAGCGGAATAAAAAGATATTGGCGCATCTGGCTGCAACATTATCTTTACGCGAAAACAAACGGTACATTAAATCTGTTTCCATAAATAGCTACGTACGAAAGTAATGTGCACAGTAGCGATTTCTAGTGATGATAATATAATGATTATATTATATTATATTATACATCCAACTGACATTGTATGATATATGTATGTAAATTATATTATCCAATAATGATCCTACAACGATAATATAAGTAATATAAAATTTCGATATTGTATAATATATATATATCATTGTGTAATATTGTACTATTCAATAATGATTATACAATGATGATATACAAGTAATATAAAATTTTAAGAATCAAGAAAAATATAGACACACCCGTAATTTTAATGCTTGAGAAGTCACACACCTTTGACAAAGTTAAGGATGTCGATTTTTTTTAAAATTGCTTTACCATTGTCTCAATTTGATACCAAAGGAGGAATTAAAAATTGGAAATATAATGATTATATTATATTCAATTTTATATCATTCAACAGTGTTTTCGCAAGACGATTGAAAAACATTAACGTGGATCTCAGTAAAAAGTCGTTTCACTGGAACACAAGTGCATTCACAGAAATCAAACAGAAATACCTCTAAGACTAAGTAGTCAGGAATTACGACCTATAAATCGAACTACAATTTACCGCAAATTAAAAGTCAACGTTTCCATACGAATTCTTAGAAACGGTCTGAAACCTTCATCCGCGCAACGCATTCCAACTTCCTCTTCTCAATCAAAATTCCTCGCGGAATTTTATTCGAAGCTGCCAGCACCCATTACGCATCGAGGCTCCATCAATTTTCAACTCTCCGCGATTCATCGATCCTTTCCACGGCACCGACGTGAAAAAAAGAAAAAAAAAAGAGAGAGAAACACCGAAGAACACGAAAAAGAGAAAAATCGAGGCACAAGGACGTATGATAATCGAGTCTGAGGGCTAAAAGAAAGCCACGAAAGACGTCTGACAGATATGTTCGACGAAATCCGGTTTAGAAAAAAAAAAAAACAGGAAAGAAAGAAAGAGGAGGAGGAGGGCGATCGCTCGAACCGCCGCCTATGTTCCTCTAAAATGCTATTTTCAGGCCTGCCGTAATTATAGATCTTCCTGCATCTTCGGCCATAGCGAAGCAACAAGAATGTGTGCCAAATTCCTCGCGGCAGAGCCCCGCGGGGGAAAAAGAACACGCGATCCGCGAGCCAACGTCGTATAAATCTTGCCTGGGAGGAGGAAAAGGGGGAGGGGGAGGAGAGAATGGAACACCACCATAGAAATCTTTTGAAATACGAACGCAGCTGGAGTTTATCTAACAGGTTGTAGCGTATGGATCACGTCGAAATTTATCGGATTTATCCGACGGTGTGTTAGACACTTTATTCGTTTTCGACTCGACTCGCCCGGATATTTAGAAGAGTTACGAGTCTAAACGAATGGCAAACAACCGCATGGGACGACGGTGGTCGGGTGGATCTGTGAATCCGGCTTTAGACTCGTTTTCAAACGACGCTGGCAGGCGAGAAAGCCTGTCCCAATATCCCTGGCCTTCTATTATATTATGCTATTAAGGTTACAGTAAATTGTTGGATTAGATGTTTTTTTTTTTCTTTTTTTAACGATAACGGTGACACGCTCGCTGCTTGCTGCGTTAAGATACGGTCGTTTTATAATTGGGAGATTTTTAACTTCATAAGTTATGCATTGTAAATGAAGAAGAAACGAACTTCGTCTGTTTATAGTTGTTATAGGAACTTTTAAAAATTATCTGCGTGTTATGTGAAATATTTTCAAATTAACACAGTTATGAAACACGACTATGGTTATCATGAACACGAAAAAGAGAAATGAAAATTGTAAAATACTTCTACTTTTGTTTAAAATAATCGTTTACGATGGATATCAATATTCTGCTAAATATAGTATACTTGCTAAATATCTTTCAATTTTTATGTATATTTTTAGATTCTCTTTAAAAGTCACAATCCTGTGCCAGAGTACAATATTAATGAAATTTCAAAATATTATGTCTGACATAACGTAATATTTAATTGTTATATTGAGTAAAACACAATGTAACATTCTTACGTTATTACAGTCTTACATTATATATATACGTACATACATACAAACTGTAAGTCAATATAATCACAATGGTGTTCTAAAAAGTACAATGTTAATAAAATTTCAAAATGTTACATACAAGATATATAACATTGTAATATTTTATTATTACATTGTGTAAAGCACAATGTGAAATATTATTACATTATTACATTACGTTTTACATGCATACATGTTGTGTAAAACAAAATGTAAGTCACTATAATCACAATCGTATTCCAGTACAATGTTAATGAAATTTCAAAATATTACATGCAGCATATATATTTTATTATTACATTGTGTAAAACATATAATAAGTAACACATATAAGTGATATAAAACATTATTATATTATTACATTCTGTTTTATATATATATAACATGTAAAATATAATATAAATTAACATAATGATGTCTCCTCCATTAATGCATAATTAAACCAATTTTCAAAATATTACATATAATGTAACATATGAAGATGTATAATATTTTATATATATATTATATAAAATATAATATAAATCAATATAATCATGTCTCTTCAATTAATCTACAATTAATGAACTTCCAAAATATTACATATAATATAATACATGAAGATAAACAATATTTTATTATTACATTGTGTAAAACATAATGTAAAATATAAATTATGTGAAAGATCATTACACGCAGTTATGTGCATAGTGTAATGTAATATTTTATTACAATTATTGTCGTACAACACACATATTCATAAAAATATTTTCACAGTAAGCGATCAAAGAATTTATCAAATAATCACCGTGAATGGAAACTGACAATAGTAATAAAGAGCAATAGCAATGAAGACATCGTAAAGAAATTCAGAATAAAAAAAAAAGGGTATGGTAAATCAGTTGGACGTTTCAAGACGTTCCTTTAATTCTTCTAGAATATTCGACTATTTTAAGTTCCGATTTTTTTCGAGTTTCGACTTCACGCGAATGTGATTCTCTAAATTGCCGCGTTTACTGTTGCGCCGTAAATCTACCGCACAATTTAGAATACTCGGCGCGATTCGTCGTGAGTATCGGGCCCTGAGAGGTAGCAACGCAACTATGCAGTACAAATAAAACCAGCACGAGGATGTCGGTAAATCGTAAATTTCACGGTTGTAAATGCCATTCAAGCATCTCCCTTTATACCTCGTCTCTCGTATTTTGCATGCAGCGCACTCCCATAACTTACAAAACTCTATCGCCGCGATACTTCATCGTGATATCTTCCTAGACAATTTTTTCTTCGACGTATTACAACTAAGTCTCTCAAATAATCACAAGATTTAATGAGAACCTTTTTGTACTTTATATTCGAAGAATTTTTTTTTGAAATTTTGCTTTTACTTGTCAAATACTTTTGCAATCATTTTGAAGCGAAATGTATGAAGCATGAATTGAAATTGGTAATTCAAAGTAACAAAATACTTTGTATCTTTTAATACAATAAATTAAGCTTGGTCTGTTCTAAGATAAAATAAAAATCTGGAATACTTTATTAATATTTGAAGAATGGAAATATTTGACAAAAGATATTAAAATGCACTAATTAATAATCATCGGAATCTCCAATCGTCTGACGAATGATTTCATAAGTCTCAATCGACCATTCATTCATAGACAAAAACAGGATAAAAATTACTCTAGAATACTTTGTTAAAACAATTTTATTTTTTTTTAAAAGAATATTACAAACAAACTACACTGATTAATAATCATCTCCATTCTATGATTTCATGAGTTTCAATCAATTATTCATTCATACATAAAAACGGAATCGAAATTATTCCAGAGTACGTTTACTATTCTAAAAAATACGAAAGTATTTGGCAGAGAGTTTCTGTATCAATTATCTTCCAAACAAATTTACTTCGTCAGAGTCTCGATCGAGCATTCAAGGGGAAAGTTCGCACTTCATCTTTCCAAGTGGTAATCGCCACGAGGTGGTTTATGGAAAAACTTGCCCCGAGCTCCTTTAAAGGCGTGCATTAAATGTCTACGCGGCGTTTTCCATAAACCTCGACAGTTCGCACACGTGGAATCGATTGGAAATGGGCATAAACAGGGGGACCGCTGTAGATTTCTACGATCCGGGCACACCGATAAATATCGATCTTTCATTTGCAGATACCGAGGCAGCGTCGTTCCTTGCCAGATTGCCTTATGCAGACAAAAGGTACGTGGTACACACAACGGCCATCGACGTAGCCGGTGACAAAAAACGAGGAAAGTCGTGGTTCGATGCCGGAAGGATCACCCTTTTAAGCCGTTTAGCCATGAAACCAATTAACCTCTCGATCGATGTTACTCGAGTTTGCATATTCGTTGTTCCATATTCTCGCGAAGACAACGGTGGAAACGAAGAAAGACAAAGAAATTGCGCGAGGTTTCTGAAGTGAAATATTATGCATGTAGAATTTTCTTTTAGAGGTCATAGTTTCGAGTTTTAAATCAACGTGCACGCGAATAAATCAAGTCTTTACAAAATGACTAAATTCTTCATAAAGCTTCAGTTTTCAGTCAGTTTATACTGTCTTGCTTGAGAATTAGTGAAATTATAAAAAATTAAAAAAAAAATGACAAACATACAGAAGATCTTTGTTAACTATAGAGTTTTACGTCATTTTATTCTATAAAGACCTTTTCATCACAATGAATATAATCACCAAACAAATCACACGAAACAGCCGTCATAACAGCAAAAAGTCACCATCCAACACCTGCTACATGAATGCAGAAAATACCGAAACATAAGACGTAAATACGGATCAAATTAAAACACCGCTCTAACCTGTCAGAAACAACAAAAAAAAAAAGTCATCAACTATTTAAAGGAGACCCAACTACTAGAACAAATATAAAGAGAAAATTTCCAGCACGTCGCTAAAGACCTCGTAGTCGATCCGACTCTAAACCCCCATATAAAAACAAAAGCAAAAAGTCCACAAAAATGGACACTTCAAACACTCAAGTCCAAGTTAATCAATACATCAGCATCTTCTGAAGCAACAAAACGAAACGAGAGAGAAAAATTCTCTTAAAATCTCGCAAGATATGCTTTGAGAATACGATCTTGCACATATACAGCTTCATTAGTTAACTCTTTCTCTTGATCAGTGACAGGAATGATCCGGACGATAATTAAAAAATAAGGAGAAGGAAGAAGCTCGCGCACTGTCTTCGTGCGCGATGCAAGAAGATATCCACGGGAATTTAGTAGGAATATCTGGAGGCCACCAGCGGCGTGTATTCCGATTCTAAATACAGCCACCTCGGGATACCCCTTGCTGGCAGGATCTAGCCAAACGTGTTCTGCGGCGAACGAGGGGAGAGACGATTGGCCGTCAGTCAACGCGGCAATGAAAGCATTGTGACCGATCTCCTACCCAGCCGGATCTTCCTGCACGATAACCGAGACGATCCCCGATTGCTTTTTCCGCTCTTTCCAATGGATCATTGTCTTCGCTCGACACCGTATCGGTTATCGTATAGTATTCTGTGTACGAAGTGAGGTTAGGACCTCTCAGACAGGCTAGTGTATCTTAACCTCTTGCGCTGGAACAACGTGCCAGAATTTCTTGTTCCAAAATTGCATATTTTCTCAGTTTTAAGTATATTTGACAAATATAGAAGACAAACGAATAATAAATTCACTACTTCTCAATAATTTCTACCTAACGATATCGTACCAACGTGTTCAAAAGAAAAAGAAAGCGACGAATTATTGTATACGGTTTGGACACTCGTTATGGTCCGCAGTCGGTTGCCAGGCGCAAGTGGTTGAGAAAAGGGACACTGGATTCTTAAAATTCGATCGTGTTATCGATAAGGTTTTTAAGCTCGTTAAAACCTTCCTTTTCATCCTTTTCTCCTCTCCTTTTATTTTTCTCAATTCTTTTCCCAACCTAAGAAACCGATATTTGGCCCCGCGATTTTAATACTTGGAACATTTTTTTATTTCAGCTTTGCCTACCGATGCCTTATTTTTACAAAATGTTTCTACCAAAAAAAAAAAAAAAAAAAAAACAGTATGTCCGGTTTACCATGATTTTCATACGTTCTTACGGTTTCACGACAATTTGTACTTTAGACGATAATATATGGGTTACGAGATATCACTTTAAAATTAATTTTTAAAATTTTTATAGGTTAGGATACAACAACTGATAGTTGATAATTTTTCGGAGGATTTGACCTTTTTACTAATGCTCGTAACAAAATATAATCGCATATTATGGATAAGTTGATACTAGCATGTGATATGTTGGTTAGATTAATAGAAATTGATGTTTAAAATTTTTATAGGTTAGAATATGACAGATAATTTTTCGGAGGATTTAATACTTTCGCTTTGATGCTTGTAACGAAATATAATCGCACATTGTGGATGAGTTGATACTAGCATGTGATATGTTGGTTAGAAATTGATGTTTAAAATTTTTATAGGTTAGAACATGACAGATAATCTTTCGGAGGGTTTAATACTTTTGCTTTGATGCTTGTAATAAAATATAATCGTACTCATGTGAATGAGATGATACCAGCATGATATGTTAGTTAAATTAGTAGAAATTGATATTTGAAATTTTTATATTTAGATACGATAGATTTTATAGGTTAGGTTGTGATAGATAATTTTTACGAAGATTTAACTCTTTCGCCTCGATGTTTGCAACAAAATGTAATCGCACGTTGTTGATGAATTGATATTGGCATATGAAACGATTCACTTGCATTTTCTATTCTCTACACTTTGCAATTACTGATTATTTTATAATCAATCTTCTTATATGGTTTATTATAGTTTATTATAGTTATTATAATTATTATAATGTATTATATTATTATAGTTTTTATTATAGTTTATATGTATGTAAATTTTGTAAAATTGACGATATTTAAATTGTTATAATTTCGCAACAAATATGTCGTCTAAAAACTTCCTAATAATTTTACATTATAAATTTTATATGTAATATATCCTATTACGCACGTCGTGAACAATTTCGTCTTGTAATTAACCGTGTAATAAAGAATTGGTAATTGCTCTTTATAAATCAAATTAAGAATTCGATATAAATATTATTGATGATTTTTTTAGTTGATACAAGCAGTAAAGAAAGGAACGTCTTCCCTTCGACAAGTACGTAAACTAGCAATTACAAATGTAATTATCCCTACACCCTTCATTAGCCAGTATATTGATACATTGCTCGACTGACACGTGGACCAACCCACCTAAGCTCGTGAATTATTAGTCAATTCCGGGTTGCATAAAATTTCAGGACTCAGACTCTCGACTTCTCAAACGCCATTATTTTTAGAATATTGTAAATTGTGTAATGTGATTATTGAAATTGTAAGTCGAAATCAAATTTAAATAAACAGATAAATAAATTACGAGCAAACAGTACTTAATAAAAATTGGAATTTATGAAGCAGTGTCTATTTATACGAATGAAGCTTCCGCAGAATGCAATTTTACTACTCTTGTGCAATTTTACACAGATATAAAAGTTCAAAGAAATAAAAGTTAATATTATTATTTATAATTCACTCACATTGTCTGCAGCGTTGACGTCGACTTCTCGAAGAAGTAAAGTTTCACAGACATCCACGTGGGCGGCTGCTGCAGCCAATAAAAGAGGGCTTCTACCATTCTATAAATGAAAATATTTTTTCAATCAATATTCTAGATAAACTTATTTAATATTAAATTTTAATTTATTAATATACACTCTGCTATTTTAATGCTACAACTATCAAAACGGTCAAAATGACTAATTCGTCATTCTTTAAAGTAGCATGATTTATCATTTTTTTGATTTTTGTAAAATATACATGTATAAATATGATTTTGTAAAATAAAAATTTGTGTCCTTTATTTTATTATAAATTCTTTCCTATTCCTTGCATTCTAATTTGTTTCTGATACAATTTTTATGCTTCAGTAGTTTGCTTAGTATGCTTCACTCGATTCTGATGTTAATAAATATTACAAGGCAAATTATAATACATATGTACTATTTAAAAATTAGATTGATCAACGATTAAAAAACAGAAAATAGTGGTAATATTACACATGCATATTTTTTTAAATTAGAATTTATTAAGTTAGAATTTATTTATATATAATAATTAGATCTTATGGAATATAGTAGATGTATAGTATGGAATAGTAGATCTTATGGAATTAGATCTTATAGTAAATCATTTGTTTATTGAGAATTGAATAAGCATTAATCGTAAATTTGACTGATGAATTTTATGCAAATTAAAGAAGCAGAAAATTTAAATAGAAATCTATTTTGTGTACTGGGAATTGTAACTTTGAATATTTTCTATATTTTTGCATATTTATATATATATGCATTGTATGTATATATATGCATTTTTATTTATGCATTTTTATGTCTTTAAATTTATATATAAATTTTATGTATTCATAAATTTAAAAACGATGTGAATACATAAAAATCATTACTCAAATATACGATTCAATTCCCATCAAATTCTAATCATACTGAAATTAACTTGTAATTATCGTAATAAAGTTAAAAAATTAATAAAAACTGAAGATCAGATTCTGAGAGCCTCGTTTAAAAAAATCAAAGTCAATAAACCGAATGAGTCAGAAAAAAGTCAGAAAATCAAAATTAAAATAATCCGAATTCTCAGAAACCACCTCGAGAGAATAAAGAGGCATTCGGCGTAAAGTGCGAAACTTCATCGGCGAGTTAAATTTCCCAAAGCATTCTTCGTCGTTCGTGATTCACGAGGGGATCAATTAGCAACGTAATTAATAGGTACCCGCATTTCAGTTTGTAACACACGCATTTCTCGTGTCGAATTAGCTCCTAGCGATGAGACAGGACGCAAGCTTAATTAGTCGAACAGGGGCTCAAGCAACACGATCCGATGCATCTTCGCAATTAACATAGCCAAGTCCCTTCATTTTTTTATTTTTTGTAACATTAAGTTTCTTTCAAAAAAAAAAAAAAAAAAAAAGTAAGAACATTGTCATCGATATCTCATCTTCATTTCATCGATAAGAATAAAAATATCATCTTTTAGATCAAATCTGTTATTTTATTACTTTTTATACTACTGCAATGGGAAGTTATATTTTTCAATACAACTTCCATTACTTTAGGCATTCTCTTAATTGATCCATTTAAATATTTAAATTCTGATGGTGTTGCAAAATGTGTTTATTATGTGACATACATTTGCGAGGATATTTCTGAGCTTGTCTATCAAGCTCTCCTCGTATCAACTCATAGTGGCTCAAGCTCAGAGAATTGAGAAGGCTTGAATTCACGTTTATTAAAATTTTTCCATCTTTTTCTTTCAGATATCCTCCGCACAACTTGAGAGAATAATACTTGGTGTCATTATCCTGTTTCATAATGAATTCAAAAGCAAATATACTTGACAAAAGTACTTTGCACAAATTCCAAGTTCATGCAGTGGTGTTAGACCTATAATGTGTGGACCTCTTGTTGACACAGAAACAGTGTGATAGTACGAAAAGGTATAAAAGCTAGATCGAGATTGCAATTTTAATCTCTGTTAGATACTAAATACCGTTTAATGCTGGACTTAAATACCAAGCACATTAGTACCACTATCCGCCTCTTCCCGTCCGATGTTAAAGACACAGGTTACGCAAATTTAACAAATGAGATTATACATCATTTTGACACACGGCGAGTAACCTATGTTCGGATTTCCTGTAAGGTGTTGTGGCTCGTTGCCTCGGGTAATAGAGCGCGCTAGCACCGCGTGTTAATGAAGAAGTATATCTTATCTCCGCGCAACCCTAGATGCAGGAAGCGTAATATATCAAATAGTAAATAGTTGCGAATATGAATCAACTGTGGCGGACGTGCGGCCAACATAAATTTCATTTGAGCCAACATTGTGATGCCATGAAATCGCCCGATACGTTCGTTTTCGCTAAGAATCACCTCGGCATTCGTAACGTTCGTTGTCAAATGTTAGAAATATAAATGGAACGCAACACCTTCAAGTTTGAATTTTTATTATGTATAAATTAAATTTATTTTAAGAAAACTAGACATTAATCAATACGACAAACATTCAATTTCTAAATATATATTTCTTTTATTTTACAAAAAAAAAAAAAATAATATATTTGTATATATTTAGATCATTTGCTCTCGAGATAATTAAAATTAATTAATTAACCCTGATACAAAAGGTACAAATTAAATTTAAAACTTATTTGTTTTTTTTTTAAATTCATTTTCATTACTTTGAACTAATAAATAATTTTATTAATTTTTAATTATTACTAAAATATATCTTTATTAATAAAACTTTACTAAATTATATTAATTTTAAATTATAAATAAATAAATTTATATTTTGAATAAAGTATTTTTGTAGAAAAATATATATGTAATTGTAAAAGGATATGTATGTAATATATAATATTGTTCGCGTTATTTTTGTTCAGCGTTTTTCTCGGAAATGATAAACAAGAAGTGTGTGGCAATTTTTTACGAAATTGTTTGCAATATTTTTCACGAAATTAAGACCTTTAATTTTTTATATAGAATATTACTTTTTTTTTTTTTTGTTCTTTAGAATTATAAAAGATCAGGAATGAGAGAAATAGGTAGAGTATTTACAATAAAATTGTACATTACATTTACATTTCAAATTGCACATTAAAACCTTGTAAAATATAACATAATATAATTTTGTCAAAAAAAAAAAAAAAAAAAATACTATTTCACTCTTCATGTTCAATCTAAATATTATATAATCGATCAATGCGTATCTATAATTTCAATTCGCTATTCCAGACCACCATGCATCGATAACTTGAAGAATCCAACAAATAATTTTTCCAAGAAAAAAAAAACTAGGTTCCAATTATTCGCTTTCTTAGACCACTGTACATTGGAAACTTGATGAATTCATAAATAAATATATTTAATTATAAATATAAATATAATTTTATGAAGAAGAAAGACTATTTCGCTCCAGGTTCATTTTCTAGGATCATATGAGCCATTTATTTATTATTTTATTTATTACATAATTTATAGCCATCAGAAACGTGTTACTTTCTGAACAACGTTTATCATACTTATTGTAAATTATACACCTATAGAAACACAAAAATGTTATACCACCATGTTATCAGGTGCCAATATTTTTAAATTTATCGAAACGCAAATATCTTGATTTAAGGATAAATGGACTTGGGGGCCACTTTCAAAATAACCGGCTCATACAATCGATCGTATCTATAATTTCAATTATTCGGTTGTATTCGCCGATCGCGATGATCGCAACGGCCTGTCGCGTAATAAAGCACTTTAGCTCGGTGTTGGCCGCTGGCTGAATGTATATAAAAACCGCACGACAATTAATTTCATCGGCGCAATTAAGGGGGGAGTAATTGTAATGGATGCATAGATAATCGGGCGAATGCTGCCCGGCGGGCTTCCAGCCAATCCTTTGACAAATGCACACCGAACACGTTTAACTGCATTCCCACTGACGGCCACTGTCACAACCCAGATGCAAATACATAACGCAATTAACACACTATACTCTCCTGTGCGTGCACTTTTAATGAGAGCCTTGCTCCATCAATCGACAACTTTGCCCGCTGTAATTAAAAAGTGAGGCGAACAGTCGTCCAAACTCACTTCTCTCTTTCTTTTTTTTCTTCTTCATAGATTGCACGTAAGCTTCTCAGGAAAGATATTTTTCGAAAACGAGAGAAACATTTTACTCTACAGCGCCTGTTTATTACTCTATAACTTCTTTTCTGTTAATTATCCTTCTCTGTCGTGACTTAGTTTGAATTAGCTAGCACGACTTAGTTTGGAATTAGCTAAACTCAAGTGTACTTGATTTTCTCGAGAGCGAAGCTTCGAGTCAGAAAATTTTACTTTGTATCTTTTTCTTTTCAAGATCGTCGAACTATTTCAACAACGATTAAACTGATCAATGATTACTATTTAGTAACTGATTGACAGAGAAATGACTGATCACTGCCCAACTCTAGCCTCTATTATCCAAACACGTTCAGGCAAACAACCTTTTACCGTATTCCTTTACTCGCGATAATGCAATAAAGAATGAAAATATCCACGATAGGATCTCGTCGACGGTAAAGGACGAAACAACTTAAGAAAAGAAGAAGTAGAAAGACTCACTTCGTCCGGCAATGGTTTAATATCTTCGTCAAGGAGTCGCGCAACTCGCGCTACGTCGCCACGTGCGGCCGCCTCGCGTAACTTTTCTGCCATTCCAGCCACGCATCTGCAAAAGAAAAGGAAATGGACGGTCATTAGAGGAATTCGTCTCCAACTGGCTACTTTTACATGCAACCCGTGCAGATTATTACGTCAGATATGCCGGTGCCGCGAGTTTCTTTCAGAACGGAGATCATCGAATCGGCGAACGATCGGTTTTTCTATCGACCGTCGAATCGATTCCCTTTTCCCTATCGAGTTAACGACAGCGACGACGCGGTGGAAAGAAAACGAGAGATTGGACGCTCAACCCCTTGCGCTGGCAACTGGCAACGCGCGGACCATAACGAGTGACCGAACCGTATACAATAATTTCCAGTTTAATTTCACTGCAAAATGCACGGAAGAATATTCCATCGCGCGTGTCGAAGTATTGAAAAAGTAGGATATTTCACACACTATCCGAATTTAACTTCATTATACGTTTAATATTTATTTTAATATTGTAATTATACATGTTTAATATTTATTGTATTTATTATGTATATGTTTCATATATTTATTCACGTCGTATACTAATTTTATGTTAATTAATATATTATTATTATTATTATATATTAATTTATTATTGTATTTTTATATATACCATTATACATAAAAATATATGTTAATTTTATATTAATAAAATACACTAGTTTTATACTAATTATTATCGTTATATATATTTTTTTATTATTATCATTATATATCGTTATATCTTTATTATTATCATTATATATATTTTATACTAATTATTATCATTATATATATGCTAATTTTACATCGTATGTGCATATTTTGCAATTTTATATGTATGTGCATATTATCACACATATTTCATATATTGTGTAATTTTACGTGTATGTGTATACTATCAGGCTGATATGAAGCATATAATCATGATAATCGTGCTAGTGAAATTTCAATATGAATGTAATACATACAATATGGACACGAAGTTTTCGCGAGCCACTGTAAACATCGCCAACATAATAAAGCGGCCTGTTAATTGTCGAATCGGCGTTTAAAGTCAATTATCACTACATTACATTCATAAAATCCACGAGTGCTTTTTCAGCAACCTCTTCCTCTGCGAGGTTTTATCACTGTGCACGACTCGAAGCTTGTAACAGATAAATAAACCTGGGAATACAAGTTTCCGCCGGATGTCAACCGGTTAAGGGCATTACGCACATGGTACATATACGTACGATAGGAAAGTAAAGAGAACCAACAGGTAAATTTCTGCGAATTCGAAAACCCACTTCGTTCACGAATGCAAAAATCCCCGGCACATTCTTTGCAGTAATTAAGCTATAGGAAATTGAATGTCTGAGATCTCGGAACGTAACGTTATAGAATTGCTTACGAGATCAATTTGTACGTATGTTTTAACACTTTTAACATTATCTTATATATTGTAATGTAAAATATATAAAAGAACTTATATGTTGTATGCAGTTTAATAAAATAATTTAAAAAATTCGAAGAATAAAGAGTAAAACTTTCAAATAACCGAAATCATCATTTTGTTTCTCTAAATAATTAAAATAATAATCAATATAATATACAATGTATGTATATTGAACTCATTTTTTAACAGATAAAGCACAATTCAAACAAGTGAATAAGTGAATGCCACAGCTATATATGCACAATGATGAACAAAAGAAAATTTAAGAGATAGAAAAATATACTACATTTCTAGAATTATATGTAACAAGAATAACAGTGAATAAATATAAAATATACTTCAAAACAGACCATTGTCACTAATATGATAAACAATATGATATTTGATAGATTATTAACACTCACAGTGTCTGTAAACTGTAAACTAAAGTAGAATGTTTCTTTTATTTAGATCTGTTAGTATAGCAATGCGTTTCACAATAAGTAAGAAAATATAAAATTCCATTTAAAAAAATTAATTTAAATATAAAATCTACTACTTTTCACAAGGAATGTCCTCTTTGGATAACTAAAATTTTTTTTTTAATACTTCTAGTTCCTCGTGAGGTATTCCACCGCTGTAAATATAGTTCAGATAAAACAAACACCCGACGTAATGAATAAGATTGAAGAAATCATGCATTAATTATTAGAAACACGATTTTTGCTCAGTTCAGTGTAGATGAGACACACGCCTCTAGTCAAATTAATATTACACGTAGAATGGCATTTATAATCAGATCAGGTCAGATCTTCATTAGAAGGGTGGAAAGGGCGTGACAACGAAGAAAAAGACACTTATCCTCTATAAAGAGAACAATGATATAGACCACCATTGTTTTCAGAGACAATGGATAAGATAGGTTTGTGAGCCGAGGGGAAAAATACTTGGTGAATGATCCCTGTGTTTCTGAGTCACTCCTTGCAACGATACTAAATGACTCGTCGACGTATTCTCAATTTTTTTTTTTTTTTTTTTTCTTTTTTTTTTTTTTTGAGCTAACTATGCAAATCCAAATCCAGAATAATCAGTCAGTCCGAGTTTCGAATATTTAAAACAGAAAAAGAAGGGTTTTGGATATTTTATGAAGCTTTAATTTGTTAGATAAAATTAGACTGATTCTAAAACATTGACAGTGTTTCTTACATTATTTTGAAAGAGTATATAAGTAAATCGAGAACACAATTTTAAGAAAATCTACATACAAGGTGAATGAAACTTATTCTGATTATAATTATAATACTTTACATATTTTATAATTACATATATCAATACATCCATAGCAATTATATAGTAGATTCTATTTATATTTTTCAATAAATAAATATAAGAAGCATCATCAATTGTTGAGAATCAAGTCAATACCAATACATCTATAAAACAAATCCTTGTCTTCAAATCTTTGTCTTTCTTTAAATAATTGAAATTTGAAAGATATACATATGTATGGACATATATTTTGTAATTGCCTGTACTGTATAGAGATCACAGAAGAAAAACACCATAAATTTATTTCTGATTTCAATATTACTTGCCAACTAGAAAGAAATGTTTTAATATAAAATAACTGAAGAAAGGAATAATTAATAATTATATAACCAATAACTTTTTGTAAGTAAATGATAGGTGCCCGATATTTTGTTGGAAACAAATAACATTATTAAATTAAATATTATATAACGTTGTTACAATACTTCAATTTATTTAACAATAATCTACGTAAATAACTAATATTATTGTAATGCTTTTTAAATGCCCTAGAAGATGACATGATACTTATTATGAAACATTAATCCCAAAATAAAATGTAACGACACATAAAATTCTAATGTAGAATCGATTTGCAATTTCTCTACTATAAAAAAAAAACATTGGATAGAGAAAATTATTCATATTTTTCACCTGTGATCTTCGTGTGATAGAGCTTCGTGCAATACTTCGTTAACGCTGTCTCATTAAAATAAGAACAAAGACGAGCGCATAAAATTAAACGACTAGTTGATGCATTAAGTGAACGCATTCTCAGCAAGCACGTAGTTTCCCTCCTCTTTTTTTGTTCAATGTGAACGTGTAACGTCAAGCTGGGCGGTATTTATTAAGATCTCCGCTCAAAGGACTAGACGTCCTTTGAAGAAAACTAGAAAAAAGAAACGAAAAGGGAAAAATAGGATATTAAGCAAACTGACTGATAGAACAGATTACACGTTTTTCTCGACTCTCATTTTCTTGTTATCGAACAAACCATCTCGTAAAATATTAGAAAATTATAGAATTATTCGGGTTTCCTTAACGATAATCAAACGTCATCGTCCAATCAGGAAGTGGCGAATAGCATTGAAAGCGGCGCAAGGACGTTCATTTGATATTCCTCTCACGTAGTTCGAATCTGGAACACGGTTATACATTCTCCAGTTCATTAACGAACGTAAACGATCTTCGTGAAATTACTGATACGGATGAAAGTCTACTCCAGAACTTCAATTACTCTTGTGGAACTTGGTGGCGACAATCTTGGATAAATATAGAAATAAATAACCTGCTAAAAGAAAAAGTTAATATTACGAATGGAAACAGAAGAGAAATGGGACAGTGGAAGAGCTTGAAGATGTTAGAAAATCTCTTGAAAACTTGGGGATGATGGTTCGTCATCTAGATATTTTAAAAAATTCCGAGACATAAAATCTAAAAAAAAAAGTTTGAGAAATCTCAGAGATATCAAATATTTTGAGAATATTTTGAAAACTGAGCACCTCAGAGATCCGAAAGACTCTTAACATTTCAGAAACCCGAGAAGATTTGGAGATTAAACTCTTGGAGATTCTTCAAATCTTGAACATGCCACTTGAAGATAACCGAGATTCTAAAAATCACGTGAAAAGTATAAAGATTCTAGTCCTGGGAAACCTCGAGATTCTAGAGATGTCAGAGATTTCTGAAACTCCCGAAAGATCACGAAGTTCGTGAAGACATTGAGACTTTAGTGTCGTTCAAGGTAAATCTAAAATCTAACCCTAGAATCCGAACAATCGCGGTCCCATGACCTAAAGGTAACACAATTCCACTTTCACAGCCCTCGAAGTCGAAGAGATGGAAGTTTCATGACCTAAGGTTACTCTACAGTCTACACCATGCTCGAATCTACGTCTACGAAATTAAGGAAATCGACTTCCTTCAACTTATATTCTAAAAAAGGCAAACCAATTTCTTGTAACATACTGTATATAATGTTGTACATAATATAATTTTTAATAATTTAATAAATACAAAATATCTAAATATATAAATTTTACAATTTAATAAATATAAAATATCTGAATATATAAATTTTATAATTTAATAAATATAAATTATAAAATTTATATATTTAGATATTTATAATTTAATATAAAATTTATACATTTAGATATTTATGATTTAACAGATATAAAATATCTGAATATATAAATTTTATAATTTAATAAATATAAAATATCTGAATATATAAATTTTATAATTTAATAAATATAAAATATAAAATTTATATATTTACATATTTATAATTTAATAAATATAAAATATAAAATTTATACATTTAGATATTTATAATTTAATAAATATAGAATATAAAATTTATACATTTATATATTTATAATTTAATAAATATAAAATATACAATTTATACATTTAGATATTTATAATTTAATAAGTATAAAATATAAAATTTATACATTTATATATTTATAATTTAATAAATATAAAATATGAATTTAATAAATATAAATTATAATAAATATATAATATTTATTATAATTTAATAAATATAAAATACCAACATCTTTAACAATGATTGGAAATTAAATAAACTATAGCACTCCTTACAACAGCTGCTCTTTTGTTAAAAAAGTTGTTCGTTGTACTTATATTATTCCTTGTTATTAAAATTATTCGAGTTTTCTATTTAGAAATATATTCCTCGATTTTCCAAGTCAAAATATAAAATGATTATTTTACATTAATATAAATACTTTCTTTTATAGTAGAATTCCATTTATTTGAACGAAATTTTAATCAATATTTAATTACAGTGGAACTCCACTTATATGAACTTGTCTATTAATGACTTTCTCACTCATATAATAAGAATGCGAGTTCAAATACGGTAGAACCTCATTTATTCGAACATGGAGAACAAGGCCGTTCGGATAATCGTCGAGTTCGAATAATAGAAATTCACTTTTTCTTTATCCCATTTTTATTTGTTTATGTGATAAAAAGATGACAGATAAAGATAACAGAAATTGATCAATTATGAATTCACACGTCTGAGACCCGGTATTAACTAGTTTATATAAACCAGGTGTCGATATGTGAGGTTTTATTATTAGTAGGATTCATTCAACCAGCAAAAATTCATTTAATCAGATATTGACTAAAATTTGATTCAAATGTCAAAATAGATTTCATATTAACAGAGTTTTACTGTAAATAAACTCTTGCTAATTGAATCCACTTATTTCAACCTGAACTTCTATTATATGAAAAAAAAACGTCACTATTGCAGGGAAAAATCAGTGGATTTCTATTTTACAAATTCTAATTATATAAACTATTTGCCCATTGACAAATTCACTTTCATCTTTATCTTTATTAGCTATATTATACATCAGAATCAGTTGTTGTATGTATTAACTACGTATTAAATATATCTACTTAATTATTATTGTATTAAATATATCTACTGGATGTTTTGTTTTCAATCTTCTCCTGTATTGTAATAATTTTTTATTAATCTGTTTGAGTAGAAGTTCATTCTCTTCTTACATGCTGTACTAAGAAGGCACAACTCCTCTCCCACTGACAAAATAATAAAAAATCTTTCAGATATCGTCATTTCAGGTGTATTTTATTATTATTAAAATGTTATTATTAAAAGTCCATACAAATGGAGTTCTACTGTACTATTTTTCAAGATTTTGATACTCTTACATATAGATTATGAACGTTTATGCAATTTTTAGAAAGATAATCAGAAAAGTATGATGTGATGAAAAAACTATTTTATTCATTAATTTTTTTCAAGAAATTAAAATTTTCTGTTTCTTTATTAATTAGTACAGAAAACAATACTCTGCATGGATCAAACATGATTCAGAATAGCGGTCTGAGGTTCAAATATTATAAGGGGTATTAAACTCTGAACATTCTACATGTCTTTGTATATTACATTGCGTGTTACGTGCATTTTTATATTTTTAGAATTTTTCATAAATGCATAAAAATCCTTAGTCTACTTGTATCATAAGCTACTCTCATTTGTTTGACTTTAGCTACATACTTGGCTACATAGATACACAGTACTTAAAGCTTCTTGCTTCTTTAAAGCGTCATGGTAAATTATTTCACAATAACAATTCATGCCATAATCTATTAAATTCTCAATATCGTTCATTGTAAATTGAAACGAAGCATCTTGCATACACATATACTAACATATATATAGTAACGAGCAAATGCATCGGTGTAATATGAAATTTTCAAGAAACGACATTGATTAATGATCGCGCGGTTTCTCTCAATGACGCGACTTATAAGTGGATATCTACTAGTCAAAGAAAATCTGCTAACCGAACATACAACTGCGTTCTAAAATTGTATAAAATTAATATTCAAGTCTTTAGATTGTCACGCATTCACCAAATAATTAAATTTCCTGCTCGCAATTTATACGAAACATCATAAACTGAGATGTTATCAATCAGTCACATCTCGTTAAACGAAATTTGAGAAATCAGATTCTATCGGATACAACAATGAAACAAGCCTTATTTTTTTCTTTTCTTTGCTTCTGATTACTTTCGATTAAAACTTTTTGTACAAAAAGTTCAAGATAATATATAGTACTACGTTGATTATATTTCCATCGTGAAATTAAATTTAAATATTAAATTAATATTAACACACTGATTGGGTCATTTATCAAAATGTAAGAAGAATTATGTGTATCAATAAGTAATGATTAAATTACATTCAATCAGATTGAAATCAAACAAATGGACAATTCGTATAACAATTCAATAACAATTCTTTTTCTTTCTTCTTTGATTAAATATCTCTAATGACTTACGAAGATACTTGAAAACTTATTGTAGAGAACTTCTATATATATATATATATGTTTCATATGTTCTAAATTTTTTTAGCACGCATAATAAGTAAAACAAAATATATAAGATAGACATATATATATATAGCATAAAATCAATATAAAGCAATAAATGCATTAATATTAATATTATAGATTATCTATAGATAATTGATTATTCAAATGATCTTTGAATTTTTAAATAACATGGATCTATTTATACATTATATTTATATATGTATTTACTAAAAATTTTCTAGTTCCTATATATATAAAATTTCTTTCTATTACATATATTATGTTATGTTTCATACAACACATAAATAAAACGAGATGTCATCATAAGTGTTCAAATATTTTTATAAGACGCAAAAATATCATGTTTCTTGTGATTTGATTATTGTTTAATTTGTATTTTGTCATAAATAAAAAAGAATGAATATGCCAAAAAATAATATAATGTATAATAAAAACAATAATATATAACATATGTACGACAAAAGTAATAATCACACAAAACAGTTTAAAAGAAATTCCATTCACCGCGAAACCGCTGGTTGAAAGTTTAATTTCTCTTTCGATCGGGTATAAATCAAGCAACCTGTGCAATGGACAGGCCCAGTTTATTCTCCCGATCCAGCGGCGATTTAATTATCACATATCCATCCTTCGTCATCATGATCAATAAAGGGGGAACGTCTTTCATCAAACCAATCAACGTATTCAACAACATAGCTTAATAACTTGAGAACAAAAAAGAATGTATAATATATGGTACAAGCTTTCAAGGTCGATATCAGCTTTACCAAAATACGATCGAAAAGTAATAATTCATCATTTCAACGATAACTTACTAAATTCTCAGTGACACTAACTTTCGTGAATATTTAACACTATTCTTGTTAACAAATGAAATGAGAATTTCAACGCAGTATTGTCAATAGTGTTTGCTACAATTCACACGTATCACAATGCACATTTTAGAAGAACACAATATTTCACCGTGCATATCGTTGCAATCTAAAAATAGAAGGTGGTGCAATCGAAACCGAATTTTTAATATTATTTTCAAAATCTCGAAGTTCAATTATTATAATTTCTCATTACTTATATAATCTTTCTTTTGGAATTTAATTTACATTTAGAAATATGATTTAATTATAAAATGCATGTTAAAATAATATTTCGGTCAATTAAAATGTATTGAAACCAATATAACCTCTTTTCTAATATTTAATTTAAATTTAATCTAATTTAAGCGTCTGTAATGATTCTAATGAATTACTCAAATTTCATATCTCATACAATTTTCTTTCTTAAAATTTAATTTAAATTTAACGAAATGATTCAGAAAACTTGTAAAACTTTTAATAAATGACCCAATATGAACGGTTACCGTTTCAATAACTCATCAAAATCGAATATTTAAAAACTTTCCATATTTTAATAATATTTTAACACTCGATATATCACTACCTTTTGTGGCTTCGACGCTTTTTATGAAGTACACCATGAGAAAAAGAAATCGGGGAATATCTTCTTACAAGTGAGAAGAAATGTATTATAGAATTAAAAGACGTTTCGCTTTAACTAAAAGCAACACCACATATAAATATTCGAAGTATTAACCGTCAATTTGGCGCTAAATTCAAGACGGGATTATGTCGAACAACATTCAAACGATGTGACACGGTCGGTACATACAAGCGACTTCTTTATCTGACGATCTGATCATATTATCGTTTCATCGAAAAAGTAACGTGAATATCGAGCAACGATCGTGATCCGAGACATGGATACTATCAGCAAAGTAATCATCGGAAGCAATCTTGTAGCCTATCTCTTTTTCCATTTATGCTTTTACAGGATTTAACTGCAGTTTATTTTTCCACGTGGAACATTTCCTAACCTCCAATTTTTTTAATTGGTCTTCATTCTTTCTTTCAATAGCTTAAGCAAAAATAACACAATAAACTCATCAATAAAGAATAACTTTTAATCAATTTCAGTCTAAAGCTTTTAAATGAAAATGAATATTCACAATGAATCTATTATGTAAACAAATTACCAATAAAACAAATTGTTTACATAATCTATCAGAAATATCAATTTTGTCTGAATCGGACTCATTCGTCGAAGAAAACATGCATTTTATTTTATTTGACATAAATTAAGTATTCGTTAATTAGATTATTACTCAAGCGAATAAATTGACTAAAAATTCCAAATGTTCTATTAACGTGAAATTGATCTTTAATACACATGTACATCAAATTACTGTTGAATTTATTGTCATTTACTCTTTGAATTAAATTATTTTAACAATTCATTTCTGTACAAATTAATAATATCTCACGATGTTTATTATAAAAGCAACTTTATTATTTTAAACTATTCAGTCCACGTCACTTCGATTTCGTTAATTTTGAACATTTCGAGAAGCAATATCGACTGAAACGAAAAAAAAAAGAGAGAAGATCGTCAAGCAAAGTAACAAAATTTAATTGCAACAGCCGTAAACCGGATAAACATTCAATCAACGATCCATCGACGCCAAGAATAGAGGAGAAGCGACGGTTTGCTAGAAATTGACGCAAGAACTCTTGAATCAAGACCGCAAACGATCGTCCGATGTACCCGTAATCAGAGGCAGTTGCTCGAAAGACAGGCTCATAAAGCATACTTTCTTGGTTCGCTTGTCTTTGGTTAATAATTACATGGGGAACGATCGTGGAACGTACAGAAAATTATCGTACCTGTACGGACCTCGCAGCACCTGTTATATCGATGAAAGTTCCAAAGGGTCTAATTTCATCATGGAACATTTGTCCGCCACTTATTTGCATGCTGTATGCACACAGTACACGCAGTGCACAAACTAATGGTTCCTAAAAAATAGAAAGTATTTCGTAGATTCTTTTGGCAGAATGTTGTAATATAGATCTTTACAACAGTTCGTACTTTCTTTTGCTGAAAAATATAATTTGATATATGTGTATATATATATATATTAAAACTTAAATATTATACGATATACATACGTTAGTATACAAAAAGAAAATAAATTTCATTTTTCATAAAGTTTGATATAGTGAACGTTCACCCGTTCTACAATATATAAAGGAAAATTCTATTTTTAACCTAAAAATACGATCAAGTAGTATAAGCTCGACCAAAACAATTGATTCGAGAACTCGTTGTTCGAAGATTTCAAGTTCGAATTAAGAATTTAGTTGGAAAAAATATCCGACAGGTTCGAAACACCAAGTTCTCTTGCCGTTTTGCAAGTAACGAATTCTCTTGCTTCCGATACACGAACACTTTCAATCGACCTTACACGTAGCCGATTTCTCTTCTCATTTACCAGACTAAGTGGAATTCTTAATTATAGTGGACTTACATCACGTACGCACGAGAAATCCCTCCTTCTGCATTTCCGTACATATCCAACAGGATCTCGGCTCTTGTTCGAGGCATCTCTGATCCTGTTTCCACCGTGTATCCGAAAGAAATTGTTCGCCAACCGGTACACTAATTAAAACACTCCATACACCATCGAAAATGCAGAATGTGAACAGAACCCGTTTCTTTTGGTTATAACTCGTAACATGATTCAAACACGGTGATATTTTAAATTAAAGTCGTAAATAATCATGACAAATTATGATTTAGATATGCAATACCGTCCCGTTGCCTAACCAGATCGTAATTAATTCACCAAATGGCCAGTTTAAAGTGGAGAATGCGCGCGAAATACCCGATCACTTCAATTGCAAACGAGCTGCCATCTGTGATTCTTATATCGCAATAAAAGAAGTAACAAAACAAGGTGAACCCTCAATTCAACCAATTTTAAGCGTTTCTTTTGCAATGGTGAAATCTAGTAATCAGAGGCGGACTCGTGTATAAGTACTACGGTATTTATCCTAATAATATCTATATTTATTAATTTATTTAATCCTACATATGGTTTTTATTTTGTATAAAAGAAATAATAAAAATTTACTATATTTATAGTATATATATATATATATATATATATATATATATATATATTTCGAAAGTTGCAGTACCTCCACGATTTTAAGTTACGAGCCGTCACTACCAGTGACTGCGAGTTGTAACGGAGAACGTTGATAATGTACGTTTAATTACTATTGCTTATCTATTCCTGGACTATTTTTTTTTTCATATTATTACACTGTATAACAAAGATTATTGGGAAAATATTGGAACTAATCTTTTTACTATCATTCAATGTTTTCTCTCTTGTATACTGCGAGGTTATAAAAGTTTACATCTAAGTTTAGAAATTAATGCATTGAGAATCACTGTTGCAGCATTTTATTCGTAATTAAGTTCTGTTCTTTTTTATTCTAACCGTAAAAAAGTAAATTTCAACGATTCACTTAATATTTTTTTGTCATTCCCACTTACAGTCGTACGAAATTTAAAGAAATTGAATTACTTGGTTCTTAATGAGTTAATTTGTATGGCTAATCGAACGAAATATTACAAATACAACTAGGAAAATGATTTTAAATTTTCAACAGGTAACGAAGTGTGAAAATACGGCTCAATTATAAAGAACACCTTTCTCAATGCGAGCTAAATAGTCGATATAAGATGTCGAATATAAAGGACTTGGCCAGGTGGTGAAATTTTAAACAACAGAATTACCAGATGGAACTAGTCAATCTCCATCAGATTTCAATTAACAATGCAGAACTGTGGAGGAGAAGGAAGCGTAACGTCTATTCCAATTGAGCAAGCAGCGATCCATCTTTTTCAATCATTTGACCGGCGACTGGATGCCGCATCCGCATTGCTAATTACCGATTAACCGGAATCGGCGTCGATTAACGGCTGGCATCAGTATCCGTCGTCGGCATCCGAACGATCGGACGCCACGTTTCTCGTTGTCTCCCCGAAGGCGAAGGCGGCAATGAGAAATCTTTTAATTAAAGATCTCGCGAGATAAGAATGTATCCCTTGGCCCCGGTATCCGTCTACCAGGACTCGGCTGGGAAGAGCATTCCTTCAGTGATCACGGTGGACCAATCAGGTGGAGGTTACAGCGGCAAAAACCACCGAGAACAAAGCGTTCAATTAAATGCTCATCCTCAACTGAGGCTCGGGCTACAACTGAGAAATCAACTTGACGCCGATCCACGAGATCAACCAAGCCGCTACAAGAAATGGGCCAGGCGTGTTCCACCCGTGATTTTCTGAATGTTTCGGATTGTTCGTGAAATTGAATTCTCCGGGAAGCCGCGTGTATGCTTGCTGCGGTCAGCATTGTTTGGAGAATCGTGCTTCAGAGGAACAGGTAGTATAATTGTATTTAGCTTCAATAACGTAGGATATCGCGAGAGCGGTAGAAAATTGCTCAAGATTCTCTTGTAAATCTTAACGATTGGTATCGTTAATTGGTATCATTGTAGCTAATTAATGTAAGTTATTCGGTTATTAGATTTTTTTGGTTTTAGGAACACAAGTTTAGGTTTGGTTTTTGGTTATTTAATTTAATCTATACTCTGTCATTTTTGAATAGATATTAGCAATAATATTCATTGTATTATATGTAGGATGCAAATTACATTAGAAACTTTTTACATTTACAACAGTGCAATTTTGAAAATTTTTATGATTTTTGGTAAAGTACAAACATTTCTGTCACTTGTGGCATTATCAAAATTTGTTGTTTGTTTCATTTTTTTTTCTTTTTTTTTTTTTTTATTCAAATTTCATAGTTCAACTGCTGGTAGTTTTAATGTCAGAAATATTCTAGACTTGAGTAAGTAATAAAGTTTCCGGTAAATTTTCCACTTTACATTCAAAAAATAACATTTAAAGAATTTTGATTAATATTATATCATTATATGTACATTGTTTTCTTTTATTTTACGTTCGTGTACTCAATATTACTCAAAATTTCTTTAAATATCGCTTTTTGCGTATGAGCTGAAAGATCTACTTGATCAGGACTTTACGTATGCCATTGTAAGTTGTTAATCTTGTCAAAATTAACTACATATAATTCAAAGAAACGTTAAACAAAAAAACAACGAATCTCTTAGAGTTAAAGAAATCTTGGATTAAGGAAAAATTGATTTGTTCGAGAGTTACCGTTAACGGCAGACTCCAAGTAATTTCGATTGTTCTACTCTCAAGGTTACCGACGCGACGCGCACGCAAACCGGTTCTCCTCGCTCCATTGGCAAGGAAAGCACTATCAGTTCGCTATTGTAGCCAAAAGGAGCAACACCAGGTTGCCTTGGATATAATCGCGATATTTATTTACGATGATGTTCGGTATCGTTAGGCGACTTTAAGTCTCACCACGAAACCTTCGATACAACTGAGATCGCCATTGAATTCCCAATGGAAACGAATGAAAATGAAGATATATACGAATGCCATCGAAATAGGAGGGTTTTACGATTCTTTTCTTATACATTCCTATATATTTCTTTCCATCAGTTCTCTTGATACTTGCAATAATAAAAATGATAGAGACAAAATACGAAAAGTACAGTAATACAAAACATGCTGAAAAATAAATAAAGAAGTGGCTGAGTAAGAAGAAGAAAGGAAACATAAAGAGTGAAATATAAAAAATAAAAAAAGGAGAGAAAGCTGAGATTATTAATTAACACGCATAACACGTAACTAGACGAACTAGTTTAATAAATGCAATGATAAAAACAATTTTATGTGTTCATCGCGTTCCAAGAGAGAAAAAAAAAGACGAAGTTGTACCATGGTTTATCTATACTCAACAAGAATTCATGACCAATTCATTACGCGACCGTTAGGATAATATGAAGAAACGAACTCGACGCGTTTTTGCACGATACGGACAGCCGTACTTAATTTATTTTACCTTAAACGATCGTATGGCAAAAACGGCCGTGACGGAATTTCAACGGAGGGAAAGCGAAGTTCGCCAACGAACCGAACATAGGATACGCCTAACGATGTTTTACCGAGAACCAGTGTCCCGCTCTAATGAGGTATTCAGTCAAAACCGATCCACGAGTCCAGATACCGACTGGCATTTCAAATACGCTGTTCCCGGTACTATTTGTAACATATTTGCATAGCAGCCGCATGCATAGGCGTCTCGTTCTTTCCGCGTACCGACGCCAACCCGTCGCCAATCATGTCGATCAGTTCGACGTTTGAGGGAGAGCTCTCGTAAACCAGCGACATACAACAGAGAAAATTGAAACAATTTGTTTGTTCTTATCGTCTCAAATTCTTAAAATTCCGTGATATACAACCCACTGTGAGCATTAGAAAAACACTTGCACAATAATTCGACTAATAATATTAATAAATTGACATGTTACAAGTTGTATAACATTAACAGGTAGCAAACTTGCACAAAATGCCAATATATTATTGATATTTATTAAGTAAATACAATTACACGTTAATTTATAACTCGCGACACATAAAGTTTCGCTATAACGATAATAATATTATATAGTAGATATAGGTTTAGTTTAATTAGTAATTATATGGTTTAGTTTAATTAGTAATAACATGTAGCAGCGTGAGATATAATTCGTTTTAGACTGTTGAGCCGATTTTGTTTTGTGACAGGACATTCAGTTGCAGAATTTTGCAAGCTGTTTATCGAGATGACCCTACACAAAGGAAGAGACTTGAGATTTGGCACTTCTTGTTGCCGCCACCATCTCGTTGACGAACCCGTTAGAATTAACATCAAAAAAGTTTCCTGAGTGAGAACTTTTTGCAAATTATTATTGAAGATTTTAAGATTACATATTGCTGAACTTCGATTATATAATTTTAATTTTTTTAAGATTATATGTTGTTGAATTTTTTAAACGCGCAAATGATGGTTTGTGCAAGAGTTTATCCCTACGATAGTTAGTATAAATTATAAATTCAATGCTCTTCGCTGCTTCTCCCAGTTATTTCATTCTAAATTTATCATATCATTTGCATCATATATATTTTATAATAATAATAATGTGTTAATATTAAATGAAGTAAAATTTTTTAAGTTGACTTTTGAGTTGAAACACTAATTAAATAAGTATATATTCTATTACTTATTCACGTAGTTATTTAAATAAGATTAATTTACCTATTCATGTAATAGGTACTTGTTATTCTCGAAAAGATAATGCAACTAAGAATAGTTATTGTTTCTGTTAATGCCGATTTAGAATTTTAAATCTAATTCATATATAATTAATGCATATAATATCAATTATACTTAGTGCTGTAATGCATAAAATATCAGTATTAGTATTCTTACTGTTATTGATTTTTTTAACTAAAAATCTAAAAGAGAATTGAATATCGAGGGACTCAGAATACTTTATATGATAGAATTTAATTCAATGGGAAATTCAAGTATGTAAATTTTTCGCGAAAAGAATTTATGATCTGTATAGATTAATGAATATTCATGGAAAAACGGGTTTCTTTGCGGATACTTTCGAATTTTTTATCTTAACACTTTCTTTTCATATGATTGTGAAAGATATCTCGTTATTAGTTGAACGAACTTCAACTTTTAACCAAGTTAGATGGTGAAGATGTTTATCGTGTATTTCTTTTAATTACATTCCATCGAGCAAAGATAAAGCATCTTGTTTACTTGCAAACGATCGTAAATAAGAAAGATAAGTGAAATTTATAACATTAAAGGACGTGAAATTTTTAGC
Organism: Tetragonisca angustula; assembly: GCA_036937485.2. NCBI lineage: Eukaryota > Metazoa > Arthropoda > Insecta > Hymenoptera > Apidae > Tetragonisca > Tetragonisca angustula. The sequence continues at coordinate 441,175 of JAWNGG020000121.1, read as the reverse complement.
GAATAAAAAAGAATCTTAATTAATTTCAATAAGAAGTAGAACAAGTCAGCACGAAGAGATAAAGGAGAAATTTTTCTACTTAATACTCATTCCGTTAGTGGAAATACAAAAAAGTAAAAACAGAAACGTCGCAATTAAATGGCAACAACAGAAATGGAATTCGTAAAGAAAAAGAGAACCGATGTCACAAGGTATAATTTTTTTCTGTAAGCTTCAAGAAACTGTTGCAACGACAGGAATGTTCAATTATGTAACGATAGTGACAGCAATTTAAAGCCCAACTTTCGAAATAAACATCAGAAGGGGACAAAATAATACTTGATATGAAATTTCAAACAAATTCCTTGACAAGTGATTTTTCCATTATGCTATTTAGCAAAATTTATAATTAAACGCCGATCGAATTTTTTTTTTATCACTATAATTCCGTAATAGAAATTTATTTTAAGAAGAACTTAAGAAATAAAATTAATTCGATCAATGATTCTGAAGAAGTATGATTAAAATGTAATAGCCAAAAAATTAGCAAATAAAAATTATTCATTGTTACAAGACGTGGCGACTTTTTCTTAGAATCTTCACATTTTCCACAATTCTTCACTGTCACTTTCAAGATACACGTTCGTCAATTCAAGATTTTCGTGCAAGAATTTTTATTTAAAAATATTTTTTTCCCAATTATTTCACAGAGATGTTCGATCATGTGCACTACACTTTGACTCTCTATCCACTCCGACGCATAAAATATCATCGTTCGTGGAATCAACAGGTGAATCGGGGGGACACGGTGTTTGTAGTAAACGGTACGTATTTATAGGCAGGTGTGCACCGAAGCATACGTTTAAAACACGCTTTCTGTCGTGATGTTGCAGGGTTAAACGGCAATGGAAAATAGAGTCAACGAGATGCGGCCGAGATAACGCGCAGGGAATGACTGACGTGGCCAGGCGAGATTACGTCCTGGCTTTAAAAGGACGACGCACCCCATCCGGTGTGCTGGTACTCACCTATCGGTTACGTGACACGGTCACGCTCGTGAACGTCGAATTTGAATACAAGCGAGACGCTTCAATGGACTCTCTCCCTCGCTACCTGAATTATCTACGGTTACCTAGCATCCCTTTATTGAGTTCGCGTTTATACCAGCCGTAGCGAGATTCCAGCTTGTCTGAACGTTTCTTCTAGTACTGGAGTTTCTTCCATGGTACTATATCTGTCTGCAACGAGTGATTTTATAACTATCCGTTGTAGCGATACAAAACTAATTGTACGCACAATTTCTGCTTACTCTGTTTTAGAGCAGTTTATATTACGTTTTTAGACGAGTTTTATAATAAAACATTATTAGGTAATTATATATCAATGGAACTTGGAACTGTTGACACATATTGATTGTAATGTTAGGAAACGCAGTGTGGTTTTTAATAATGTAATTATCTTTGCCATCTGTTCCAGTTATTACTATTGTACATTTTCTATAAATGTGTCACACAACTGCACAATTCATCATCGCCAAAATTTCCTTGACATTAGTACAACTGCCATATTAAATGATAATGATTATTACCACTATTTATATCAATATTAAATTTAACAAAAATTATCTTGTAAACAATTATGAAAAAAGAAAATCTGCAATCTGTCATATTGGCGGGTTTGATTGTTCTCGAGTTACAGATTCTGATATCAGTCTTGTCAATCGAGTTAACGATATAAGACGTGATTTAAAAAAAAGGAAAAAAAACAAAAAGCTACACTCTAAAATAACATGACAAAAACACGTCCATGGTTGAACGCTTCATACGGCAAGAACAATGCAGAAGAGAATCATGACGATGTAAACAGTTGCAACTGAAATTAAATAATTCATCGATAATTACATACGTTAAGTTAATAAATAGCCGTGGTAATCCGGTATTACCGGTTTCTTAATTAGAGTCGAGACTACTATCGTGCTGCTCACAAAAGCAAAGCAAAGCCATTATCGTAATATTATAGTAATAAGAGTTATTATTGTTGTATTATTGCAAGGTGATTGCTGTCAATAGATTAGCAACGTCTGAGCTTATGCAACTAACAATAATTCAAGTTTAAAAGAAGATTCGGTTATTCCAATTTCTCTTCTTGGATAAAAGGACGACCATTTTGGCTTGTGACCTTGTCAACTCGTCGGATTCTTCATCACTTAAGTATAATTATTTTTTTATTCATAGATCTCCTATTTCTTTATCTTTATTATGTATATTATTTTTGTTAAAATTGACATTATATCTATATTATATTATATGTAATATTATAACATATGATGTATAATGTCTATTATTTTAAATTTCGTTATATTATATATATATTATTATATAGATATAATATTATATTATAATATATCTATATCATGTCTGCAAGGATTAAAATCTGAATTGAAGCTAATTCTTTTTGTTGGCTCTTAATTCTATAGTTATTAAATTTTATCTGATTAATAAGTTAAAACAGCCGAAATTGGAAAAAGAAAGAAAAAATGAAACGCGGAAATTCGAGAAGTAGGAAAAGAAGAGAAAAGAAATGGAGATAAAGAAAAAGAACTGGTACACGTAATAATTAACATTATGATAGATGTTACTAGTTTATCTAATCGTTGAATATTTTGTTTTTATATATTACACTATATATTTATATATTATACTATAATATTCTGTTCTATATATTACATCTCCCTAATAATAATACTAATTAAGAGCTAAGAAAGTAGCGATGTCTGAATTCGTTCGACTCTAACATACGCCATTATAAAATTATCTTCTTTTCTTCTTCTTTTTAAGCACATCCATGCAAAGGCATAAGCAAACAATAATTCATACTAATTGTAAGTATTGAATGTGTCTAAAATGGCATCTAAATAGACTCGAATTGCTATGAAATTAATTACAACGTTAGTATCATATCGCATAATAAAAATCCCGATTTTGTCATCAAATAAACGCACATATTCGTCAAAAAAAATTAAAATAACGCTATATAGCAATATCTTAAGGGTTGTTCCCGTTATTTGACGCGGAACAACCAATAATCCTCCAATGCACTAACATTGTACATTTGTCTATAGATTTCGTGTTGTCGTGACTGTCTATACGAGGTCGAGGATTTTATCCTATTTATTTTAACCATGTTATCGACGATCGCAAACCACAGTGGAGAATCATAGTGGTTCGCGATCGATACCAGCTGCAATATGATCGGCTACGTTTCAAGCCTTGCCTCGCCGTCGAACGTTATCGGCACCAGCTTAACAAAATTGCCGTTGTAAGTATTTTCCAATCGATTTCACCGGTTCTAACGACTTAATGCCACGCTGGCTCATACGAAGGCCTTTATTAATTATTAGGGCACGTCGCCGGATAACGTATCCCGACGAAGGAACGAACTCACTCTGTCACGTGATATCGGAGGTAAGATCACGGCTAACTCCGCTGGGTTCTCCTCCGTAATTGACCAATGCCGAGTTAAAATCACGCCCCGATGGATGCATTTCGGTGAGTAATCGTTGGAAAAGTTGTTTCGAATGGCTTCTTGATAAACGTAAAGACGGGACGGCGAAGCACATTGAATAATATTAACTTGTAATTGATTTTCGGCTACTACTTGGCTGTGGCCACTACCGGCTCTGGACCATTTATTATATTTTCTATCATGTTCTGGCTTTGGCCGCTGGTTTGGCTTCTGGCTTTGGATCTTTTATTATATATTTTACGGTCTGGAATTTTTTAAATGATAAATTTAAAATAGGATATTTATTTTGACATTATTGTTACTTTAATTATTGTTAATTGCCAGCAGGTCTTGTTGTATTTATCGCACAACTTATTCTGCCTATACTTTCGAAATAATATTGCTAAATATAGTATGATATATTTATACTATATTTACTATATAATAATATAATATAATATATATTATAATATAATAATATACTATATAATATTACTAAATATAGTAATACTATATAATACTATAATACTATAAAATACTATAGATTACTAATATTATAATACTATATATTACTAAATATAGTATACTATACTGTACTATAATATAGTATGATATATTTATACTACATTTACTACATAATAATATAATATTACTAAATATAGTATATATTTATTATATTTAATATAGTATAATAATATTACAAAGTAATATTATCAAATTTTGAAAATTAAACTTAATTTTCGATATGAGTAAAACCTAGATGCTTTTCTAAAATTGATCTTGCTGTACGTACTTGTTGATCTCTGACATTTCAATTAGGAAAATTTGTTAGTCACAGCAATTCGCGTGAAAGGATTTTCACGATACACAAACAAGTCGTTAGGAATAAATTTTTTCATCTGGAAATTTTCAAAGAATTCCGACGCAAATAAAGGAAACGAATGAAGGAAGTCGAGAAACAGAGAATAAGCATTGGACATAGAAAGTTACGATGGACATCGGCAATCGTCCCGGACAAGCTACATCAATGTAGAGCCAAGTTCTGATCGTCGGGCTCGTAAGTCGATCCCTAACGAGTACAAAGCGGGCATATCGTCGATTCTAATTCTATACGCACTATTGTATGCCAATTGTACAACGTCGAGAAACGATGAGAGTGCAAGAGGTATACGAGCAGATAACAAGTGGCGATACGCAGCCCGGAGACACGGAAGAAAAAGAAAGGGCCTGGCATAGAATTCACGTAGCATCGGTGGACACGCGAAACCAGTATCGATCTTATTGTTCGAGAACGGTATTGTCTTCGTGCTTCGTTAAAATCGTACAACAGTCCTCGATGACTGTACCAAACTGTTGATTCGACGCGTTTCAATGTTTGAGAACAATAACACTCTCAGAAGCCAAATTGATTCGTTTATTTGGAATTATGAGAGAATCATAATTGGAACTTGCAACGTTATTTTAAAATTCTAATCTTAATTTTATTTTAAAATAAAAGGAAAATTCTCATAGAAGTACCGTTAATATATGATATTAAAGGCACAAAAATTATCTTGAAGTTATTATTCTTAAATGTTATAGTTCATTGAAAATGTATTCTAGAATGAGAGAAATTTTTCATTTATTATATATATTAGATATATTATAGAAAAATTAGAGAAACTTTAAACAAGGTTAGTCCAATAAGATATTTCAAGATATTTCTAACATGAGCCTTAAGACAAATTAACATAATCGACGTGAATGTTGAAACAATTTTCAAAATTCAGAATTGACTAATCATGACATACATATTAGGTCTTTACACGTCAAAGTAATTAACTCCATTTTTCTGAATTTTTTAAAATTTTAACATCACTTTTTATATTTAAAATAAATTTTCTCAATAGATTAGATTTAACGCTGAACGACAAAAATTATTTTGGTCAAATTTGAATTTCAGAAACCAATGTGATTATTCCAATGATATACTTTTTGATGCATTTTGTATATCATTAAACAAAAATTACATTTTTAATAATAATTGAAATAAAATATTAAAAACTTAAAATAAAAATTATAATAACAATTCTATAATATTTATTTGAATCTAAATTTTAAAAGAAATACTATTTCGTCAATTTTTTTACTTTTCGTTTCGTGGAGTTAATCGATTTGACAAATGAGCGTCTCATGCATGACATAGCTGCTCGATAAGCTGCTGAAATTCTAATTTTAAATCTTTTATTTCTCTATTCTCTTTCACGTGACAGTCTTATAATATAATAATATATATAATAGTTTTGTAACAATATAATGTTCAATAATCATTTCACGAATAATCCCGTAAGAGTTAAAGAATTATTAACAAATGTAAAAAAAGGATCTGCCCTGACTTTTCACGCTTGTACTCTTTCGAAAATGTCAGTCGATACTTCCGATAGTTTCGTTGAATGTATTTTCAATGCTAACCAAAGGGGACACACGTTCCAGCAAATCTGATTACAAATTGAATAACGAACAAGCTAAAAGCGCCCTTTAAGCCGATCTTTTGATGTCATCTTAGCAGAGCGTATGCTTCATGACTCGGTGAGATCGCAGTATCGATGCTTCGTGAAACCATTGTTAACTACTTGAAACCTCAAAACGGGTCATCACAACTGGCAAGAAGGTGTGCTCGCGTCGTGATTCATGCACATTTGTAATACCAGATGAGACGCTAAATAGAAAATATGTGAATACAGCGAATATAGTATACTTTGAATCACCGTTCTCGTACACATGAAGTATGATAAGCTCCCAAGGAGAAAATTTCAGGACACTTAGATTTTAAACATGAAAAGAAGTTTTCTTTATTGTAGTAGCTTCTTTCACAATAATTTTATTTCTTTTTAATTATGAAATTGTCAAGAAAAATAGCCTTAATATTGGCACGAGAAAAAGAATTTACATCAACGCTTAACTGATATCATTAGATATTCATAAAAATTTGTTTCACACTGCGTAATTCATTTTATGTTGTCAAATTTCATTTTTTACCATTGGAGTTAGAACAAGAAATTCCAAAAATCAGGTTAACATCTCATTATGATGTCTTCCATCATTTTATAAAATTTAAAGAAATTGAAGTATTTGTAATATTATTCCTTGATCCTTTCTAAGTTAATTTTCTATTTGATCCAGTTTTATTATTAATCTCTAATCACAATATAAAATACACTTAAAATATAATTAATAATAATAAAATATAATTAATAATAATCAACAAAACAATATAAAGTACAACTTAAAAGTACACTTAAAGTATAAGTGATAATAAAAATAAAGTACAATTATATGTATCATGTTACATAATACAAATTACTATCGTCTACGACGCCACTTGTGGGTTAACAAGCTGAAAACGAAATTAATTTCTTTAAAATTGTGCAGAAAGAAATAAGATCTCTCGCTGCTTCTTTTCATACTTTCGTTTATACGCAGCAAGTTAAGAAGGGGACAATTCGTGCGAGACGGAATTCAGATTATATTTTATCGGCTGTGAAGCTATATTGTTCTCGAATGTCATTAAAAAAAAACGAAGGGAACACGCATGGTTGAGCCTGACCATACATCAAAGAACGATCCTGATGAAGAATCTGCACGCGGCGCCCAACTCCTATAATCTCTGGACTCGCGACAGGATAAATTGTACGCTGGCGATGAATTGACGGTGATCGATGTCCATCATCTACTCGCGGTCATCCACGCAGGAGAAACGAAACAAGAAAAAAGTCGCGATGCTGCCCGCTTCGGCAAGAAAAATCGGCATAAAACTCGTACGGTATTCATTCGGGGGAGATAACGTACGAAAAACGAAGCTCACGTATCAGGATTGAAATTGAATAATTAAATTGGACATAAGTATATATGATTTTAAACGCCACTGTCCACCGTCATGGAATTGCATTGCGTGCCATTCGACGAGAAGATACATATTTAATTCGTTTGGAAGATGGCATGGAATTTTTCCTAGAAATAAAAATATCTCTGTATTATGAAAATTCCATTTCTTTTGTTCATTACATTACATTATTGCATTAAATAAATAATAGTGTAATAATGTAATAAATGAATTCGATTAATTTGAACGCAATAATTTGAACTATTTATATTTTATTTGAGGGAAAAAGAGAGAGTGTCCATTTTAAAGAAAAATTCTGACTTTAACATCTTTTCATATGCTACTGTCTGTGCTCTTTGTCACAGATTATGAAATAACCACTGATTATAAACAAACATTTTCTGAATTTTGCATTTATTTCAATATATGAGAAATATCTGACGTTGTGACGTTACATATTGAAAAGTAAATTTACCTCAAAAACATTTTCACAAGAATATATCATATATATTTAATTATTCTGAGATATTTCATCACGTATTCACTATAACCAGACTCTCACGTGTAAATCTCAAGTTTAAATTACAGTTTAACTTCTGAGGATCACTAATATTCGCTACTAAATAATATTCTTTCATATCGAATATTATATTCAACAAACACTTCTGCAAAACAATTTCACAATTGTGTCAAAACCATTGATCTAAAAGTCAATCGAATTTTCGTTTCTTTCGTTAATTGTCGGGTCGTTCAATTGCAATTGTTGTATCAACCGAAAAGGACGTAATCTGATTCATACCGATGCCATTTTAGATGACCATTCAAGCGAACAGCTCAAATTATTAGACGCACAGTTGACTGATTGCCAATCAATTTCGCCGATATTTTTTTTTTTCAAAGAATTTCCCATGGTCCGACAAGTCTGCCCTTTGTGTCCATTAATCCCTTCGATGGACAGTTTAATTGCACCTCCTATGGGAGTGGTTCCTCCGGACGACCGTATATGGGAGTGCACGTCGCAAACACTCGTCCGGCACACGTGCACTGGCAAAATATATTGATAGTCGCGTTATCACGTGTGTACCATACCTGCAAAACGGAGAACAAAAGCAACGCAAGCGGAATCTCTCTCTCTCTCTCTCTCTCTCTCTCTCTCTCTCTCTCTCTCTCTCTCTCTCTCTCTGCTTCACCGTCGCCCGTGAGAATGGACATGAAGGTTCTTAGAACCGGAACGCACGAACACGAACACGAACACGAACGCTCGCATTAAATACTGCAGTTTAGTGCTAATGGAAACAATTTGATATACCCATACGAACAGACGAGTTCGGATTGTTACAAACTGGTCTGGTTTGAGGAGAGTAAGGGATAAGATAAAGTGAATTAACACTCGGCCGAGTACATAAGTAGCACTACTGAACCACCGGTGACGATATAAAGTAGATTTTTATATTAGATTTGAATACAGTTATACGATCTTGGCCTGAATTTTATACATCACGCGATTAATATCTATTTACCATCTTGAAGAGAAGATGAAGTTTTGTTACTCTTTTGTTTTTGATTGTTTCTCTTCACTTAATTTGCTAACAGGGCAGATTGGGACATGGTACTTTGCATTTTTTTTGTAATTTTGTAAAATTTGAGAACAAATTTCAAGAGAGAAATGTTTGCAAAATAAATTAGAAAATGATGAAACCAAAATGCATGGAGCATAATGATGATACATAACTATGTATTAATATTGACATCATAATATTAATTATAATATTACATATTAATATAATATTAACTTTCTATACTGTAATATTAATATATTAATTATATATACTATAATATACTATAATATTAACATATTAATATATTATAATATATTATAATGTAACTATATGGATTGGGTTAGGTGCAATGATGATACATAACTATGTATTAATATTAACATCATAATATTAATTATAATATTGCATATTAATATAATATTAACTTTCTATACTATAATATTAATATATTAATTATATATACTATAATATACTATAATATTAACATATTTATATATTATAACATAGTATAATGTAACTGTATGGATTGAGTTAGGTGCAATGATGATACATAACTCTGTATTAATATTAACATTATAATATTAATTATAATATTACATATTAATATAATATTAACTTTCTATACTATAATATTAATATATTAATTATATATACTATAATATACTATAATATTGACATATTAATATATTATAATATTAACTATATGGATTGGGTTTATGGGTTACCCATGGTCATATTTGCTGTTCAATTGTTATTCACCTGTATATTGAGAAGTTAATATTATTTAATATATTAATGTTGTTAATATATTGAATTCTTATTATTCAAAATATGTCATTTCGATCAATAATTATTTCAATCTGTTATAATATAATCATAGCTTAGCAAAGTAGGCATTTCAAATTTGAGTAACTGTAAACGCACTTGTATCTTTGTGAGTCAATTAAGTTCAATTTTCATACACTATTAAACTATTCATTAAAAAAAATCGTAGATAAGAATATTTCCACAAAAACGATTTGAAGTGTATAAACAAAAAAAAGAACGTAATCACCTTATTCTTAATTGACTCGACGAGAAAATTGATGCAGAAAGACATCTTGAAATAATTAGTCAGTCACGATCCACGCAAAAGTTACAAAGCATCATAGTTAGAATTGTGATCCTAGCGTTCTTTTCGAGAAGATTTACGATTTAAAAGTTACGGAGCATTCGTCTCTTACAAGTGATAATCTAAATCTAATAACATATGTCTAGTGTTTAATCCGACAGTCTAAAGTAAAAGAAAACACGGAGAACTCGAAGCATCTCGACACACTTTGCAACAGAAAACAGAAAAACCGGAAAAAAAAATGCTAAGTAAGACATTCGAGCCAAGGATGGTGTAATTTCCCTCGTGTTCACATTCGTCGTCGATGCGATTTCACGTTCCCGCAAAGGTCCCCGAGCTGGACAAATCAAGCATTCGGAACAGACCTTAATGTTCTCTCCATTAAGAGAGATTAGATACAGAAATTACACGGCCAGGCTGATTAATATAGCCGCCTCTACTTATCGAGTGATCGAAATCCCAGGGTAGCGCCGTTCCGCGTTACAACCGACTCGATTAACCGTGTAGATCATTTCGTTTAACCTCCCAATTAAAAAAAGAAAAAGGTAGCTCGCAGCTTCCACTATCGTGTAAACGTTCCGATTAAACCGAGGAGGATTCACCGATACACGGGCCGTGAGATAAAGCGTTCGTTCGGTAAACATATTAATATCGCGGGGCCAGTATATTAGAGAGCGTGGCGCGATATGTTTTACGAGGGGGAGGGGTGAGGGGGGGGGGGAGATCGCTCGTAATTTCTGCCCGCTTTTAATTCGCGAATAAAACGTCGGGGCCAGCGAGGAATCGGCCGATCATGGGAATCGGCGTTTCTCTCGCGGCGCGGCGCAATGCTAACCGCGGGAATGCAAAGGAATGCGTGGCAAGAGTGAACCAGCGTGTTTCACTGCCGCCACAGCGAGAGGGATGAGTAGATAATTGTCTGCTATTTCTTTCGGCCGTGGCGAGGATCGGACGCCGCGCGGATTCCGTCCGCTTTCGATCCCCGCTTTTATGCGCGCGCGTAAACCCCACCGGGATGAAATCATTTTCCCCAATTAACCGCGGAATGGTCGCGAAGCTTTTCCGCTTTCGTCGTGGAAAAAAAAAAACGAGAACTGCCGAGCCAGCTCGGTGGAACGCGGTAGTTCGATGATTTTAAGATTAAAGAACGTTTATATCTTTAATTTTGGATTTCAATTTATCAGAGATTCATAGATATTTCGTTCATCAGAATAAAATTTTAGGTTTATTTCATATTTGATATATTTATTTTAGGTTATTATATAGGTTTTATTAGATTAGTATATAGGTTATTATATAGGTATTTTATTAGGTTAGTAGTATATAGGTATTTTAGGTTACATTTAATTTTATTAAATATCAATTTAAAAATAGCTTTAGTTTTTTTCTAATTTTATTTTTATAATTAGTACATACAAAGTTGTTTTTTTATTTAACAAAATTTTTGAATCAAGTATGAAATTATTTATGAAAATGTATTTTCTAATATTACAATTTTACTTTCAATATTAAATATAAAGTTAATATTCAATAAAATTTCATTTTATTTAATTGTTTCAATATATTTGTATTTAATATTAATTAAATATATCATATTCAATATTCGATGTCTTTAATTGTTCCCCTCGTTCGCATTCGTTATTAATACAATTTTTAAATAAAGTTTGAAACACTTATACAACACTCTGTCAAAATGATAGTTCCCGAATTTATGTTTGTTCGACTTTCTCTCTTCCTCAGACACAATAAAAAATACAATACCATCATAAAGTTTGGCCACCTATTTCCTTAACACCCTGTAGACACATATACTTCTCATTAGCTCACTCCTGTTTCATTAATGTGCATCTCGCTCATACACGACTTAATTACAATTCAACGCCACCAATTCCGCCACCAATTAGTTCTAAATTTTACGACAACCAGGTGTCACGACTTTAATCTTCGATTGTACGTTGTATTAATACGGCGTGGAATAAAATCAATCCGAACGCTCTCGATGATCGAACACCCTTTGGACGCGTGGTTTCTGTCTTAGAAGTCCGGGCCGGACCGGTTCGTTATGATCGCTGCATAGTTCGCGGTTTTATCGAGGCGGCAGGCTAAATTTAATAGTCGACGATTAAGATAACGAGGAAGTTAAAAGCGATTTAATTGGATTCCTGGCACACCTTTCTTATAAGCCTACATCTTCATTGTGCTCTTCTTTTTTTTATTTCCCTTTTGTCCGCACGATGCACTTTCGGATCGTGGATCGAGCTGCTAATTCCGCGATTCCCCTCTGCTACGTGTAGATCTTCCGGTCGTCTTCGAGCCATTTACATTTACCCGTTAGAACGTCAGAAAGTACTTTGCAGCGAGAGAAATTCGATTTCTCCAAAATATTGCACATCCTTTGTACCTGTTAGAATGAGATCCAAAACGAAATGACACTTGCTGACAAAAGTTGAGAAATAGTCTAGTCTACATATGTAACAATTTTACTGTATAAATATGTTACTATGTTATTGTAACTAATAATATATGCATACTGTATGTTATTATAGTATAACTGTCTACATGTTATTATCTTATTATACTAATAATTATTATATACATAAGTTATTATCTTATTATACTAATAATAATATATCTAACTACGTTGTACTGTAACAAATGGTGTAAATAATCATTGTATGTGTTTACAAATGTAATTGTTACATGTTTCGTGCACTATGAATTTTTCGACTAGATAATGACAATATTCATAATAACAGTAACAATAATTCATAATAACAATATAATAAATAGAATTCTAAACCGGTGCTTATTCTAATAAAAGAATAACGTAGCAAAAGAATTAATAAAAGAATAGTCATCGTGATTGAAAAATAATATTATAAATAATTAAAGAATATTATAATTAATTAATAAAAAAATATTATAAATAATAAATGTATTAACAAAAGAATATTATAAATAATAAAAGAATAGTCGTAATAATTGAAAAATAATATTATAAATAATATTAATTATATAAAAATAACATATTAATAATTAATAAAAGAATTCGTAATTATTCGTTAATAAAAACTAGTAATAAAAAAGACTATGAGAAACTTTGTGCACTGTGACATTTTTGCAAAATTCTATATCTATCGCTTATTCGTGAAAGAATGTTAACGGAGTAATTATTTCAACGATCCCAAGTAATTTTCCAAATACTTCTCACGGTGTAAAATATCAACATAATAATTACGGGGTCAAGACAATTTTCATGGGAACACTTGTGAAATTATATCCAACGTCAGTTGAGAAATTACATCCAACGTCAATTCATTCTTTCATCGTAGTAGAATTAATAGAAAGGATTACAAAAATAGATCAATTGAATCAACTGCCATGCAACTATGAAAATCTGACTTTTTCCAATATTACGTTAGAATTCCACGAAAATTCTAAACGCTTATATGCTGTTTTCATTCAGATAACTGTACGAATCAAGCACGATACGTTTCTCAATTTTGGTCGCAAAGATTTTTAACCGACCTTTTCAATATTAATCGTGACTTTCGTAAAAATAATTTCCAAGACTTATATTCTGTTAATATATAAGAATATATTACTTCTCCACAGTAGTTTACAGTAATTTACGTACCTTTGAAATTGACTAATAAATAATAGTTTATTAATGAATTTTTTAACTTTTGTCAACAAGTGTACGTTCAAATATTGTCATCAATATTAAATGATACAATTACAATTAACGTTAAAAATTAGTATAAAATTATCTCACGTCAAACGAAATTGTTAAATAATTTTCAGACCAACAGAGAAACGACATAGTACATAGTACATAGGAAGTATATAAATCTTACAGTGAAACGAACTTCAAATTCGGAGGTGATCTTTTTCTGTATAATTATCCAAAAATATCGTCGTGAACACGATAATTGAGGAATGTCAGCATTATGTACAAGTTCATTCCCTGTTCAACGTTTAACACTGGCTAATTACACGTTGCAACAAATCCAATTAAAGCGCACCTCGTTATCGCTCTTATCCGTGAACCGATCGACCCGCGTTCACGCGAGCCTTCTCGAACGATAACCAGAAATTCGCCGACAATTTCATATCACCGATCACGATAATGCATACAACAAATTACCAAGAATCTGTGGAAAGATGGAAAGGACCTTCAATCTCTCGAGATCTACTTTTCGTTGCGATCGTGAATCTCGAACACTCGTGGCGCGTGCAATTAGTGGATTCGCCTTCGTTAAGATCATCGGCATCCCGATTAGAATCGCCGATAGCGACGACTCTTTCTTCGCTGTTCGTCTTACGAATCGGTGATGCTCGAAGGCAATTATTGAAACTGTTCTTGTCCGACTTAATATATTTCATAATAATTGGAATTTTTATACATTTTTAAAATTCTATGTAGATAAACGTGAAGAAATGAAATATAAAAAAATTTGCTTTGTGCGTTATTATAATATATATCCTGGTTCGCATGTTTTATATATTTTTGCGTATTATATGCACTGTGTGCATTTTTGCTTTCACATAAATTTCACACAAATATCTCCAGTCTAGATAATTAATAATAAGCCTACAGTCTAAATAATTATCTATGTAATAATATCGCTTAAAAAATGAAAATTAATCAACTATTGCTTTATTTGAAGGATTAGAAATATTTTTTAAAGAAAATAGAGATAGATAATAATACATTGAATATATATATATATATATATATATATATATATATATATATATTAATTATAATATATAATACAGGTATTTGGCACATAGTTGTACAAGTATAATATACAATATGAATATAAATATAATATAATATACTAAGAATATGAATCTAATATAATATAATATAAATATTAATATAATATATAACTATATAAGTTAATATAAATTATATATACTCTACTATAAGATAATATTAATACAATGTAATATATAACTATATAAGTATATAATGTAAATAATATTAGATACTTAAGTATATATATATATATATATATATATATAAAGAAAACAGAGATATAATAGAGAATAATATATTGAATATATATATATATATTATAATATATAATATAAGTATTTGACACATATTTGTACAAGTATAACATACAATATGAATATAAATATAATATACTAAGAATATGAATCTAATATAATATAATATAAATATTAATATAATATATAACTATATAAATTAATATAAATTATATATATACTATACTATAAGATAATATTAATATAATGTAATATATAACTATATAAATATATAATGTAAGTAATATTAGGTACTTAAGTATATATATATATATATATATATAAAGAAAACAGAGATATAATAGAGAATAATATATTGAATATATATATATATATATTATAATATATAATATAAGTATTTGACACATAGTTGTACAAGTATAACATACAATATGAATATAAATATAATATATTAAAAATATGAATCTAATATAATATAATATATAACTATATAAGTTAATATAAATTATATACACTATACTATAAGATAATATTAATATAATATAATATATAACTATATAAGTATATAATATTAGGCACTTAAATATATATATATATATATATATATATATATATATATACATAACAATTAATTTCACGCATATTTAATGCGAAAAAAAATCAAATTTAAATAATCAATGGCATGAACGATTGAGCAATATGAAGTTTATTTCTTTGTAAAAAAAAAAAAAAAAACACATTGCACAATGCGTTTTTCGAGAATGTATCACCGAATACGATTCACATCGCTTCACGAAACCGGTACGTGTCCGGCAACTGTCAATATGCACGTTACGGAGAACCAGACAGAACGAGCATATTTTTCTTTTCTTTTTTTTCGCCGCGTTTTTTACAATTCGCTGGTGCGACGATACCACAACCCGCTTTTTATCACCGATCTCGGTGGAACTGCACCGAGCAAGCATATTAGAGGGAAAGCCCGGTCGCCGAGCTGCTAATCGCCGGTTTGTTAGCACATTCTCGTTTCTTGCCACCGGTGCCTCAGCTCGTGATTGTTTAAATTGCGATTCACGAACGTTGCTGCTGCAGAACCGTGTCGAAAGAAAAGATGGAAATGACCGTGTTGGATGTTGAAACGGAAACGCTTTATAAATCAAAGTCTGGTGTTACTGACACCGGTCTTCTTTCTTTTCTTTTCCTGAATTTCAAGAGGAGATAATAAGAAGATACGGGGTTGCGATTCTATGGAAAATCGTAGAAAATATTCCTCGTAAGTCTTTGCGTAATTGAAGTTGCAACAGACAGGAAGCTTGCAATAAATACGAACATTGCAGCTCGAAGCAAAGTTTTTGCGTAAGCGAGCGATTTCACTTTAAAATTTAATTCGAAATTCCTTGGACGTCGAAGTAGCAACACGGAAAATTTTAGGAAAGTACCGATCTTGGATCCAAATCTATAATTGTCGAAATGCTTACTTTTAATACTTTCCTAAATACGATACATCAGAATCTTATATTGTATTATATAATTTTATTGCATAACATATTATTACACGATTATATATTAAATATAATATAATATAATATAATAATATGTATTATCCGATCGCGATAAATAAATAATTATATTATATTAGATTACTATTAATATAATACAAATTATATTATATTATAATTATATATTATATAATATAATAATATATTAATATATATTATAATATTACATACTATATTATTACATTATATAACACTATGTAATTTTTTTCTCAAAAATTACAATTACATCGTGACATAATATTATTATCGTGAATTAATTATTATTGGTAAGAGTTGTTACGATTTCACTGCTGTTAATAAAAATGGACCGCTAAGCGCTAAAGTTAAGCAGACGAGTATTATTCCAGCAATTTTCGCAAACTAACTTATTTCCAGCTATCGAACAGGAAATTACAAAGTCACAAAAGCCTGAATGCAAAACAAGAGAGAAACGAATGACGAACGCGTTGCTCTTTTTAGTTCCAATCGATCAACCCTATCACGATGTTACGACCAGCCTGCACGCAAGAAGGCCAGTTAAAAGTCGTGCTCGTTTAAAATGATGAATGGAAATCGTACGATGATCCTCCAAACGAGCATCGTGCATTACGGCCGCTACTAGAAAAAGTCATCAGAAACGGTTCACCCGATTATTTCGTCGGGATATCTGATCGAGTGGAACGACTCTCCGGAGGGGAACGTCGAAAAAACGAAAAGGGTGAGAAAGCATGGCAATCGCCTTTGTAACGGAATTCTTTATATCGTAAAGGCATTGTTTTCTCTGTTTGTAAACCACGCAAATAATTAATCTTCATTAGATAGAATAATATTATACTATATATTGTGATAATAACAATAATATTAATTAACAGTAACAATAATTATAATAATATTGTTAATAATAATGTTAATAATATTATATTATACAATATAATATATAATATTAGGTAATTATAATATATGTGATTATATTATTGTATTATGATATAAAATAGTATATAATTTTTTAATGTATCAAAAATTTAGCTGAGACATGTACTTTTTATTATATAATTAATTAATATATTTAGCTGGGACATATACTTTTTATATATATAAAATATATAATGATAGATATATATTTTATCGTAATATATACCTATATTAAATAGAGAGAATAATTACGAAATGGTTGATTCACTGGTAAAAATTTGTCGTTTCTCGTAAACGACAAATTTTTTTTATTTCTGGTGAATTATCAATAATCGTTATTAAATTTCATTCAATCGTTATTATTTGCTATGCATTTGTGAATATTGAATTAATTGGCTGCGTTTACGATTCAGTTCTTTTACCATTGGTAGATTAAATATTTCATTAAATATTTCACGAGTTTTTTCGTTATATATTAATAACAAATGTGGTTGTACAAGTCTCTCTCACAAATTGTGAAAAAAGCAAATCTGAAATCTCCGTCACACCGGCGTTGTTTGGTTGTTCTTAGTGTTGAGAGAATGAATCGCAATGAAAACGGTTAGTTTCCAGGTTTGCCTGCAGAACAAACGACGAGCACGTAGATTTATGAATGTGTCCCTGTCAGCAGAAGCAAAATAATTGGTACACCGTGTCCGCGATCCGTTCGCGTAGGCGCGAAAGAGAAATGCGTGAATACATCGACAAGGGGTGTACCAGGAAAGATATAACACGCACGCATCACAGTCGGTACATGGTGTACAAAGCGCATAGTTAGAGGCAACACGTACTTACTTATAAGCGTATTGTACATACATGGCACTTAAGAAGGTGAGACGTAATGTATTGCACGGAACGTCAGTTATCCCGTGCTTTGCGGTCGCGGACATTAAGATATTTTACCATCCCTTCGTGTACAATAGTTTCTAGAGAAAATGAGCGATATTATTTCCCGTCATCAGCCGTTTACAAGCGTTGCCAAAATCGACGCTGTCGAAGTAAAGAAATAAGAAAAACCATTGTCGCGTCTGATCGAGTTGAAACTACGATCTTGAGTAAAATTTTATTACACAAAATATATTATTATTACTGAGTAATATATAAAATATATTATTATAAAAATATATAATATAAATATATATTATAAAATATAATAATATATAAAATATATAATATAAATATATCATATATTATTATAAAATATAATAAATATAATTATAAAATAATGTATTATTATTAAAATATAATAATATATAAAGTATATTATTATTGTTGAGTAAAAGTATTTATTACATAAAATATATTATATTGGTATTATTAATGTGAGCATTAGACACTTATTTACGACGTTGCATTACAATCGATGATTTCTTCTTAAATCGGGATGCTTCTTAATTTTTTCAATCTTCCAAATTAATGTGAAATTAGAAATTTTTCTTTTAAATTAGATTTATTTCGTTAGACTGTTAATACTGGAACTACCGACGACTCGAAGTATAAAGGTTTATGACACAATAAAGATTTTATTTTTAGTTTATTTTATTAAAGAAGAATTCATGTCTCCAAAGATAAATAAATCTGTTGTAAATCTATAAAATTTCAGTGTTAAGTTAGATTTCATGGTGGAGTCGATATTACGAAAAGTGATCTACATTTTGTCTTATTGTGGAATTATTCTGTTACAAGATACTTTTATATAATTTAATATTAATTACAGACTTTAATTACAGATTAATAGAAATTATTAATACGACGAGTTTATATGTTTCGTATGTATTAACATGAAAGTTGTACGAAAACTTTTTCGTGAAGTATGGCCAATCTTTGCAAATTCGTCAACAAACAAATTATTATCTCGCTGAATAAACGAACATAAGAATATAACATATTCGTTAAATCATGCTTCTACAATTTCACGTTATATCCGTGTAAATTGCAGAAAAATAAGATGGGAATTTCCGTAAAAAGAACTGCCTCTCCCTTGAAAAACGCGCGAAAATCAGACGAGAGGGAACCCTGTCGAATAATTCTTTAATAGAAGGAAACGCGAAATGATCAACAACAAAGAGTATAGCAAATCGTTCTGCTCTGGCCAGAGATTTTCAATTATAAAAATCGACGTTGGCTGCGCGAGCGCGTTAACCAGACCGTTGGCCTGGCGTTACATCATTATTATGACTTGCAACAGTCATTGAACACTCTAATGCTCGCTCCTCTCGAAACCGAGTATTATTAACAGTTTTTCTAACGGTATATCGCGGTATATTATGGCCACGAGCGATCATTTTCTTTTTTTTCAAATTTCTAACGACGTAGAACCAAGTACAATAACCGCGTGCTCCGCTTCCTCCTCCACTATCCACTAGCCATACTCTTGCTCGCAGCAAGATGCCAAGCAACAATGGCCACCGAGAACAGGCGGTTGTCCACTATGGTCACAACACTGTTTCCCTCGCGACCAATTACGAATAATGAGAGTAAATCGCGTAGTTTACTCGCTCGGATGGAAAGGCCGCTAACGAATTTACTGATGAGACAGTTTAACAATGAATAATAGTAGAGTAAGGGGATATTTTATACGACGACGATTCTTGTACATTTTTGTCTATAAGTCACACTCGCTTATTTCGAATATTAACGCATGATTTTGTTGAAGTTGTTTGAGCTGATTGAAGATGTTTCGTAGATGAACATTTTAATGTCTAATCGATCCTATAAATGTCCACATGTTTTGCAACAAGCTGTAAAAAACGTAGACAACGGAATTGTTCGTCATGTGACCATTAACAGAGTACCTGTTCCTAAATCGTAGATCTCGTGATCGACGAAGGGGCGATGTGTACTTCACGAGTATGTAGTAATCACTGATTATAACAATAAATCAACGTACTCGACAATTACGAGCAGTCGTAGCAATATCAAAACAAGTCGGTGTTATCTGCAGGCTTGTAATAGATTGCATAATGCAAAGGACCAATCTAGCTCGGGGCATAATTGCTAACTATGGCGTCTCTAATTAGCAATAACAACCGGTATCGCGTTCGAGTCAATGCACTGTCAGGAAACGAATTGAAAAGCTACGGCGGCTCTTCCTCGATTCGAATGCCATTGCGCTTTCTAAAACTCTGTTTGGATTAGGCAACTTGGATGAACTAACCAAATCGTGCAACGAATGATGAATGACGATCTCAAGCTGTTCAACTTTACAATTAGAAATTAGAAATTACGATGTGGGGTTCTTAAGGTGCAAAATTCTTAATATAGATATTTATTATTTTATTCTACTATTAGCCATCGTTTATGAGTGTGTAATATTTACACAATTTAGTATAGAAAGTATTATGTTATAGAAGGACCCCATCAGTATCTATTTACATGACTGAATTGATATTTATTATCAATAAACTCTTACAATATACAAATCACAAATCTTTAATATCACACATATGTATTATATAAATACTTTTGCATAACAATTTGAGGCTACCAAGTTTGAAAATGAAACAAGCAACGGTATACAATTTAGTAGTAAATATTGGACGTCACAAGGTAATTGACCAAACTGATCTATTTAATGTAAAATTATGAAGAAAGAAATCCATAGTTTACAATTCGTAACTTATTTACTAATAGATAACTATAATATAATACTATTATATATAATATATTGTAGTATTATATTATATTATAGTATTATATATAGTATTAAATTATATTATAGTATTATATATAACTATCATATTATATAACTATATAATAGATAAGTTAGAGTGCAAGAGGATTTAATTTCGACAAATAAACAGCTCTGAGTTGAACGATCAAAAGTTTTTATTTTATCAAAAATCTAAAAGTCTAATGTAAACGTCGCTTAAATACACAAGTGTATGAGTCGCAATGTCTCTCGAGGATCTCCTGTCATCGATCTGCTTTTAATTGCTCTAGGGAAATGCTGTTGGCATTCACGGTGTTCGATTTTAGCTAGAATTAATTCAATTACCATCCTGTCCGCACATGGCAGATTACAAAAGATTTATGCTCACGTATCTTCCATAAAGTACGGCGAATTTCTCTAACACGTATGATGTCTATTAATCGCCTGCTTATGCGGTTTGTTTCTTGAACCGTGGCGCGCACTTCCGCAAAGCGGTAAAGGCTAATGCGCATGCGCGCATCGCATCGCGTCGCTAACGATATATTTCTATGCGCGCGCAAGTTCACTAGCGAAATATGGAAATAAAGAGGCGCGAAAAGGAGAAATCTTAATTGCAAATTTTTTTTACGAGAAGATTTATTGAAGTGTTGCGCGAAACATTACACGTTTTATGGTGAGATAAGAGTTTTACAGTGTGTATATTTTCTTGTTCTTCGTCGTACGTCATTTTTCATCTGGGACGTAGATACGTATTCCTTAAATTATTTTTTAGGTTATATGTTCGTCTCATTTTATTTGCTTGTATGCTAAATATAAAAATTGAACAAAGTTATATTATAATCCAAGATAACATGTACATATGTATATATTTATGTAGATATAATTATATTTAGCATACAAATAAACAAACTGAGATGAACATATATTATAAACTAAAAAATAATAAAATAATAAATAAAAAATACGTGTATATATATATATATATATATATATATATTATAAGATGGAATTGAGGAACTCTCTCAGAAAGAAAATCATATGAAGAATTAAGTAAATTGTGTGGAAAATTTTAGTCCTGGTTTCTAATCATAATTTTTTTGAAAATTTGAATAACTTTCTCTAAGATACAATAGATTCATTTTTGTAAAGTAAGATAGATTTATTCATTTTCCTACTGTTATATTAATATTAAATTCAATAAATAAAAGATAAATGTAAAAGTTTGTATCGATAAAACTTGTGAGTATCTGAAAAAACTAGGTATGACTAGAACACAGATGTAACACTCGTGACATATGTATAGTCCTTAGAGATTACAATATAAATTAAATTGTATAGTTTTCAAATAACCGTGATAATTATTACACAGAGACGTAATAAATAGAATTAATAAATATTTATCAAATGGTTAATTAAATTAACATATAATATTCCAACACATAATTTAGAAATTAGAATTAACATATACACCTATCGTGAATATGTTAATATCGTATTCCTTCACAATTGTGAAAGAAATAAATGGGCAAAAGTTTTACATAAAGCAGAGGCAATAAATATTTACCGTCGGATCAATTAGTTTCAACTTATTGTTGGTACGTAGATAAATTGCACCTCGATCAATAAATAGTCAGTGTTGAATGCGATGCGATGAATCTCCGATTAAATCTATTCAATCAAACGTAACGGTATTGGATCTCTGAACTCTGAATCTCCGTTTCCAATCGAAATCTTATTAATGAATTCAATTTTGAACCGAAATGAAGGAACGTTAATATTCTCCTTGAGAAAGTGTTACAAAGAACAAGATTATCTTCAAGATTATCTGAACTAATTATTTCAAGATGGACCTCTCGAACTTGAAAAAAATTTTCGAATTAAAAAATTTCACTATTTCTGAATTAAAATTTCGCTATTTATTTAAAGTAATAATTTATTTACGCGTTAGTTTTTCATACATGGTAGATAATTCCTTCGTTCGTGCGATTTCATGTATGGTCAGAAGATATATTTTCCTATAATCTTTTATCGTATCAATGAAATTCTCACTTAACCGTATGCTAATTACACTATTCTAACATTTCTTTGATTTGAGAGCAGCGACAACAAATAAAATTTACTTCGATCCTTTAGAATTTTCATTGTTCCCTTCTTTTCTGGGAAATATAAATATCATTGTATTATTTATACCAGCTGTTCTCCCTAGAATTTCTTTCTTATATGCGAACGAATAAGTGTGCATTTGCATTGCAAAATTGCAATGTCTCGCATTTGTTCGCATAATAATAATTTCAAAACTATATTCCAAATAATCATCTCCGAGAAAGTCGGCTCGACTCCCTTGCCATTTCTGTTACTAATTCGCTCGTTCAACATTTCAACCGGGAGGTCAAGAACGAAACGCCTCGGGAATAGTTCGATTAGACACGATTCCGATCACGAATGATCCTTTGCAGTCTTATTAGACCACGTACGATAGCCACCAGCGTACAATAGTATCCAGAAAACGTCGGATTCGTCTTGGACGATCTGTGTTCTACCTAACTGACGGGCAGTGCCGTGGTTTTCTTGAAAATCCAGCATGACCAGCCGCTAGGCGAGTTTTTCCTCTCAGCTGTGGCTGTGGATCGATGTCGTGGATCAAAGACAACAACCTCGTACGTTGAATCCACTGACCGCGACCAGTAACCGATCTGAACGTAATATCGTATACGTTGTACTCTACTACGTAAAGATTCTGCTTGAAGATTATTATCGTGATAATACGTCGATACGCGAAGCTATTGAAACGTTGAAGTAATAACTCTGAGAGGGTGAATTTTTGTTTCGTTATCATGATCTGGCAGAAAATTGTAGGAACTCGAAACTATTACTTAGACGAAAACACATACTATAATATATACATAAATAGTATATGTGTATATATATATATATATATATAAATAGTGTATGTACATAATTATATAAATAGTTTATACATATGTAGTTTATATATGTATACAGGAACAACCAATCAAAATAGAGTAAATAGCCAAAAAATAGTATATTAAATAGTAAATTTAAAAATAACAAATAATAATTTTATTAAATAGTAAATAAAAAGTAGTAAATTTAAAAATAGTAAGTAGAGTAAATAGCCAAAAATAGTATATTAAATAGTAAATTTAAAAATAATAAATAATAATTTTATTAAATAGTAAATAAAAAGTAATAAATTTAAAAATAGTAAATAGAGTAAATAGCCAAAAAATAGTATATTAAATAGTAAATTTAAAAATAGTAAATAGAGTAATTAGCCAAAAAATAGTATATTAAATAGTAAGTTTAAAAATAATAAACAATAATTTTATTAAATAGTAAATAAAAAATAGTAAATTTAGAAATAGTAAATAGAGTAAATAGCCAAAAAATAGTACATTAAGTAGTAAGTTTAAAAATAATAAACAATAATTTTATTAAATAGTAAATAAAAAATAGTAAATTTAGAAATAGTAAATAGAGTAAATAGCTAAAAAATAGTATATTAAATAGCAAAATTTAAAAATAACAAATAATAATTTTATTAAATAGTAAAAAATAGTAAATTTTAGATTACATTTAGAAGACAAAAGCTATTTTTGCGAATTAACGGCTCCTTAGAGTCAACGCATTAAATTGCAATTTTTCTATGATACTTTTTGGAAATGTGAGTACTGTGTTCGAACTTGGAGCGAGCATTTCAACGAATGGTTCTTACTAGGAAATCGGATCCGCCCCTAGAAATACGCGGAAAACACGGGAATCGTGTAATTGAAAGGCGTTGTATAATTGTTGTTGCCGAACGTGTAAAATGAACAACACGATTCTCAGGCACGGGAGAACTCGATCGATCGAGAATGCGATCGGCGTGAAAGTACCGACAGATCTTAATGAGCGCCAATGAAGAAGCACGGATAGGATGTACACGCGACCTTCGGTAACGCTTTAAGCCAGCTTTTGTTTTTCACCTCTTCAACGATCAAGAATTACGGCCAATCGTCGAGACTTACGTGCTCTCCGCGATCGTTTACGACTTGTAAAAGGAAATTGTTTCCCTCTTCAGCTTATACAGTATTTGTTTATTGTCCCTAGAAATGTTGAAATTTCAAAAAATATTATCGACCTCTTCTAGTAAATGAATGTTTTGCTCATAATTCTCTTAACTGTATTTTAAATTACTTTCTTTGATTATTTATTCATCACAGCTATTTAATAATAATAAATTGTATATCTGTGTATTGGTTGTTTGTTTATTGCACAGCTATTTTCAGTTATTTGTTGTAGCACTAAAATTTTTGATTAATTATAATTGAAAACTTGATTAATTGTATTTAACTATACTTGGTTGTATATCGTGTATTTATATACATAACTATGTTCTATATCGTGTATTTATATATTATATATAATATTTCTATATAGTATATTTATATATTATATATTATATACATTTATTATATTTAACTATACTAACTACTAGAACAGTCAGCGTTTAATACGTATCAAAGTATTCTATATATAAATTATTATTACAATTTAAATGATAGTAATTAAAATAAGTGGATTCCATAAACATACATATATATAATAATAGAGTAGAATGATAAAGAATAATTTTTTTAAAAATTGCAAAAAAAAAGAAAATCTAAAATCCGTCGTATCGACAAGGTTTGCTTATTCTAGTGTTAAAGTATAACACTCTTATTTCTCAGAAGAAGAATTTGTGACGAACGTGAAACGAAATGAGAATTACATAAATTGCAGAAATAACTTGAAACTTAGCAACGTGGAAGTGTTTCATTTAGGAAATGAGCGTGCAAGATTCCATGACGTGTTTCAACCGGCTTATACATATTTATTTATGCAAGCCCGTTGATTATTAAACTTAATGCTAGGCTGGTGCACGTATTATCGTAATTCGCGGCGATTAACGACGTAGGAACTCGCGGCGAGGAAACTCGCGCTGCTTCGTACTCGTAATTGTGCGCCCGATGAAACGTTCAACCGTGCCAAAGCGAGGAAAATATCAAACCTAACAACTGTATCAGCCGTCATGCATGTATCGAGATAGGAAACGATTAAATCTAAGTTTCGTCAGTTAATATTTACATCGACGAGCAGCTGTTTCGTTTCGAATCAAAGTGAAGGAATTCCATAATGTTTTCTTCTTGTTCGCTACTACTGGTCTGAAGATCACGATTTTCATGCAAGTTTTCCTCTCGAAATCACTCAAAATATTTGTCAATTATCATGCGTGTATTAATAATCATTTCCACGATTAAACAAATTCAAGTATACTTGACATATACTTGACTTTTAAACTTGACTTCAAAAATGGAACTTCTCAGATGGAAAAATTTTATTCTTTAACTCTTCGGTTCGATACTGGGTCAGTGTGGACCCGTTAAAGGCTGGAAGAAATTTAAAAAAATATTGTGCGTCATTCTCGATAATTTAATAGTAAACAGTATAGACAACAGATAGAATATCATCATCGTAATGAATATAATGGAATGATTAGAATGGAACTATGGTTTCGTAGTTTTCAACCCCTTGTGGTTATAACCTCTATATTGTTTGCATTATTTTGACAAAATGATCAAAATTCAATCGTTTCTCGAGTGTACTTGTTCTACATTTTATTTTTTGTTACTGATACTTTGGAGAAAGTTTTCTTTTACCGTGCTAATAGTAGTAGATATTCTAGTACTAAAACTGTATCGATTCAACAAATATTTTAAAATGGTTAATAATTTTTTCCCGTTCTAAGTTACAATACAAGTATATTTTATGTTAGTCCGACTATTGTTTGATCTTTTGCTTTTTGTTTTTTAACTCCTTGTGCTGGCAACTGGTTCGCGGACCATAACGAGTGACCAAACACGTATACAATAATTCGTCGCTTTCTTTTCCTTTTGAACACGTCGGTATGACGTGACTGGATAGAAATTATTAACAAGTAATGAACTTATCATTTGTTTCGCCTGGGTTATACGTAAACATACTTAAAACTGAGAAAATGTTGCAATTTGGGACAAAAAGTTCCAGCACGAGAAATTAACAACTGTGTAATATAAAAGTTCCTCTACGAGTTGGCATTATAAACTTTTGCAAAATAAAAGCCACAAAATTGTGGGATCCACGTTCTGCTTAATTAATCCTTTATCATTTCGAGCGTTGACAGATTTCTGCATAACTTGCCCCAGTTACCAATACAATCTCGTATATTTCCATCGAACCTCCATCCTCCTCTTCTCGTTTCTTTTTCCTTGCCCTCTTCTTCTCGTATCTGCCAGCTTTTTATTTTGCACGCTGCACGTTATTATTATTATCTCGTCCGAGCGAGACGACTGCGAACGAACATTTAAAATTCATATTTCTACCCGTTAGTTGACGACATTCCTTCTCGATTTATTTTGTGCGTCTAGAAACGCCGGCCTCGAGTTTATCCACTGGTTTTAATCAGGCTCGTTAACGTGACCGCGTGAATTAAGCTGGATTTCATATGCAAATCGATCCGCTATGAATCGGTCAGTGCGAGGAACTCGTTTCCCAAAGTGCAAGCGGAATAGTGAATTCGTCTACGTTTCTTTTTTTTTTTCTTTTTTGTTCACGCCATGGAATGTGACTCAGATACCGAGACAACGGGAACGTGTCGCATAACTGCTTATTCACGGATGGAGAACGTGCCGCACGCGATCCTTAGTTTGATTTATGTAGATGTTGTTTATCAACGAAAGAAGTGAGACATGTAAATAGTAATAAAACCTCGATAAGAGTTTCGATTCTAGGTAAAAACGAGTTATTATTGTGGGATAGTTTATAATTATTTTAAATTCACGTATACGACGACCAGTTTTAATCTATGAATAAAAATCACTCGTAAACTATCTGTCATAACAGAAGTCTAGGTGTAAGTAGCTTCATACGAAAGTCACTTTCACTTTTTCAAATAAAATGATACATATTTTCTAACTCGTTACTCGATACAGTTCATTATAAAATTTATAAAATATTTTATAATATAAAATTGTTTTATAATTCATTACTCGGTACAGTTCATTATAAAATTTATGAAATATTTTATAATTCATTAGTCGATACAGTTCATTATCAAATTTATAAAATATTTTATAATACAAAATTATTTTACAATTCATTACTCAATACAGTTCATTGTAAAATTTATGAAATGTTATATAATTTATTAGTCGATACAGTTCATTATATATTATCATCTTTACAAAAGAGGTCTTATAAAATTATAGTTATAATGATAAATAACGTTATTTATATATATATAAATTTATATCTCGTGACAAAATCCAAAAGCAGAAATACGGAACACGCTCCTCGCCATTATTCGCCAAAGGAAAATCCGTGTTCCGTGTGATCTGCGTGTCGTATAAACGGCACCAAGACGCATTTATCACGCATCGTTCAGTTTGCTGCTTGAGAAAAAAAAAAAATAAAAAAGAATAAAATTGTGGACGCGATGCAACCGGAGGCGTTCGAGGGACCCTCGCGATCTCCGGTTTGATTAGCGCCTTTGGCGTTTTGCATAGCCGACGATCACGCGTGACCACGCGATCGTACCAGCGTGCAGATACCCTTTTCCGGTAATTTCATCGGGAATCCCAAAGGGAAAACTCCCCGATCCCTATGATCGAGGATCCCGCGTCGAGGATCCTGTAGACTTCCAATAAATCTTCCCTGTCTACCGGCATGGAAACACGGCGTTAACAAGCGCGATTAGATAATTCGATAATTCGAAGGCCCGATCCACGAGGCAGGGTGAGCACGATAAATCTGCGCTCGCCCGTGTTCTATTAATTACAGCAACGGGACCGCGGTTTCTTCGTGCCAACTCGCTTCACCTCGACAATTCGAGTAATTTGAATTTTCGTTTCGATCGCGGCCGCCGATTACATGGAAGGACGCAGATAATTGTTGCTGTCGAGGCCTTACAACCGATTCTGGCTCTTAGTGGAGAAGAACGGGTTACCTTTGCGCTGGCAGCTGATTGCGGACCATAACGAGTGACCGAAACCGTACACAATAATTCGCCGCTTTCTTTTTCCTTTGAACACGTCGGTACGACATCGCCGGATAGAAATTATTGAGGAGTAATAAGTTTATTATTTGCTTCGCCTGGGTTATACTTAAATATACTTGAAGCTGAGAAAATATTGCAATTTTGGGACAAAATATCTCGACGTGCGTGACACGTCATTCCAGCGCAAAAGATTAACGGGAGTTGGTTGGGGTACAAGTATACTGCAGAGTAAGCGCTTTTTGAGAATGATTGATTGCGCATTGTACAGTGGAAAGACTGTAGAAAGCATTGGAGCGTACGTTTATTTTATTATATTAATGTATGAATAATGTATTATAATATTAATACAGTAATACGTAATATACATGTATATAAATACGTAAAATAATCTAGACATTAATATAAGTAGAAGTGGAATATGTTTTATGTCGAGCTGTGGTGCAGCATCATTATTTCAAAAATTTTCTTTACATCGTCTATAACTTGACAACTGAAGTACATGTGATCATATAATACTTTCTATTTGTATTAATGTCTAGATTATTTCATGTATTTATGTACATGTATATTACATGTTTATGTATTAATATTATAATACATTAATGTAATAAATCTATAAAATATAATATGTTATATATTATATTTAACTTTATTTATATTATATGTATATTGATATATAAAATATTGTAACACATTAATATATTAATATACAAAGTATAATGTATATTAGATATTATGTATTTATGTATATGAATCTTATATTTGAAATTACGTACGTATAATGCTAGGACTAATATAGTATTATGTATGTAGTATTATATATATACACACAATATGTATTAGTAATTCTAATGTACTATCTATGATATCTAGGGTACTATCTATAATATACGTACAAATTATTATAAAAATACGGTACTATATTACAAAATATAATACTATACCCATAATATAGGTATAATATTACAATACTACAAAAATTTAAGGTATTCAATTTTATTTTGCACTTTATATTCCCTCCGATAAATATTAGTAATAATATTAAATCAAATTAAAAATTCCAAAACTAAGCAATGTAACATCTGGTAACAGTGGCACCAAATATACCAGTCAAACACAAATATAGACAAATAAAATACTTATTGTTACATTATTACCTTTTATCTCTATATTATCACACTCCTATCAAGTTTTTAGACGACAGTGAGAATTAATTGTAACTCTCTTTTTGAAACGAAAGAAAATTTCATTTATGTAAAATTAAGTAAAAGTGTACCATGAACGCATTAATGAATTTTGAAATAAACGAAACAAACGAATCGGATAGTCCACTTGAAAAAAAAATTGAAATTCACGACAGGATATCATAACAAAAGAGAAAGTCTGTCATTTGTTCTTTACCAACTACCATGGCAAAAGTAAGGAAAATACATTTCAAAATCCCTCTGTCACGATACCGAAGGCACAATAACCACCGTGTTAAATTCCACGAACGTAGAATCACCAATCGGTGGATTCTTTTCAAAGGAACACGAAAGCCGCGTATCTCTTGTGTAAGAAACCGCGGTACACGGGCCAGGGAATATTCATTTCGATTTCACACGGGATACACGCGTGCAGGAGGAGTCAACGAGCGTGAGCCCCATACCAAAGTATACAGGGTGCTTTTTACCTTTTCCATTGAAACGAATGAGAAACAATTATTCCAACGAAGTTTCACTGCAAACACTTTGTTACGGAAATATCGAATGCACCCAAAGGTTTTGACAATGATAAATTTTGATAATCGTCAATGTTGTTTTACTACTACCGGTGTGAAGTAGCTTTGAAAAATTGAAATTATTGTATTTAGATCGTTTTACTTGTAATTTTAATATATATTATTCTATTATAAATATAATATTATAATATAATATTATTTATATTACTATTTTGTGTGTATATATATATATATATATATATATGGTGCTTAAAATAATGGGAGTAATGCGTTTAATTCTTTAAAGTTTACCAAAAATTTGAAGGTTTACTATTGAATCGGCAGCAAGTAACAAATTAAGTAACAAATTAAAGATGCATTCATCTTTAAACATATATCTTTTGATATACTTGAACTTTTAATAAATAAATTGATAATGTCTTTGATTATCTATTCTAGTACGGATCAAACATTCGAATATTGAAATAAATCATCACGACTTTTTGTATTTCATATTATGATTTTACTACGTTCCTCGTTAAAAACCACGAAGTTAATTACTTAATTATAATAAATTTCTGGAAGTAGTTATGAAAAATCATTAATGAATTTCTCTACATTTTATAATACCTATCATTTATACTATCATATTATGTCTATCTGTTTCATTTATTTGAGTGTATATTAAATAAATAATCTACCATAGCATATATTATAATAATAACATTAATACTCAAATTTAATCAGCTTGAATATGTAACTAGACGTGTAATTATAAATTATACATTACTCATAGTTAATTAGTTAATTAGAGTCAGAGCCTATAATAATAATCAATACAATATTGTCGTGTACAATATAATTTTCTTGCCTCTGTAAAGCAAGATATTTGCATCTTTTTAGAAGTTGCACAAACGAAAAGTCAACCACCAATTTTATACCAATTTCCAGTAGTTAAATATTTGATACTATTTTAATGCCAATAGTCAAATAGTTATACAATTGATGCAGATACATCTCCCATATAAACTGTAAATATGTTCATTATTTTGACCCCATGCGAGTCTGCGAGTCTGACTTCAGATTCTATTCAATATATATTCCCCTACAAAACATTCACACTAGAAAATCTCCTCGCAAACGGAACACCGCGCGCCGCCGAGAAAAGAGGAAACACCCTGTACATATATGGTCGTGCAAAGGCGGAGGTAAAACGCGGAGATACGAAGATAGGAGAAGCGTAGGTGAAAGGAAAGGGAAACGGGAAGAGAAAAGAGAAAGGAAAAGCAAAGGGGGGTGGGGGAGGAAAGAAAACGAAAAATTCAGTGAGGGGGAGTGAGAAAGAGAGAAAGAGAGAAAAGAAATAAAGGAAACGTATACTGGCACAAAACGGGAGAAGAGAATCCCCTGTACATATACAGGGTGTTCCCAGGCTAACCTCTTGCGCTGGAATGACGTGCCGCGCACGTCGAGAAGTTTTTCTCCCAAATTGCAACGTTCTCTCAGTTTCAAGTACATTTAAATGTAACCCAGGCGATAAGTTTGTTACTCGTCAAAAAGAAAAAGAAAAGAGGACGAGTTACTGTATACGGTTCGGTCACTCGTTATGGTCCGCAAGGGATTAAATCGTCAAACTTTGTGATATCAATTTAGGATCGTAAAACGAATAAAATTTTCTCCTCTATAAGTGTACTCGTAAATGCTCTCCTCAATTCACTACAAAAGTTGTAGGACTTAGTAACGTATGCCATCGAAATAATTCAGGTTTTATTACGTTATTTTATTACTAAAGAAAATTGCTAAAAATAATTGTAATTATCACACATGTTGGTCAAAATGATCACCTTCAGCTTGGAGATGAGTCATTAATTTCGGAGACACAAATGTTTCAATGTTATCCATTCCTAACTCTTGATAACTTTACAGGTAAATATCTCTGGAAGGAAGCATTTGCGAGCATACTTCCAGAGAAAAAATTTGTTCGGTCCTGAATTCGTATCTAAAGTTTGGCGAATCTAACCCGGGAACACCCTGTATATACATATATATATATATATATATATATATATATACGTGTTTGCTTAGCACTTTTGGTTCGGGAGGAAACAAGCGTAGGAAGGCTGTCCGCCGCGAAGTTTACGGCCGCGGAATAAATTATCGTCGGTTTCGTGCGTCCCTTCGAAATTCACTGTGCTACATGCGCGTAGATATAACGTGCTCTGCCTGTGCTCGCGGACAAACAAACGATGAATCGTAAAGTACAACGAAGGATTCCACCCTCCTCCTCGTTGATTCGTTCGAATTTCAACGCTCGATTCGGATAAGAGGAGGTTTCTTGTTTCCTCGCGATTCGATTAATCGGCTTTGCGGGAGGATAATTTATTCTTGATGCACGGGGGTTTAGATTTTTGTTTCGAGGGAGATGAGAACGAGCGGAGTAATTAGCATGTGATAATTTATCTAGACACGAAGCTTCTGATCTTTGTTGCATCGTTATTCCTTGGTATATTTAACGCTACGTTAAATTTCCATCAGAGACATTTTCATTCAATGGAGCAAAAATATCGTTTGAGTCTCTAAAAGAGAAGATTGTTTTATATGTATAAAGTTTCTAAGAAAAATTATAAATTGATCGTTAAGAACAGTGCAAACTTTGCGATTGTTTTTATTATCTTCGTGGATATTGTATAATATTATTTAGTGTATAATGTATAATATACATAATATTACATATATTATTATCATAATATGTATAATATAATATAACATAATATGTATATATATAGTATTATATATAATATACATATATTATTATTATAATATACATAATATGTAGTAAGTATAATATTATATACATGTACAATATTATATGTATAATACACAATTTATATATACGTTATTATGTGATATATTTATATTATGTTTACAATTTATATATATATATATATAATTTATTATCTGGTATAATTTATGTATGTATATGCAAAGATCATATTTATGTATCATGTGGTAATTTTTGTACACACATATATACAAAGACCATTGTAGTCATTAAAATTCAGCAAACAATTTCTGGCAAAAACACTTGTCACACACCTAACAGGCACACAATCGAAAACTGAAAACAAAGCTGAAAGATCATCATTTGGAAACTCAAAGGAAATTGTTCGAGTTTCCTCCTCTTTTATTGACAGGACAGATTCAACTGGACTCGAATGCACCCAGACGAACCTAAAGGCATCTCGTTGAGGGCCGATATACTCGATACATTTTTCAACTTCTCCCGCTCGGGGAGGGGGACGCTTTTCAAATCACGTACGGCGCGAACTGGCACGAAGATGCAAATAAAACGGCAGCGGGGCGAAGCGACGGGGACGAGATATACGTGTTCCCCGACACGAAGAAGTAATTTGTCACGTACAAGATTAAGAAGTCGGTGATACGGAGAGCACACGTAAGAAATGTGCAGTGTCACCGTGTATCGTAGATACGAGAAACCGCAACGAGGATTTAAGGTCCGGCTATCGGCTCGGTAAGACCACGGTGTTCACCGGGACGTGTAATGCGCCGTTTCCTACAGTAGGATTATTCCTTTCCCTTCCTTCGCTTCCTTTCTTTTCTTTCTTTCCTCCCTTTTTTCCCCCCTTTCTTCGTTTGCAGTCACAGTGGGCAGACCGGTCCATTGAAAGCCCCGAGAACTCGAGATATTGCTCGCGAAAGCGAAAACCTCGCACCGTTGTTTCGTCGTGTTTTATACCGATCGATCTAACAATGTTGGTTCGTTCGTTCGGCACGATAATTGTATCATACGCTTTGTATCATACAATAATTTGCAGATTTTTTGGAAATCTGTGCAAAGTTCAGAGATCGTATACGCAGAAAGTGTATACGATATTAACCTCTGCTCGAAATTGCTCATATTTTCACAGTTTTAAGTATATTTAAGTATAACCCAGGCAAAACGAATAATAAATTTATCACTTATCAATAATTTCTATCCAGTGATATCATACCGACGAGTTCGGTTCAGAAAGAACGCGACGAATTATTGTATGTGATTTTGGTCACTCGTTATGGTCCGCAATCAGTTGCCAGCGCAAGCGATCAAGTCCAATATGCAGTTCTGCTACGTAAATGAGATTTATTTGTTGTTCAATGACAATTTTGCTCGTCTGATCTTTTCAGGGAAATTTATCATTTAATTTAAGTCCGTGGTAAAATTTTAAATTGATTGTTGAAATTTATGACAACTTTATGATAAAGTAATGACTCAAGTCAAAATGCACTGTAATGAATTATAAAAAAATTTTATTTTCGGACAATTGTACTTTAAATATCAATTTAATAGTAAACTTAACGAATTGGTTTAAGTTGAATTAGGCATTAATTGATCTCGTGGATTTCATTCGAATACTACTCGACAGCAAAAATATCCTGAAACGATTTGACATTGAATAACAAATATATCTCATTTCGCTGATTCGAACACGCAGCAGAACTGCTTTAACCACTTGCGCTGGCAATTGATTGCGGACCGTAACGAGTGACCAAACCGTACACAATAATTCGTCGCTTTTTTTTCTGAACCAAACTCGTCGGTATGTCGCTGGGTAGAAATCATTGAGAACTAACAAATTTATCATTTGTTTTGCCTATGTATTTGGTTATACTTAAAACTGAGAAAATATTGCAATTTTGGGATAAAATTCGGCGTGCGTGGCAATCCACAATCCCTGGTTAATATCGCACAGGAACAAGTTTCGCAAACCACCTTCCAACCGCTAAAAGCTGATCACGTAATAACGAGATGCAATCGATGAGTGATGTTGGACGCGTACCACGCACGAACACGTCGGAGAGAGACGAGCCTCGAACTCGTAGAGCAAGCGATACGGCGATCTCACTTTTGATCCAGCGTGCGACGATTACATCTCTCGGGGGGCTCTCTCCCTGTCTAATTACACGGCATCTCGTCGTTTACCATCTATTCCGGGATTTTGCGAACTAAGCGCGCGTGCACCACACTCGCGAACGATTGTGCCGGCGCGATTAGGCTAATTAATGCATATAACAGGAATGTATACACGCGTGACGAGATATTAGATAAATGGACCGGGTTCCTGCCACGCGGTACGTAACCAGGAAATTTTACGCTCGAGTACCTTTCCAGGCGTTTCGATCAACCCACGATTTTCTAACGATTTGCGAACGAATCAACAGAGATCGAGCACGATCATCCCTCTCTCGTTGTCAATGGAGAGACGTCTGGATCGAGAATTCTCACATTTTGTAAAAACATCAACTTTCTGATAGTTTTGATATATATATATTTTTTTTTTCAATTTATATCGATCTCTAAATGTCTCGGAAAATCTCGAAAATAAAAGAAATCAATGAAATGTTAACAAATAGGAAACGTGAAAAGTTAGACGAGAAGTCGTGAAGTTGATATCTACATAAATAAAAGAAGGGTAATAGTTATTAGACGTAAGTTTCAACAGTCTATTCTCTCGTGTTTAATAGAACAACTAAAACATACCAAACATATTGTTCTTTTAATTTTATTACTTTTCATTTGCAGCACTTCATTTTCCATTCGTATTATAAATTTAAATTTAAGCATAATTTTGGGCACGTTCGCTACCATTCGATTTTGTTCGTAATTTCAAAGTTTCATCAAACGTAAAAATTTTATCAACGTGCGATTTAAGTTAGTTCAAAGGTATATTAAACAGAGTATGAAACACACAATTTTGTCAAATTTATTTGATAAATTTGTTCGTAAAATTAACGAAACGATAATTAAACGAAGCATACCATGTTGTGTATCATCGAAGAGGAATATTTTTTTTATAAATATTCATGTCAAATTTTATTGCGATATCTTTTATGAGTCGAAGGTTATTTAAAGATGCATATATATAATGCCGCGAAAGGTTCTCGATCCGACCCACTGTGCGGCGCCAGGTCTTGTTATTTTAATCCGAGACTCCGTGGCGTTAAAGCGAACACCTATTATCAGTTGTAAGTAATTTATTAGCGTGGCGTGCGAAATAATTCTACACGGCTCTTAGATTGCGCGACTAGCCTACGCCGTTCGATCGACGATGAATTCCTTTACACATGTAAGCGGTATTAATTCTGATAACAATTAATTCTGATCAAAGGCGTGACATATTGGCCATTGATCGATCAAAATTTTTAGTTTCAATCGATGAAATAAATCGTTTGGTTAATTAATTAAAATTCATAAAATCAATTGCGATTAATGAAATTGATCAGTTGCTGATTAAAGGAAATTAATTGTTCAAAAATCGATTGACGGAATTAATTAATTGCATACCTTCGATGAAAATCATTTAAATCAATGTTTTATACGTACAAGATATATAATAAAAATACTTCTTAATGATTTCTATTTCAGTCACGTCATACCGACGTGTTCGAGAGAAAAAGAAAGCGACGAATTATTGTACACGGTATTCGGTCACTCGTTATGGTCCGCGAACCAGTTGCCAGCGCAAGGGGTTAAAAAAAGAAATAAAATATATTTGTACTGTAACTTAGAACGAGAAAAAATTGTTAACTATTTTAAAATTATTTGTTGAATCGATACGAGTTTTAGTATTACAATACTTATTGCCCTTAGCACAGCAAAAGAAAACTTTCTCCGAGGTATCAATAGCAAGAAATAAATATAGAACAACTATACTCGAGAAACGATTGAATTTTGATCATTCTGTCAAAAATAATGAAAATGATAATAAAACAATTTGCATATACGAATGTTGCAGTACTCAATTACGTTCTTACACTTTTTCACTGTATTCCGTCTACAACTATATGCAGTATATAACATTTTTCAATAAATATAAAATTAATTGTTCTAAAATTATTTCTAAAAAGTTTTAATAGATAGGTTCCAAAATAAAACAAGGTTCCAACAGTTATTATCTTCAGACTAAGAGTTCGATCGGCTATTGCTGTGAAAGTTGAAATATGAAATATATGTTAATACCGTGTGTTTTTGTTATTTATGAACGTGATGCAATGCATATGTCAATTATTAGTACCTGCATAGATAGATGTTGGTAGCGACAGTATGATTTATATCCTCTCTCGTGTTCGGTTGTGAATTATAATGTTAACGCCTGGTCAATAATGTAAAGTAAGTTTTTTGTGGATAGAGAGATTAGCTTGTGAGCCAATGTTGTTAAGGGATGAAGGATAACGGTTGTTTCGCTAGACATTTAAACGAGCAATATCGTGATTAATAGCAGCGAAGAGAATCGTTTTAAAGTTAAACGAGGATATAAATCTGAGGTTCGATGTTAACGAGTAAATCAATTTAATGATACGCACGATCTAAGCTCTGTCTTCAAATCATCAGAAGTTAATATTGCATTGAATCTTATCGTCCGAATACTTGGAGTGAAAATAAAAATTTCGATAATCATTTACATTGTTTAATTTTTGTATGCATATTAAATAAATGTAAAATTTTGCGAAAATTTCAAATTCTACTTGACGAAACTAGAAAAAGAAATTGTGATTTGTAAAGTAGCATTCTAACGTTACACCGTGACAGTATTAACAATAAAGATTAAAACAAAGAATTCAACTGTTTTCAATCTCTACGTTACATTAAAAGTTAAAAATTCACAATCGACAATCAAAGTCATAAAATTTGTGTTGGCTACTCGTATTACCTACATCAATGTACGTAGAACAGTTTGAACAAACATTTGTCGTAACGAAGTGCATTCGACTCGAGGAAGCAAAAGATATATTGTTGCACTTAACCCCTTGGCGCTGGCAACTGATTCGCGGACCATAACGAGTGACCGAACCGTATACGATAATTCCGTCGCTTTCCTTTCCTTTCCTTTCGAACTCGTCGATATCACCGGACAGGAATCATCAAGAAGCAGTAAACTTATCATTCGTTACTTAAAACTGAGAAAATGTTGCAGCTTGGAACAAAAAATTCTCAACGTGGGGGTAACTTCGAAATGAAACTTTCCACCTACGAAAAAGACTCTCAGATCATGGTTCCCTCTGCGCCAAACGATTTTTGTTGATAAAGTTTCTTCACATCACCGAAAACAATGAAAATACTCAAGGTGGTTCAGACTAGACAGTTCTGTAAATGAAATAGAAAACTGTGTTCCACAGACTGTGTCAATGAAATCGTATTTGTAAGGCATTTTGGTCCTTGAACTCGGACAGACTTTTAATGACGCATTTTTCACTCGTAACGTGTAAAAAAGGGCACCGTTAATGACAGGTCCCTTCGTTCGAGGAATCACATTTCACTGGAATCTTTTACGGTCTGTCCTCGCGACACGCTCGAATCGAGTTGACCGATCAACTTGGAAATTGAGTCATCAGCAACGCTTAATTAACTCCGTTACATGTGGCACGTCAAAGTCTTGATCGTCGTCGAGAAGGAGCTACTTTCGAAACGCCTCAACCTTCGCGTGAACAATTCCCCTTCAATTTGGTTGAAAAATAACATACGTACACGAGCTAATAATACCTCTCGCGAATGTCCCAATATTAAGTTCAACAATAATCTATCCTGCGCCGGATATGAAATTCAGGCGAAGCAATATTTTCCTACTTTCACTCTGTTTTTGTACCATCGAGTAGTAAAAGTTTCATATTTCTGGTTAACTTCGTCGTTATGTACTACGAATGAAATGATTCGTTTCTTTTGTAATAACTCAATATATCTCGATCAATAATTTGGATAAAAGTCAATTCGTAAGACACACGTTTATTAATATAAAGGGGATTAGTAATTTTAATTGCTCCTCTGTCGTTGCAGAGATAACAATGAAGGGGTTGAAAAGCTCTTTCTTGTAAAAAACACCACGACT
Source organism: Tetragonisca angustula (assembly GCA_036937485.2). Lineage (NCBI taxonomy): Eukaryota > Metazoa > Arthropoda > Insecta > Hymenoptera > Apidae > Tetragonisca > Tetragonisca angustula. The sequence continues at coordinate 401,348 of JAWNGG020000121.1, read as the reverse complement.
GCCAAACATCAAATTGTTTTCAGGAAGAAGAGAAACGTTACTGTTTATTTAAATTTGCAAATACCAATCCTATTTGTCTCTAGATTACTCGTACATGTATAGAAAAGCAAAAATATGTTTCTTTCTATTTTCGAGTGGAACGTATGTGTTACAAAAGAGTGACGATTGAAAGATTCTAGTTTCAAGAATGTGTGTGTTAGAATATAATAATGACTGAAAGTGTGTTTTCTAAAGTATTTTTTTAAAAAACGAAAAATAACATGGATAAACATAAAGGAAGGTTCAATACTACGCATAATCTTCCCAATATTTTATGTTTATCAATTAAAAGTAAGATGATATTTCAAACCTTTTCTTATATCTTGTTTCTAAAACAAAGATCCAATCCAAAACAACAAAGATAGCAAAGTTTAACATAACTAAAAACAGCCGAATAAAAATTTTCAAAGGAAGTGAGATTCATACGTATTTTTTTTCTTTTTTTTTTCAGGGATTAAAGGAAGGGGCTGCGATGCTCGGTTCTATCTACGATGCTGATCCGCCATTGAATCGGTGCGAATAACGCGCAAAGAGCACCGTAATGTATTCACGTACGATGTAAAACATGAATGAACCGCGTTACATTCCTGGAAAACCGGTACGCGATATCATCTGACGCCAACGGAGCTCAATTAATTTTACTATCGATATTTACGCAGCCATCGTTCGGATACATTTGTAAGTTAGATATTCCCTCCCCCCCCCCCGTGGAAAAATTTCGTTTCGTTGCCCGTGGACATTTTTCAAACGAACGATTCGTATTTCCCGCAAAGTTAAAGCCTCGTCGCTGTCCTATGCGGAATTACTGCGTTTATATTATGCATCGACGAGCCTTACCGCGGCAGGTGCTCACTATCCTTCCACAGCATTTCCTGTTACACACACACACACACGTATGTATGTGATACATACACGTGGTTACGTTTCTCAGCGGTGAGGTCTTTTGCAAGATGTCTCTCCTTTCTTTTCTCTCTCTCTCTCTCCCCTCATACGTTTTATCATTCTTTGTTCTTTCCTTTTAAATTTTCAACACTTGCAAAATATAAAGTCGAGGACATCGGCAGTCGGTGAGGAATTCAGAAGCTTTGCGAATATTCTAATCGTATTCGATACGAAATAGAAACAAAGAAATTTGTTACGTTGCCCTACAGGGAAATAGACGTATCCTGTTTTGAACAAAGTTTCATGACGATAAGATAAACCTAATGTAAAACTATTTTTCGAAGACAGCCAAAGTAGAAACTTGACGCTTTAAAGCAGATTCTTACATAATTTTCTTTTTACGAAATTATAACAATATATTTAAATAAATATAATTATAACAATGTAAAATATGAGAAATTTTCGATACTTATATTGTTATTATATTTATTTAAATATATTGTTATAATTATATTTATTGTATGTTTACATAAGTACAATTATAATTATGATAAATTATTATATAATATTATATACTATATATATTATACAATATGTTAAATATATTATATATAATAAATTATAATTATAATTATATTTATATAAACATACAATAAATATAATTACAAAAATATATTTCAACAAATATAATAACAATATAAGTATCGAAAATTTCTCATCATTACGTGTTCAGTCATGTCTCTTGCTGTATGTCGTCGAGTCAATCCAGACTACGCGAACGTGAATGAATGTCACATCGTGTCACTCATGGTAACGTGCAACATTGAGATTCCAACATATGAAACACACGAGCAGCAAGTGCCTAAAAAGTGTCTAAAAGGATTTCAGACGAAAAGGAAGTCAAGGCTTCAACGTCCTCCGTCTCAAATAATAAATGGCACCAGCCCTAAATTATAAATGGCACAAGCCCTAAACACAACAGACTTGCAGATCGTCCTGGGTTTAAGTTTAACAGGCCACCATTGTTGCGTGGCCAACGTGAGGCGCGTTATTACCTGTGCCACGCAGCCCTCCGGATGCATACTGAATAAAGAACACAATAAATATATACGCGTGCCGACTTTTATGCGTACGCGGGTTCGGCTGGAACGCTCGAGGCGTATGTTTCGTTGAGTCGGTGCGTGCACGTTCCGCAACTCCGTCATTCCCTTTCAGCATGAACGTGAACGTTAAACTCACGACTTCCACGAAACGACGTCGTCTGTTTCGTTGATGTTACCGCGAAACGGACGCTTGAAATTTTCTTCAATTATTACATACAGCCGAAACGGGGTAAAACGGTTTGGAGAACAACCGGACGCGTTGGATCCTTTCCTATTCTATTTTTCACAGACGTGCGTGTGGGGATAGAAGTTATGTTTACCAGCGTGTATGTGATGAGCATTTCTTCTCAAGCAAAATTACCACGCGTTTTAAACATTCTTGACTGCTTGAAAATTTAATTATGATCACTTGTTGTTGACTGAAAGCTTCATTTTGCATGCTGTGTCATCAGCATGCGTGTAGTTATTGTGTTTTTGTGATAAAATGAATTGAAGCAAAGAGAAAGAAGATACATGTGAGTGGATACTCATATTGTTTATATTAATAATATGTATTACATTAATATATTATATTATAATATATAATATTGTATAATATAATTAATAATAAATTAATAAGTAATAAAATAAATTACAGCAAAGAGAAAGAAGAAACGTACACATGAATGGATACTCATATTATTTATATTAATAATATGTATTATATCAATATATTACATAATTATACTATATTATATTATAATATATAATATTGTATAATATAATTAATAATAAATTAATAAGTAATAAAATAAATTGCAACAAAGAGAAAGAAGAAACGTACACATGAATGGATACTCATATTATTTATATTAATAATATGTATTGCATTAATATATTACGTAATTATATTATATTATAATATGTAATATTACATAATACAATTATTATATTATTTAATGATAATAAACATCTATAAATATATTATTATCATTGTAAATACTAAATTTATTCAGTAAGTGAAAATGGATCGTCACAAAAAAATTTAATTCTTTAGCTTTATCTATTCATCCTACGTTTTTATGCTATTCATGCTTTATTATTTATTATTTATTTATTACGAATTGATGTCCTTTTGTGGTTATATTATCAATATTATTCAGATCAAAGCTGGATTGTTCGAAGGTCAACAACACTTACAGTGACAGATTTTAACATTAACAATATTAGAATATACAGAAAATATAGTGTTAAATCAAAACCTAACAATATAGGTCCTTTTTATACTATTCATATATTTCTTTTACGGTAGTATAAATTCGAAGAACCCAAATGAAATGTTATTAATTTACTCACCAGCCATACATGATTCGTCGAAAGTGAATTTCCAGATACTCGTAATCCAAACGCGATCATGTGTTTCACACCATATCATCAATAAACTGCGTCAATTATAGATTCAAACGCACGTCACCAATCACTCGTCAATAAAACCATTCCAACCACACGGAGAGAAACAATTATTTTACTCTCGACGATTGTACCGATTGCGTTTTCACTCTTTGTCGTCACAGACACCGTTTTCGAAATACGAAAATTTCACACACACACACACACACACACACACACACACGCACAAAAGAAACGACAATTTTGTTCTTCACATACAGGTCACCACTTTTTTTCATGTACGATAACAAATATTTGAACAAAAAAGAAACAATATTGCTACTGTAACGTGAAAAAGTTTTCTTTTTTAAGAAAAATATAATACAATAATAAATTCAAGGATTTTCAAATTAATTTCAATGTAAATGCTGGTCGAATATTTTCAACATATGTTTTGTTACACATGTTATGTGTAATACTCGTGACACGTGTGCAAAAATCCGTTTAAATAAAGTAATCGCGTATCGATCGCCGCAACTTCCTCATGCGGGCATTGATATCACTCTATCGAGCATGTTCGTTGCGGCATCAGTGTCGCCGTTTATCCTTCGAAATGACAATATATGCCTGATGAGAATGAATAAAAATCGAACACCAAGTGCTTTCTCCTCGGTCCTAATTTACCAAATTCGACAATAATCGAATTTCGAAGAAACATTGATCGTTTCAATCGAGAAATAACAAAAAGGAAACGAATCTATCGTCCGATTGAAATGAACTTTGCATCCAAAGTTCCCCAGCGCATACCAACGCAGCCGTAATTCCTCATCGTGAACGACAATTCACAAATAAATCACAAATGAATCACCTCGTGGAAAATGACTGCCAAAAAAATACTTTCGTTGGTCGCGGATGTGACCAACTGATACACGTTTCCACGATTCAGATCTCCAAAATCGAAAGACACGTCGTCGGCGTTCAATGTTCCAATGCCGCGAGAACTCTTGCAGATTCTTCCGCACGATTAAAAATAACGGACAATGGACGCTACACGCATCGCTCTCGATCCAACCATTTCGTCGTCGTTTCACCAACTGAACTCGAGGTCGTGTGGCCAGTAGCATTTGCAACGGCAACAATCGTTGCCAAAACGAACGCGATATTTCCCGGCGTAGCGAAAACAGCCGAACACGAGTAAAAAGAAAATCAGCTCGCGCCCGTTTCGTTCGAAGAAAGAAGACGAGCGTGGACGGTCGCACTGAAAACCGTCGAAAAATCGACGCGACAACCGCGGCGACCGGCAACCAGCACGAAGGGACTGTTGCACCAAGACTGATCCATGGATCCACGGGACGGATCGAGCGAGGATCCAAACGATCCCCACCACGTCTCTTCCCCGTGGGCTCTCACCCCCTTCTGCCTTTCGATTCCTCGCTCATTTCCAACCGCCGCCAACGGTCTCCTTTTTCTCCTGGCCCTTAAAACCCCCTGTTTCTCCTCGGGGCAGCGAACGATTTCTCCTCGTTCTCCCGGAGCACGCCTCCTCCCGAGCAACACGCTCGCCGCAATAAATGCAAACTCGGGAACCGATCCCCCGCCTCCCCCCCCCCCTCCCCTTCCTCGTACTTTCTATTCCTGCCATCGTGCTTTACAGCTCGCGATTCCCGACTTTTCTCGAACTGTCGTTCATCCAACCTTTCGATCGTCCCCCTCCGAGATTTAACCACTCGCACCGATTGCGGACCATAACGAGTGACCAAAACCGTGTACAATAAATTCGTCGCTTTCATTTTGATATCGCTGGATAAGAATTATTGAGAAGTAATAAATTTGTTATTTACTTTGCCCGGATATATATACTTAAATATACTCGAAACTGAGAAAATATTGCAAATTTTTTTTTGGGGGGGGGGGCAAAAAACTCGTCACTCCAGCGCAAAAGATTAACGAGAGTTGATTGGAATACTGCAGAGTACGCGCTTTTTGGGAATGAATGATCGCGCATTGTACAGTGGAGAGACTGTAGAAAGCATTGGATCGTATGTTTACTTTATTACATTAATGTATTAATAATGTATTATAATATTAATACATCAATACGTAATATACATATATGTAAATACATGAAATAATCGAGACATTAATGTAAATAGAAGTGGAATATGATACATACTTTTTCAAGTATGCCTTTCATCGCAAAGAAGCGACATTTATTTCCTTTTATGAAAATCATTGAACGTAACTGTCAAAACAACATTTCTTCGCAGCATTTTAGCGAACTAGTGTTGCTAATTAAAACAGAATATAAAATTATTAAGTTGAAGAATAGACCATTAGAGAATCAAAACCAAAAAAAATAGTGATATAAACATATATGGAACGATCAGTTGAGAATTATCTATACAACGAGGATGAAAATGACAAAGATGTGCCTGAAGAGGACCAAGATGGTGCAAAGCACAAAGAAGCATGCAATTTCAAGCAACCGTTTACGCTGAAAAATTTATGCAACGTGCAGCTAAAAAACTAAAAATATTTTAACATTTTATGTTTAAAATTTACTATAGAGAAATTATCTATTATCCAAACACGTTTGTCTCGAGAATAATATATCAGTAATAAAAGAAAAATCGTGACTTGCTTAAGTTCATCGTGATTGTCAGTTAATCATGACTGTTCGGTTAATTTTGACTAATTAAGAATCAATTGAATCGTTTTTAATGCATAAAAAGAACACCAGAGAATTAAATAAAATATAAATGAGCGTTCAATGAAAACTGTAGAATATTATATTTTTGATAGTTCTTACGTTCGAATTTGAAATCTGATACTCGAGAATAAAAATCAAGGAACATTGACAAATGTTTTCGCGTGTATATTATTTCGTTTGATTTAATAATACCCTTAAAGAAACTCTATTCTACATCCTTTAAAATGCAACATGCAATTTTTCAATTGAAAATTTTCGTCGACTTAATTTTCTTTTTCTTTTTAAAGATTTTGATGATTACGTATGTCTTCAAAAAGCTAATTGTACTTAATACTTTCGTTTAAAAGTATGGACTGATCCTGTATATATCAAATATTTCCTTTACCAATTTCAAATGATCGATACATATCACACTACAATTATTTGTTGACTGAAATATGCAATAAATTAAGAAACAAAAACAAAAAAGAGATGAGCGTAGCAGAAACAAGGATGAAGATTTAAACCGAAAATTTAAAATGTAACTGCATTCGCAAATATCCGGCGCAAAATTCGAAATTCTGGTATATCATTAAGAAAATTATGGCAGGTACAAATCTTCAGGACGTGCTATTTTTATATTAAGGTACTTTTTCGCTTATTATAGCTCTTCATTCTTTTACTTTTCCAACAACGGACTCTGTTTATATGCCGTTTGATTTTCAAACTGATTCTATCTCAACAATAATTTTTCATCAATAAAATAAATTTCGTCCATTGATCTTAATTTTTCTTTCTCCTCGAATTATTCAATCCTCTGTGATTAATGATTATTGGTCGTTATTTCATTAGAAAATGTAAGCATCTCATTCTATTTTGCGAAGAAAAAAGAAAAGAATAATAAAATGAACGAAAGAAACAGAGAAACATTCGAATAAAAAGCAACCAAAATGCGGTAGAAATTTAAAAGAGCATTACGATAAAGGCAGGAAGTAATGCCCGATATCAACGAAATTGTAAATAACGATGACTCCGAAGATCAAAAACAGCGCGATAGGAATATACGTTTAAATCGCAGATGGAATGGTAGGTACCAAAATATAAAAAACAACCAATTGTGGAAAATAAAACTAGCTAAACATCTTGTTAACGATTTGAGAAATTACGGGCCGGGAAATTTAATACACATAAACGCCATAAGTACTATAACAGGAAAGCCTATTCGTATATGGAAATCGAAATGCTTACATCAAACGATAAATGATCAGACGAATCGAAATTTAACCGAGAATTTTATCGATATAGAGTATCATACTCAGTTACCCGATTCTATAGGACATTGGACGTTATTGGATAATAAAGATCCTAAGAATGTTGAATTGGATTTAAACGCGTGTCTGTTTTCAGTGATCGCTGCTCAAACTGGAAAGAACACGAACGATCTAAGAACAAATATCATTGATTTTCTAACGAAAAACACGGAACATTTAATTAGTCAAATAAATAAATTTGCCTCGAGTAATAATAGAAGATCATTGATGATAGGCGGTGCTCGATACGTTGGTACATCACCTAGAGCAGCGCGTATCATTCTTGACAATTCGCAAAATATTTTGTGTCACGAGTGTAGAGATTACGGTCATCCGAGGGGGCACGCGTCCAATATAAATGCTACAGGGCCAACAGATAGCGTTGAAAACTACTCTCTAACAACATTATCAATGAAATCTGGTTTTTTAAGCAGAACCGATCAAGATAATGTTGCTCATGTTACTTTAACACATGCAGAAGCAAAACGTGCTATGGAGGAATTGAACGGCGGCGCGACATCTCGCGTGGTAACGTTATCACGCAGTGATTTACAAAGAAATCACTTTGTTCTGCCGCAAATGAAAGAATACAAGAATGGTCGCGCAGTCTCAGAAAATTTAGACATTATTCGTGTTACAATAGTACTAAGGCACCATCAAGGAATGTTCAGAGATCCGGATGCAGACGTTTTTGTACACACATTTTATCCAAGAAGTAGTTGAAGTTCTTCTTGCTACTATAAATGATGTAATATATAGAATAATATTTAAATACAGTCGATAAATATAATTTCATTACAAATGTTTAAAAAAATGTACAAAAATTACAAATTAATTTATTTCGTGGGCACACCACGTCCATACTAATGTTCTCAAGCTATTTTTTGCTACTAGAACTTCATCGTCATCTTCTAAACAATCTATTTTAGTTACGTACTCGCAACCAAAACGTAGCATGTCATCGCATTCCTCTATATTATCTAATATCTTTCTCGAAAACTCCACAATTTCTAGTATACGTTCTTTGGTAACAATTATTTTCATATGTCTCGAGAGCAGTAATTTTTGCAAAATATTGATATATGATGTAAAAACTCCAATTCTAATATCTGTAACTAAACATGATTTTAAACATAATGCAATATTTAAAAGCATTAATTTGTAATGGGCAATATCGCCTTTCATATTCAATATAGTATTTAGAAGTTTGTCCATCATTTTTACTATTAATTCAAAATGTTCTGTTTCTTGTTTGTGCAAATTCCTTGAAACTTCTAATAACCAGGGGAATATTCCATAGTGCTCTATAAAAAGTATAGAGGCTTTCCTAATCTTTAATGTGACATCAATGATTTCCAAAATAAGTTTCTGAAATAAAAATACATTAGATCAATTTAAAACAGGAAATTATAGCTTCAACGTTCTTAAGTCTTACCTTCGTATTTGAATCTGAAAGGCTGGAAATATAAAAATCAAAAAGCATTTTAAACAAAACACATTTAAAAGCTATGTCTAATTCAGTCTCTGATTTCATACTATCGCGAATATTTTCCAAAATCCAACATCTATGTATTTTATGGTCTACATCAGAACTATGTAAAAGTTGCAACAATTCCGGTATTGTGTTTATATCTAATGCTGGTTTAGCTACCAAAAATATCTGTAAGACTGAATAAAGAGGATGCAATGGTTGCGTAGTAATCAAAGACGTCTTTGCCAAGAACGTGGAAACTAAACAATTTATACGTATATTATTGAATTCTGATTGTTGTGATATAATACCGTAACGCAATGCATCTATTAATCGCATCCATAATAATCTTGTTTTAGAGCTATGAACGAAAAAAAGATATTATATCATCAAATATGACATTATATATAAATAACTTTCTATAAAATACCTAGAAGCTTCCAAATGAGTGTAATATCTTGCAATAATTGTATAAGCTATCATTCGAACATTCGAATGCTTGCTGCTACATGCAGCAAATGTTAATGCTAGTGCACCACTTTGAGCAACTTTATAACATGATACGACATTATTTTCTGATAATAGAAAATATAATAACGGTAAATAAAATGCTGGGTCGTATACATTATTTGCTCTATATAATTTATTATCCTATGAAATAAAAAATAATTCAAATATGTTATATAAATTTTTTAATATTTTTAGTATTTGAGAACCACCTTCAAATCTCTATCCACAGGATATTCCTTTATAGTATTGTTTACTATATCTTCTTCAAATAAATTTAAAACTTGCATAATAGATGGTTGCCTCCATAAACTCAAATGTATTTCACCTTTCACGCTGTAATACGTTGTGGCCATATTTCCCCAGACATATGGCTGATATTTGTAGATATTGATATTATTACTTTCGTAATACTGCAAAATCTGAAATACATAAATGTATACATGTATACATAAACATTTTTTCAAAGCCCGGTATAAATTTTTCTCGTATTTGTTTCACTTATTCTTACAAATAAAATAAATTGATCAGCTTCGCTTAAAGTAGCATTATATGCCGCTAAATAAATAGGTACATGTGTTAGTGACATAACTTCTTTATTTTTTTGTATGAGAATCCATAACAGTTCTATTAAATCTCCTAAAAAATAAAATAATTAAACATATTAATCTAATGTGACACGTTACTGTTGTTATAATACATACTTTTAGTATTTGATGATTCCAACATAATATTAATAAATTCGGAATGAGAAGTTGCCATCTCAAACAAAGTTTTGACATGTTCATTGTTACTATTATTTCTATATGTAATATCACATAAAATGCTTAAAGTTTTTATTATTGGTACTACTTCCTTATCTTTTTTTGATCCTTTGAGCCCAAATTTTAAACAAAATCGTGTAAATTGTACCCATGAATGATTGGTACTTAACGCCTCAAATTCAAAAATTTTTATTTTTTCTCTTAAATATTTAACAGCATCGTTTAATACTTCACAGAGGATGCAAAGTTTTTGAACGTTCTTAGACTCCTTTTTTAAAGTCATAGTAATTATATGAAGAAAAATTTGTATTAAATTCATAATAAATTTTTCGCTCTCCGGTTCTAAGACAGCAAATTTGTTGTACATATTTTGTAAAATTTTTATGTAGTGTATAGATACTGCATCCAATTTATCACCAGTTTGTAAAATAACATTACATATATCATTGCACATTTTAAGATTAAATGTAGTTTTAATTAAATAACAAATTGCAGTGTCATTTTTTTCTATCCAAGATTCTGCATTTTTAGGATCACACAAATAAGATACAATTTCAGCTTCATAATGTTTTTTCAAACTTTGTAAGAAATCTTGATTCCATTTAAAATTTAAATTACTTGCAACTATTGGTAACACAATGTTAGCTTTTTCCATATTTTCCGACTTTTTTATATATTCCATAAAAATAGGTATAAATTTTATATTTTTCCTAATTAAAAACGAAATTAAATTTACAGTTGTGTCCATAATTTTCGTTGATAACAATGACAAAAAAATATCTGCAATTACATAAATTACATGAACATAATAATATTGTTATATTAAATACATAATAATAATATAAAATAATGCAATAACGTAAAACTTTATGAAAATAATTTACCTGCATCGATACCACCAATATTGAATGAAAAATTTGAAAGATATTTGCATAAAGTTGTTTCCCATATTTCAAAATTGGTAATTAAATTCAGTTTCAAAAAAAGTAAATGTAAACACAAGTTTCTGGTAAATTCTGCATCCAACTCAAAAAATACATTTCGTTCTGATTTCATTTCATTAGCATTAATGATTTCTAAAAGCTTAGGAACTATACGTCCATATATTGATAAACATTTTTCATCATTTGAGACAAACATGATGTCCTCCAATTTTACTATTTTCTTTAACAAATGTACAATATCTTTTGATGTTGGTTGTAATACCTCTAACAAGGTAATAATGATATCGAGACTATTTATTTTTCCATCTTTTTGTCTTTTGTCTATCATTTTACATAGTTGTGCAAGTAACTTATTTTTGAAATGAATAAATAGATTTCTAGTATTATACTTTCTATGCAAGTCAATTAATACACTACAAATATCAGTAACTATAAGAGTAATCATACTTCTTACAATAACTTTATTTCTTTGATAAACTGGAGAAAAATAATATAAAATAGTAGGATGAGTAAAAATCGATTTTGCACATTCTTCCAAAAGAATAAAGCTATTTGAACTATCCTTTGCAATGTGCAATAATAATATTAAAAAATATTTATAATTATCAAATTGTATTTTTGTTAAAACACCTTTTTTAGTGTGTTGTACTAAATAGAACACAGTCATTTTAGACAAATATATAATTTCATATCTTGATAAAGAATGGTGAATTGTTATAATCTCTTTATTATACTGAAAAGTAACTATATTATTACCGTCAAATATTTGATCCACGTGCAATTTAGTATCACTCAAAAACATAGAATTTAATTTACATACTAAAGTCATTGAGGGAACTATGTTTTTAATATAAACAGATTGATTGTCTTCTAACCAACTTAATAAATAGTCTTTTACTAGTAATTTTGGTATATCTTTAGTTAAATGTATTAAACATTGAGGCATTACTTGATAATGCAACGTATGTATTAAAATGTAAGATAAATAAGATAATATCGAAGGATGTGAATTTTCCTTCATTTCATGTAACATGCAACATAAAAGAGGTGATATTGATGTTAAATGTTGCATAGGTAAAATGTTATTTTCCAAATTTTGACAAATAGCAGACTTTTCTGCAAGTTCTATAAAATACAAAAAAAATAATTTCTTATAATATATTCGATATATTTAAAAATAAAATCAATTATAATAATAAAAAAAACTCACCATTGAATATATCTTGTAATTTGCCAACATGAACTACTTCTTGATTAATAATTTCTTCAGCTCTAATTATTTCATTTACATATTTTTCGATATCTTTAGCAGTTTTCTTTACAGTACAAATAAACCATTTTATTAATTTCTTTCTATCGTCTAAATTTATGAAACCATTAATCCAAATATCTAAATGGTCGCTACATCCTTCAAACATTCCAGTAGCATTTAACAAAACTCTGATTGTTGCTTTTACACATAATGTAGTTGAAGATGTTTCTTCATTTAAAGCAGATACCAAAAATGATAATACATCGTTAAATATTTTCTAAAAAGAAATAATTTATAAATTTAAAGGAAATATAATAAGTATATAAAAAATATTTGCAATTCCTACAAATTATATTTTACTTACTTTATGCGGTAAAAATTTATAAGGTTGCAATATAACTAGAAATTGTATAACTTTTGCTTTTATGGCATTAAATTTATCAACGCTGGTATCTTCTTCTAATTTATTCAATGTATTTAAAAATGTATCACATGGTATATCAGTTGATGTATCTAATAATTTTGGACATATTTCATTGTACAGATGCAATAAATTTAAAATAACTGTCAAATATTCATATTTTTTTGGTTCCAAAATATATTCCATATCATTATTATTATTATTTTCAATTGGACTTGTGTGTGAACTGAAAGCATTGCTCCACATATTCAAGACCATATTTACATTAGGTACATTCTGAAAAAGATATTCCAATATAACAAAATTATTATTATTATTGCATTTTATAATTTACTCAAAAACTAATTTTCGATTTTTTAATTTATGAAAATATATGTATACCTTTATCATATATTCTGTTACACAGTTATTAAAAGTGGAGAAATCAATATCTTTCTTATAAACTGTTTTTAATATTGATAAGTACTTCTGTATCTGATGAAGCATACATGTAAGTGTAAGTATTGCTTCATGCTGTGTTATTACATTAGAACAAGACAAAGATGGTATGATTGCTTGCTTCAAAATTATTCCTGGCAAAGTTATAGATAATACTGCATTTGCTAATTGTGATACATTTAATTCTAACGAACATGTCTTTATACAAATATCTATATCTACTGCTTGTATTATCTGGAATAAAATTGATTAATATGAACATTTAAAAAAGCATTACGATAAGAAATAAACTAAACTATTTACTTCTTTTACAAATTTCATTGCTTTGATCCATTTCAATGAAACCCTGGGTTCGATGTATGATTCCAAACGAATAAATTGTGCTTTAATTAAATCAGGACATGCTGTCATTATTTTAATTACTAAATCTGATGGTTTTTCATATTCCCAAGGTCTGTCTATACTTTGAAGTATTGTATTTATCACATGATTATGTTTTATATGTGATGTACCAAGCATATGATCATGAAAAACAATACCATATCGATGTGATGTTAACAATAAAATTAAAAAATCATGTACAACTTCAGTAACTATCTAAATTAAAATATATTTTATAATTATTATGCATACATATAATTTATAATTGAAATTTGTTATTGATATAAAATACCTGTTTTTCTTCAATATTTTGCGAGTCTGAAATAAAACTCCGATTTTTGAGTTTTGGACAATTATTTGGACCTTTCCAATTGTAGAGATTCACAAAATTTTGAATAACTGATATTGGAAATAGTTGTAACTTCATAGTTTTACTGATATTTAGATTTTGAAGAATATGAATTTTAAAAGTAGTTAAAACTAACACAGTAATATCTTTAGAATCATATATTAAATCAGGAAATATACTATAAAACAAATCACGTTTGTCTAAAAGAGTTCTAATAGTCGGTGTACTTCCATCTATTAAGAAAGCCAAAATAAAATGAATAAAACAATTCCTTGTATTTTGGTCATCCGTAGGTTTTGTATGTTGCACAAGAGATTTAATAACTTCCACTGGTAAAGACAAATGAGTGAGTAATTCACGTGGAAGATTTCCACCAAATGAAACTATTGCAGCAAGTAGTTGTAAAACTACTTTTTGTTGTTTCGCATTACTTTGTACAGACAACATTGAATGAATTATTGATAAATGTGAATTAATCAAATGACGACACGCTGCTTCTGCACTAGATTGATACTGTGGATACTGTGATAATATTCTAAATACAAAAGAAATTAACTGTTCAGTTAAAAAAGTATTGATTAATAAGAGCACATTTGAAGTTACATTTATATAATACTTACTTTATTAATAATATTTTTAATGCAGAAAATACATTAATAGCATTACGAATTCCTTTCTTTTCTGCAGTTAAAAATTTTATTATTTCCAAAATATTACCACCTGCATCTAGATATTCTGCAGCAAAATCTCGTTCCTTATTTTCATTGCAGATTTTTACAAATTTTTTTAATGTATCTAAGCCATTTACAGAATTAAAGCTTTCTTTAAAAATTCTTCCATCCAAATACTCTGTCTGTTTATCCATATCTATTTCATCTTCTTTCTCCTTTTCATCTTTGTTTTTGGTTTCTATATTTATAAGAAAATATGTATATGTAATTATATATAACATAAAAAAACATATATAACAATTAACTTTAAATATTAGTTTATGTATCACCTTGAGAATCTTGAAGTGTTTTCATTTCATGTTCTTTTGTAATTCTTGTACATTCTTCATTAGTCATACCATTTATAAATGAATTTATATTTTCTTTTTTCTGGTTTTTCTGCTTTTTACGCATTGTAGTATCATCAGTAGCTTCCAAACTCAGTTTTCTTTTAAGCATATTTGTATCATCATATTGCATATTACCATTAACGTGTTCAAAATCTATATAATTGTTTTCTTGAATTAATCATTTTTTCAAATTGAGAATGGTATTTAATAGATAAAAATTGCAATATTATAATTTATAATGTAAAATATTAGGAAGTAACATTCTTTACCATTTTCCTTCTTTTTTTCCTTGATATCACTTTTGATGTTATATGATTTTTTACTTTGTAACTTGGTATTCATTATGTTTATTATTTTATACAATTTTACACAATATTTCATATAATATTATTTTAATACAATAAATTAAATGCATACATATATATTATTCCGCATCTTAATTTTTAAAATATTTTTAGAATATTTTCTACATTCACTGCATAAAACAATTCTTTCACTAAATAATTTACATAACCTATACCAGAAAAATCAACCACGTGCACCTACTTGCATATCTGTCAACTCTATCTAATATAAATAACCATTTACTAATCATACGCTAGATCTCCCTAACATAACTAGTCTATATTATTATCATAGGTTAAGCATGAACCGTATGGATCATCCCTAGGATAGATGCCGGAACTAATTTATATTGTTGTCCTTGTCGCACACTTTTGCTCTCTTTGTCTACCGCGCATATATGTCTGTCCTTGTCGCATGCTGTTGCTCTCCTTGTCTACCGCACAGATATGTCTTGTCTAATGACGCTAGACAAGAAAAGCAACAATGTGCGAGGACAACCTTCGATCTATTCAAAAAAAAAAATTCAACTTTTTACACACACGTTTTTCTAGGACAAAACACACATAGACAGAAAGCGGGGAGCCTAATTCTAGGGAGACATATAAAAAAGTTCGCAAATTATTCCTCTTAATTAGGTTTTTTTCGTAATTATTGCGAACTGTCACAAAATGGACATGGTGGCGCCGTCTAGCGGTGATCCAGTGGTACTAATTATTTATATAAATACTTATTTCTGCATTTTACGGGTCAAATGAGGTATGAAAAGAAAACTAAGGGTCTAATTAGGGTAATGCGATCACAAAAGTTCACAATTTATTTCGCTAAATTAGGTTTTTTCGCAAATGAAAATTTCTCTGTTTTACGGGGTAAGAAACACTAGCGGCGCATTGTGGCAAACCGGTGGAACTAAACGCTTACAACCATATAAGGGGAATAATTAATTTTAATTTTTCACGCCACAAATTTGCACTCCACGAGCATATATTTCAAAGATAATGCTACCAACTACGTTCGCAAATAAATCTGAATCAAATGTTCACTATAGTTTCCGAGAAATTATGCGCACGCTACTGGCAGTACTACTAACGTAAACGAAATTGAAACATTCTTTATATACGTAAACTATACTTAAACAAAACATAGAACGCAAGCTAAAGGTCTCTAAAATTAAAGACGCAACCATAACAGTTCACAAATGATTCTTCTTAATTAATTTCTTCTAGTAATTTGTGGAAAAACTGTCATTGTCAACGTTTAGTGACAGCGGTGGCGCCATCTATTGATCAGTCGATAGTACTAAAAGTAGAAAATTCTGTTTTTGCGGTAGACAAAGAGAGCAATAGCGTGCGATAAAGACAGACATATTCGCACCGTAGACAAGGAGAGAGATAGTGTGCCACAAGGACAACAATATAAATTAGTTTCACCGCTACGCGACGCTAGTATTTTAATGCCTTTAGCGGCTAGTACATCAAGTCTTTGCTTGGTATACCTGTTCCAAAGACACGAATATTACAAATTGTAAGTGGATGCCGCTTACAATTAGCTACGGATCAAGTGTGATCTGTAGATTGAGCGTGCAGCGTGCGGAAAACCTCTAGGATGGATGCTGTTTCTTGGCCCAAGTTAGAGGTTCCTAATAAACCGAGTGTCTGAGGTTAAGGGTCGCCGGCATCAGCGCTATTGATGAATCTGGCAGTGACTCTGACAATTAGACGAAATACACTCCATCTTCTATATCCTTTATAACCTTACATTGTAGATAAAATCATCTGCTACAAAAATTTCACCTTTAGTACCATCTACTAACGAATTGCTAATTGTATATTTTCAGTTATATATAGCTGTATCTATGTACAAAAATGAAAAGTCCCATGCAAGAGCAAAGGAAGCAGTTCCTTCTCTCAGTAATCGATCCACTAGGTTTTGTTTGTTTTGCGTGACACTCTCAACCAATAAGTATTCTTAAATTTAAGAACGGATTGAAAATAACCAACCAGACCCATATTCTTTTTGGGGAACTTCTCATCTCTGCATGACATGTGTTGATAAGTATAAGTTATCGTTTCCAATCTTGAAATTATTGAGTTATTACAGTTGAATTCGGTAAGAATATATTTAATTTTATGCAAAATATAAAAATAATAATATATCAAATTTCACAATTTGTTTTGCTTTGGGGATTACGAGAGAAATGATTGTAATTATAGAAGAAACTAATTTTTTTTATAGAAAGAATCATTTATGGTGATTCACTTGATTGCTATTTTATGACTAAACGAGTTCAAATATATTTCATTGTGTTTGTGGTATTAAGATTATATATTTTATACTGCTTTGTCACCATCATTTTAGTGACATATCGATTACCATTTTTTATGTAACTATAACGTCATATATATAAATATTTACATGTAGAGATATACTATAAAAATTGAACTACTACTATACATATAAGTATATAATATTTATATATATTCTGACATAAAAATGAATACAAATATACAGATACTATATAATTAATATTTCTTATATACAATAATATTACAGCCTTCATAGCTTTAATCTTCAATCTTATAAAATTTGACAATGCTATTTATATTTAAAATATTGTAATATATATCAATCGACGTAATAAATATCATGGAATGTTTATTATACCATATCAGAGTTGGTTACTTGAAAACTTCTTTTAATAGAAACATGAGGGTATTGTTGACGCCATTCTTGCACTATGAAATCATTAATACCTTCACAAAAACTAAGATCAATCATTTCTAATTTTGGACAAAACAATAAAATTCCATAACATATATCAGGAGTAAGAGAACGTGCTCCTAATAAGTCCAATTGTTGCAGTCGTTGACATAGTAAAAGTGGCTCCAAGTCTCGATCTGTCAATCCTCTAAGTGCTGCTAAAAATACTTTTTCAAGATAACGACAAGAAAACAATAATGCTCGTAGAGAATCACCTGGAGCACCCATTCCACCGCTGTAAAGAGAGCAATGGCATGAATGATAAAATTTAATTAATCATATTATATAAATTAACATAAATGATATATTTTTTTAAGGACATACCACCATCCAAAATCTACTTCTCGAAGTTTGGTACAGTGAGACAAAGCTCTAACTCCATGTGGAGTTAATGTCTGTGCTTTCCAAAAATCTACGCTTTCCAAATATGGACAAGAATTTCCTAATTCGATAGCAACTTCATCTATATTTAAACGGTCATGCATTCCTGCCAAATTTAAATGTCGCATTTGCGTGTTCTTTCTTAAAATGGAACATAATGTTGAAGTCTCAATAGTTGTTCTATAAAGTTCCAAACGTTCGAGAAACCTTAAATTTTCAAGCTTTGAAAATCCCTCGTTTGTCACACCCATACAATTACATAAACATAGTTCTAAAAATAATATATATTTTCAACAGATAATTTTTAAAAGTTTGATAAAAAGATTAAAGTAATACATTTATAAATACCTTTTAAATTCTTACATATTTTTGAAATTTCGAGGATAATAGCATCATTTACAAATTGACAACAATTAAGTCTTAAATGAGTCAGAACAGTTCCAGATGTATGAAGAAAATATATAAAATCTTGATATTTGATCATATTATAATTTCCACACCATGAAAGATCTAGTTGTTGTAAATAATGACATCTAGGTGCTAAACTATTTAATGCAGATGTATTTAAACAATACCAGTAAGGTTTTAAGTTAAGACTCGTATACAACAAAGCATCTCTTGCAATGTTGTTAAAATGTTTATTTACTCTACATAAACAACATAATGATCTTAAATCTAAATTCTTCAAAATTTTTAGTACTGTTTCATCCTGTAATTTACATAAATTTACATAAATTTATGTAATATGTAATAAATGAAATAATTAATATTATAGTTTACCGGAAGTGCTGAGAAACTACCACATGGTTGATTTTCAAAATCAGTTGAAGATACTGAAAAACTTTCTTGAAGTGAGTTATTTTGTTCATTTATGGTACTTGGTATTGAATGATGAATGTCTCTAATAAGTTTTGGAAAATCTTCTTGTAAAAATTGTTGTAAACTTTTGAATGCTTCTTCTATAGGAGGTACAGACTGATAGTGTTGTCCTAGTTTAGACACTAATTTGCCCTTGGATATATTATCGATTACCTTGCTGTAATATTTTATTTACAAATAATGAGCATTAATTGATTAGAATAGTAAAACATCAATGATTGGATGTCAATATACCTTTTAAAAAGTGTGCAGTGTTTAGAAAGTGTCTTTTTAAGAATTGTTAAATCCTGATTTGCCTTTAAGTAATCTGGTGTTAAATTATAAATATCATCATTACTTTGTTTAAGGTAGCCCAATTCTTTAGAAAGATCATTTAGATTTTGATTACGCAAGTTATTAGGTACAATTAATTCTGATGTACCAATAAGTAATACAGCGTCTAATTCTGTATAATAGTCTAATAAACTATGATTAAATTCCAATCTTATCATTTTTGTCTTAAAATTACATAGTTTCAAGTGTGGAGAAAATATTCTTGGTTTGTGTGGCACAACTTGAGGAAATCCATTCCATAATTGATACCATTTGCCTTCAGAATTTTGTGCCCAAATTCCAATTACACTTCCAGGATTGTAAGTTTCATATATTGATACTCTAATTGGATATACCTCTTGATAATATTCTAGATCTTGATAATATAAAAAATATTCTAATTTATTTCCATTTTTCATACATCGTAAGTATTAATGGTATCAGTACAATATTCCAATAAGTTAAAAATATCTTTAAGAATAAAAACAAAATATTACTAAATGTAATTGAAATATTACAATACGAATATTAAATGCTAAAAGGTATTTAATTCTTAAATTAAATACTATATACCTATATAATCCTGACTTACAACATTTACATTATTCTGTGGCATATAATCTATTAATCTTGAAGGTGCTTTGTCCCACCATTGTCCATATGTTCTCTAAAATTATAATTTGTCAGTCGTAATATAACATGATCATGAAGATATAGAATATTTTTGTTATTAATTTTAAAAGGAAATAATATTTTACAAATAATTCTTTTGTAGTATTTTAACTGTAACAATTTTGAGAATTTATTATGATTACAATAAACCTAAAATTCCCAGATACAAAATATACTGTTCAATTTAACACTGTATATTCTCAGTTATTTTCAAAATGCTACAACATTTGTTAAAATTAAACATGTTGAAGTACATGCATTGTTTACAATTATTTTTTTCATGCATTGTTTACAATTGTTTATTTAATAATTTTAGCATTTCAAAAAATTAACATACCATAACAAAAGCTTGCGGAAAATCCCCGTAGTCAGGAAATTTACTTGGATTCCCAGCAATATTGTAAGCTGTATAGGAAATACTGATATTACTTCCATATTGGGAACTAAAGTCACACACATCCTTGACAAACTGTTCAACAAAAACAACAGTTTCTTCTTTCCCTTCGATTCTTTCTCCATTTACCGGTACTACTTCAACTTTTATCTCGTCATGAGATATCATGTCATTTACAATCAATAAGAAAGTTTTAACTTCAAAGTTCAATCAATATAGGTTAAGGTTTGTTATTATAATAATTCGTACATACAATCTACATAAAAGACTTTGTAAATATCAAAAATTTAACTAAAATTAAATAACAAAAGAAAATGTAATCTTTTATACCAGTTGCTCATATACTGTACTTTTCCTAAATTTACTTTCAATTCCAACTTTTTGGACACATTAACCTTTCATACGTCAGGATTTCTCGTATTAAAAAGACACTAAAAACATTACTATATACTATATACAAGTACTTTTTAAGATTTAGCTTTGTAACTATTGAATTAAAAAAATTTATTCACAAACAGTGAAACAAAAGAATGTAAAAAGATATTAAAGATTTCATTTAAAATAAAGATTAACTATTAATAAATTTTACAAATGGAATTATTTAAGAATACAATTGACTATTAATATATACAATTATATCATATTTTTTCTAATTCTTCTAATTAGTATCTACAATAGTTTCGAAGAAAGCAACTTGTAACATTTTATCTGCTTCATCCTGTATACATATATATTATATAATATAGTATCATTTTATGATACATATATTAAATAACAGATAATATTAAATTATTTATCTACTATTTTCAATATTTTAAATAATATTAATAATGATAACATTTTTCTATTATATTCTTCTTAGTTTTTAATAAATAAATAAATAAATAAATATATATATATATATATATATACATAAATAATATACATGTATATGTATGTGTATCTATTTAGATAGATATCATATCAACGATGTATGTAACATTACATACATACATACATATATATATCATTTTTATATGTATATATATTAAGTACATTTCAAAAATTTTCTTTTGTACAGTATAAGTAAAAATTATTTATTTACTGAAATTGATAACTATAAAGTAATTTATATTTAAAAGTTTATCTTATTTTGAATTTATGACAAGATTCGAGTCTCTTTATTTTCTTTATTTATTAACTTTGAATTTTTTGCATGCTGTAAGCTTGTTACTTTTTGCATTAATTTCCTTTTCATGACCTGTTCTCTTGAATCTTGTAATTTTCGCTTAGGTATATTTTTAAATGCTATATCCCAATTCTTAGTATGTTTTAAATCTAACATGATAGAAAGAACTTGGTTGAGAGGAAGATTTTTTGAAGATCCTGTTCCCCAATTCAATACTTCACCTAAAGGAAGCTTCATCATTTTAATATCTTCTTTCTTAGCTTTCTGATATGAAATTGGTAGAACATGTCTCTGAAAATATTTTATATTATTATTATTATTATTATTATTATTACTATTATATTACATTATTATTATGTTAATAAACATGAATAAACATATTTAATTTGAATTTATAGTTTAATTTTTATTTCATTATTATTGCTTTCTATGTATTTATATAAGAAAATAATAAATGTTTAATATAAACTATATAACGACAGAAATAATTACCTTGTCTACTATTGCACCAATTATATATACCAGCTCAGGATTATAGTGTGTCATAGTTTCATTAGTATGGGGAGTAAGATATATTAATTTCTTCTTATCAAATATTTCTGAATAGGATTTTGAAGTGATATTTAATGGAAATTCTGGATTGTACATATTTGGTATTGTTTTATGTAATTTTTTCATAACATCACTATTTCTACTAGCATTACAAAAATATAGATTGAAGGGACTGATGTGTTGCCGATTTGTTGAGAATGACAATAACAGTTGTTTTGCACAATTCGATAGCTCAGCTTGAGACATATGTTCTTCAAAACCAAGATCAAATACTAATGCTGGCTCATATAACATAGCGTTTATTAATCTACTATTAGAAAAATCATTCATTGTTCTTTCAACTATGCGATGAAACAATGTACATTTACCCAATCCATATATCTTATTTTTATCGTTTATTCTGTTTTCGCTTCTTCTAGCTCTTTCATCTAACAATTTTTGTTTTTTATTTTCTTGTTTCTTTTCTAGTTTGAAAAGAAAAGCTATATAAGATCTAAATATTTACAAAACATAAGACAAAATTAAAATATGAATAAATTTTATAATGATTAAGATAATTGTAATCTTAAAATTGAAAATATTACCTTCTTTCTCCTTTTGTTGTTGTTTTCAATAAAAATAACCAATTAGCAGCAGTTAATTTTGAAGGTACATTTCCTGTTTGATACTTTGTGTACTCTATCTCTAAACTCAAAGTATCGTACAAAGCTTTATATTTTGGATCTTTTAGAAGATTGTTTAATTTCTCTTCGTCTAATTTTTTATAATGTTTACTTACGGAGGACGTTGTAAGGCTATAACCTCGTGTTATTACGTGCGTTTGTACAAAATATTTGAGTAGTGATACCGTGAATTTATGAACTGGTTGAATAAAAAAAACGTTCGAATGAAATTTTGTTGCAATAGTAATAAAATTTAAAGAGAATTTAGTATACATTTTTGAAAATTATACAATTATATTTTTACAATTATGTACTCCATATACTATGTTCACATTCAAGGGTGCAGTATTTCAAATGTACAGAAGTTACTACATAGTGAATAAAATACCGTGGATAAAGCATAAAATAACCCTATCATTAAACTTTATGTTATCATTATCTTATTTCTAAGGATATAAGAATTTAACAGAACTAGATGATATTGGACATAAAAGAATTCAAATCAAATGTTGCTGAAGCCATAAATTCGAAATATTTTATAATCATGAATATGATGTAAAAATTTTATAGTAATACAGTACTTATATTACAATACAATGATATATTTTTATATTTGGTTTGGTCAATGTTTGATTTTATTCATGTCCACCGTTTTAAATCGCAGAAATCAGAACTGTTATTGTTTTATACATTATATTTATTTATTTAATTATATACAATATTTAATTAACAGAGATTTTTAAGTCCTGCATTAAAAGCTTATAAATATTTTTTATAAGCTATATTATATAAAAATAAAAATTCAAATTCAAAATTAAGTATAAATCAATAAATAGAGAAAATTGATTGTCAGATTAATTGATATGTACGAAAAGTATTATATAAATTAATATCAAATTGAAGTTTCTTGTATTTTCTGAGTATGTTTCAAACTGTAGAGCTATATGATTAACCATGCTTTTATTATCAGTGATAGTCACATTTCCAAATCCATACATTTACTTGGATAACAATTTACTGTGTTTTATATCAAAATTGTAATAGTAATTAATTTTAAAAATACTTTTTAAATGTTAAAATGGTCTTATTAGGTGAAACGTTTCCAAATTTTATAGCTGACACACAAATGGGTTCAATTAATTTTCATGAATGGCTAGCTGATTCGTAAGACAATATTATTTTTATAACATAACCTTTAATATTTTTCTGTAACATTTTTTAATATATATTAATATATTTATTATACAGTAATATATACTGATATATGTGTGTATGTTTGTTTTATATACACATAGCAACTATAACTAGTTAAAATTATTTATTTTTAAATAATTAATTTTTGCTGATAAGTTATATTTTTACACATTATTTACTATTCATTTTGCATCATTTATAAATTACAACATAATTTTTCTCGAAGTGTAAAATTTTATTGAAATTATAAAAAATTAATTCATGTTTCATACAGATGGGGAATTTTATTTTCTCATCCAAATGACTTTACGCCAGTATGTACAACAGAATTAGCTCGCATGATAAAATTGATGCCAGAATTTGAAAAGCTTGGTGTAAAAGTTATTGCACTATCTTGTAATTCAGTAGATTCTCATCGAAAATGGATAGAAGTATGTTTTTCGATATAATCTTCCTATTCAAAATATAATAATAGAACAAAAAAGAAAGCAATAAAACTATTGATAACACAATCATTTTTTAGGATATAAAGGCTTATGCCGAAACTGATAAGGAATTTCCATACCCGATAGTGGAAGATGAAACGCGAAAACTCGCTACTTTATTGGGAATGTTAGATCCTGCAGAAGTTGATGATCATGGTATACCAATGACTGCCAGAGCAGTATTCATTATTGATCCTACTAAAAAGATGCGATTATCAATTTTATATCCTGCAACCACTGGAAGAAATTTCGAGTAATTTCATTTTTAAGTTTTTGAAATTCAAAATTATTATTATTATTATTATTATATTTATTAACATAACATTTGAACACAGTGAAATTTTACGTGTTATTGAATCATTACAATTAACTGAGAAGCATAAAGTAGCAACTCCAGTTGATTGGAAGGTTTGTATTTATGACTTATTTATTTATTAATTAAAACATCTACAAAAAATTGTTAACTTTGTATTATGATTTTTAGACGGGTGATCAGGTGATGATTCAGCCTACTGTTTCTGATGAGGAAGCAAAAACGCTGTATAACAATATTAAAACTGTACCATTACCATCGGGCAAATCTTATTTGCGTATTGTATCGCAACCGCTGTAAGAAATAATACTTTGCAAGAGAATCCATTACTTCACAATATATTCTTTTAAAAATCGATGTTTGTGAAAAATTAAAATACATATTTGATATTAAATTATATTAAGTTCTTTTCACAATTACACTACTGTTATTTCATGAAATACAATTTATAAATAAGCGTATTTCTTTAGTGCCTTAATATCGATATATGGCAGTTTATAATTTCAAAGAAAATGTAATAAAAATGAACAATTTTTATTTAAAATTTCTTATTAATTCTTATTAATAAAGCGATAAAAATAATTAGAAACAATTCGCTAAAATATACTTAAAACGTTTTATACTTTTAGATTTAGATCATATCCATGCACATTCTCCACTGATTTTATTGATACAATTCAAAACTTATTTTCTTATAAGGCTGTTCATTATTAAAGGTGTACATAATTATCAAAAACAAAGATTCTAATGTTGGCATTTGCAAACAACAAAAAAAGCTGTTTATTGTATCACCTAATGTAATTAAAAGTACACTGTGTTATATACATTTCTCCAAGTACACAATCACTTATAGTCTCTAAGCATAATGTATATAATATTTACATTGTTTTTTTTTTATTAAGTTATTACTAAATTTACTTTACTACATTATGATTATATCTTATGTTTAAATGATCCGCAAATTGCGTAACTACGCAGATAGCAATTATATAAAACAGTCCCTCGTCAAAACCAATAAAGATCATAAAGAATAATAAATTTAACAAAATTATACTTTGTTATTGTAATGTTATATAATTAAAAGTTAATTACCACACAATATATCGGATAATAAAATACTATTTGCAGCCTTCATACTTAACAGCTTCAATGTTATACATTCACAATGATAGCAATGGTAATGTGTACATGGTTTACTTATATCCGTCCCTTTTATTTCCATATAAACTGGAAGGAAAAATCAAATTTTATAAATGTTTTTTTCTTTCTTTCTTTCAAGTCCTTTGAATGCACTTGTGCTTTATTTAATTAAGAATTGTCGTTTCATTGATTCATTCATGTATATAAATGTTTATGAATCGATGATTTTCTGTTAATCGTTGTGCGAATACACTGCAGAAGTTTGCAATAAAAATAATCGCAACAACGGAAGATTTGATCATTAATAACACTAATATTATTTAGAACTCACTTTAAAAAAATTCACTTCACTCGTTTGTTGCATGAGTGTCTTGTTGATCTGATTGCAGTTCACCTTCCATTCTTGCTTGCCGTTCTGCCGCTGCCCTCGCTTGCCGCCCAGCACTAGAACGAAGATTTTTTCGTTCTGGAGGGGGTTCTATACTTAGTCGCTTTCCACTTCGTGCTTTCTTCCCTTTAGTACCTTTATTATCTTCTTCTATTTCTGACGGAAGTTTCGACACATCATTTTTAGTATTGGTAGTGTTCTGTTGTGAGGTTGTTGCATCTTCTGTTGTTATCGATGTTGTAGATGTAGGTGTAACTATGGACGTAGGTGTGGGTATGGGTGTAGATGTAGGTGTTGATGTAGGCGTAGATGTAGGCGTAGATGTAGGCGTAGATGTAGGCGTAGATGTAGGCGTAGATGTAGGCGTAGATGTAGGCGTTGGTGTACGTGTGGGTGTAGATGTAGGCATAGCAGTAGATGCAACTGGAACCATAACTGCAGTCGAGACACTCGTCACTGCGGTAGCTGTTTCATCAACTTCCTTTTTATTACTAGTGCTCAAAAGTGTTTCACTGAATGTGTTCTCTTCTACAGAACTTGGTTTGATTGTTGTATTTGATGGTCGCGTTCCATGTTCTACTTCAACTGTTGTTACATCCGCTGAAGTTACCGTAGTTGTTACGGCAGTCGGCCGTGTACTAACTTCAATTTCAATTCTTGGTTTCTTATTGACAGGTTCAAGAGTTACTTCAAGCATATTTGAAGTTTGTTGCTCTGAACTCTGATTATGCTCTACGTTACGATTTCTTTTCTCACTCAGTCGTTGATCTTCTAGATTTCTTGTTAAAAGTTCTGCACTAGTTCTACTTAAATGTTCCAGCGCTTCTTTCATCTCCTGTTCTTTATTTTTCCTTTCTATTCGTCTTTCAGAAAGATCTGCCACGTCGTTTTGTTCCAAGATCTCTCGTTTTTCTGGCTCTGTTTTTCGTCTTTCTTCATTGTGTAACGTCATATCCGTGTACTGCTGCAATGTTATTGCAGGGTCAATAGAATACCTAGATTTCTTCTCTGTATCCTTTCGTTTACTCGTTGATTCAGTAATTGTATCACGTTGCCTCGAGTTACTTGCTGAAGACGCAGGTTTACGCACTGCTGAGGCACTCGAAGTGGATGGATTTAAAAGCCCACATTGGGCAAGACTTTCATAGGCCGATGATACTCCACCAGGTTGCATTGAGAATGGATTTAAACCACCCAAACCCAACGGTGTGTACAAAAGACTGGGGTTTGGGAAAAAGAAGGGGAATGGTGTCGTTGTTGATATCGTAGAAGATGCTGATGAAGTTGAAGGCACCGTAGATTTACTTGTAGGAGGCTCCAATTTACTGCGAGATGATTTACTAGCACTGCTAATACTAGTCGAACCTGTATTTTTGCTGCTGACAGAGCTAACAACAGGATTGGTTTCGGCTGCTGTGCTGGTTACTGTTGCACCTAAAGCAGCTTCCATACCAGCTAACGATGGTAAACCAAGACCAGCAAGATTTGCGAATAAAGAATTCGTTAAACTCATATTACTTAGATTACTTAGATTGCCCAGTCCACTCAATGCACCCAGATTGGGTAAACCACCAAACGGCATTAGAAGAGGATTGTTCTTTGGATCGAAATTTCCAAGAGAAAGGCTAGATAAAAGAGAGTTATTTAAATTACCCAACGAGGGGAAGTTTAAACCCGAAGCCATTGATGTAGCTGCTAGATTAGCTTGATTCGTAGACTGCTGACTAGTAGGACTTGGCATCATAGGAGGTCTTCCTGGGCTTTTACCCTTGTTAACATAACTTCTATCATTTCCTGACAATCTTTTTTGTAAATCGTGTGGAAGGTTTCCGCGCTCTTTCACCAGTTCAGCCCATTTTGGATCAACATCAAACATTGGATTCTCAATCAACCATTGACCTAATCGTTTTAATTGTGGTGCTTTACTGCCTGTAACCTAAAATAGATATACGTAGATTACATTATATATGTATATAATACATGTATATACAATATGTAAATGTATGTATAATATATATATATAATACACACACATACATAGAATATAAAATACGTAGTAAGTATACAAAAATACATACAATTAAATTGTGTTTATATAATTTATACAAATACGTATGTGATATAGATAAAAATAAAATTTTGTATTCAAACCTTTTTGCCTGTTAATCTATTAATTACAGCGACATTCTCTTCTCCAGTTAATTTTTTCCAATCTAATAACGATGGATCAACACGCGGTCGTCTTCGTCTCGGTGCATTTAAATATTCTGCACCTAATTGTTCAGACATAGCAGTTTGCTCAGCTAACCATTTATTCACTTTAGCTTCATGAGAGTAAGATCCGATTTTAGAAGAATATTCAGCGACTTTATTGATATCTGCAATCATTGCTTCATAACTCTTTTTATGACTAGCTGCTGATGACGAATGCGTTGAATTGAAATTTGATTGTTGCTGCTGCTGTTGTTGTTGTTGCTGAGATTGTTGTTGATGTTGCTGTTGTTTTTTAAATTCACGATTTTGTTGTTCTGCTTGAACAAGTAAAGAAGAAAAACTATCTTTGTGTGAATGTAATGATGGAGGTGGTAAACCAGAAGTCGAATTTGATGCCCGTGAAGAAGGAATCGAAGTAACAGTAATGGAAAACGGTTTCTGAGTACTTGTTGGAGGATTTGGAAGCCCTATCGGCGCTGAAGTTGGAGTAACAGTTACATTTGGTGTAATTGTACTTTTTTTACTATGTTCAGGATAGTGACTACTTTGTTGCTCTTTTGCTGCACTTAATCCCAATACTATTTCGTCAAGTTTTCTCCGCTTTTTCTCCTTTCCAATTATAGGTTCATCCGTTGGCTAATAACGTAATAAATTTTTAGTTGTTAATTATATTTAACTATTTATATAAATAATTAACTAAATAGTTTATATATTCATACATACACAATTTTTTCTTTTCATTAATTTATCTAACATACTATCT
The DNA here is from genome assembly GCA_036937485.2 of Tetragonisca angustula. Classification (NCBI taxonomy): domain Eukaryota; kingdom Metazoa; phylum Arthropoda; class Insecta; order Hymenoptera; family Apidae; genus Tetragonisca; species Tetragonisca angustula. The sequence goes on along the minus strand of JAWNGG020000121.1, from coordinate 371,751 downwards.
AATTTCCCTTTATTACTACTAATTTGTTTGTTCTTATTTGGCATTGAAAAATCTTGAACCTCATTCATAATATCTTTATTATTATCTGTGCTTGTTTTTGGATATCTAAAATGTATATATTATATGAATAAATGATAAAAAACATGGATTATATTAAGTATAAATTTATAGAAAATTAAATCATACCCAGCAGATAAATCTATGGGAGTTAAAGTACTTGAAGTCCCAGGAATTACTGTTGGTTTTCCAGGAACTGTATATTTTAAATCAAAAGGTATATTTGGTGTTCGTGTTTGCTGATGCGCTGGAGGTGGTTGAACTGGCGTCGAACGTCTCGATTCTTCCGATTGTGATTCATCATTTATTTCCCACGTATTAGATCCAGACAACACAGCAGGCTTACTTAAAGTCGCAGGTGATTGAGTAACTGTATGACTACTACTATTTAATAATGCATGAAGTTTCGCTAAAAATACCGAAAAAAATTTATTAATTTTTTTTTAAGTAAACAATCTTTAATTTAATTTTTATTAAGTTTACCTCTTTCAGTTTCTACATCAATAGCAATATGTCTTTTTCGTTTTTTAGATTGTGAAATATTATTTCCACTTGTTGTATTACGTGATATTCCATGATCAGTAGTTATAGTTATAACTTCTGAACATTCTTTTTCATTTGAAAGTACATCTGATTCATCACCAGCGCTAAAATTTATAGATACAGGCCATTCTTTGTGTTCAATTGCATGTACAATATGCATTAAACGAGCTTCAATTGCATGTTCCTAAAAAAATTTGTTGTATACTTTAGTAATAAGAACATTACAGACATTATGTTTTAAAATTCTAAATCAATTTCAAAAATGCACAAAAATATCGGATTGTATTTACCTTTGGCCATTTGATAGCATTATTACTATTGTGTGATAGAAGTTGCACAACGGTTGGTTCATTATAATCTACTGCTTTGTCGCGAAGAACAAACGTATCAATTTGCGTTAATCGTGATAATGGTTGAATAACTTCCAAATCGGGAAACATTGCTTTCAGTTCTGCTGCTTGAACATTACACTTATCATCAATTTTGCACACTTTTGCTTTATCTTTGCACGTATCTACTGATTTACTTTCTGTTATTTCTATTTCCTCCTTAACAACTGGAGCATCTACTTTCACATTGACTTTATCAGTTTCAGGCGTTACATTTTCATTATTTTCAGTTGATTTTTCTACTATTTCTATAGATTCCTTTTGTTCTAACGAAGTTTTTTCATTTATTTCTTGAGTTTGAGACATTTTTGGTTTTTCTTCTTGAACCTCTTTGTTGGTGCTCTCTGGTGATGCTTCCTTTTCCTTGCTTTGATTTTCTTTTTCTATTTTTATAGGTGTTGCTTCTTCAACATTTGTTGTTACATTACTTATTTTTGTTTCATCTGTCTTGTTAATTCCTGTTGTTTGATCAGTTTTGAAAATTTCATTTTTTATTGATTCGATCATCATTTCATTCTTCTCTTCAGTTTTTATTTTTGTAATATATTCTTTGTCCGATGACATATTTCTTGCGACAGTTGTAATAGTTAATGCATTACTGATAGGTTTTTCTTCAGTTTTATTTTCAGCCTTTATAATAGTTAATTCTACTTGGCTTTTTTCCAAATCCATATGCTCTGGTCGTTTCTCTACGATATTTATATCTTTATCTTTCTTTGCACCCACTTTTTCGATTTTCAGAGTACCTTCTCCTTTCTCTAATTTTACAAGTATTTCATCTTTATCGAATTTTAGTATATCTTCTCTATTTTCGATTTTGATTGCTTTCTCAGATTTATCCGAGATTTTAGATGTCTGAATGTTACCGTACATATTTTTATTTAAAAGTTTATGAAATGAAAAATCAGGGTCATTTAAAATAGTTATATCAGTTCTCCCTAAACCATGTTTTGCTGCTCCAAGTAATAATTCTTTATCATGTTTCCCAGGTTGCCACCAATCAGGTGTATCACCTGATGGTTGACATAATGAAAGTCGTTCTTCCAAATGAGGATGAGATAGAATTTCTTCGCGTATTTTGCTTAGAAGATCTACACGATCTAATATTTGTCTTGCCTTCGCCGGACTGAGATGGTCAACAGGAACGTCTGAAAAGTCTGTGATATATACATCGTGTTTAGTACCTTAATCTTTATAATAAACTTGTATATTGTTGTATACAATCTGATTATATCAGATCAAACATGAAATATACTGTATAATATTAATTAGTTTTTTAATCTATATATAACTATATATAAATATAATTTTGAACATACCATCCTCGTCATTTAGTTTAGCATTACATACTTTTTTACACATCGCTCTAAAAGACATATAATAATCTGTAAGATCATTATCCGTTTTCTTATCAAATCTAGCTATACTTTTAAATTTAGTCCAATCATATTGTGCTTTCTTTCTATCATAATTAACACCATATGTCGATACAACTCTTAAAAATTCACTTTCTTCACGCCGTGACCATTTTGTTTTTTGTTCTTCAATACGAGTTCGCTCTCTCTCTTTTATCAAAGCTTCCATTTTTTCCCTTCTTTCCATTTTCTATGTAAGATAAAAAATGTATGATGACTATATGCTATTATTTTTTACATTAAATAATATCTTAAACATGATAACTTACTAATAGGTACATAGCAAGTTGTTGTAAATCCCATCCTTGCATATTTAATGGCGGTTCATTTATTGAACTAGCATGATTGACAGTTGTATCACTTTCCATTCCTGACTTTGATTTTTGTAATACTTTCACATCTTCCTTCTTTACGCTTCGCTGATAGGAAGAAATTACTCGACGTAAACGAGTATTAAGATCAACCACAGAAGGCCAAGTTTTTTCATCATCTAATAAACCATCATTTCCTTCATGACTACTACTGGGTTCAGGCCCAGGTGTATCTGCCTTATTAGGTAAAGCAGGTGAATCAATAGGTGTTTCTCGATTAAATTTATCAGAATCTTTTGAATCTTTTATCATTCCAAGAGATTCAACATCTTCAATATCATTTTCTAAACTAGTATCATCTCTGCTGCTGCTGCTGAAATTTGTAAATATATTAAATTAAAACTTAGTTTAACATTACATATTTTACATAATATATTTTTATTCTTTTTAATTTTCACTAAACAAATCTTTCTAATATGTATTTAATAATAAAAACATACATATACTTAACCAAGTAAATGTAACAATTACTTTGAAGCTACAGTTTAAAGATGTACGATATCAAAACTAAAAAATATTTTTATGTTTACCACTTTAAAATGCTGCAGATACTAAAATGTTACATTATAAACAGAAGTTATTAAGTATATATAATAATAATAATTGACTGTTTATAAGAAACACTTAAAGAGATCATTATATATTGGTATATTATATATATTGGTATCCTTCTCCACTGTAAATAAAAGCTAGTAGAAAGTAATATCTTAAAACAGGTAAAAATAGAAAATTCCTTCATTGTTAAAGTACGAATAAAAGTATGAATAAAATGAAAAGGAAAATTTATACACTAATTCTAGCAGAGGCATTATCTTAAGCAAATTTAAACAGCATGCAAGCCATATATGTTAGAATGAAATAGCAGTGGCACATAGATAATATACGTATATATATATATATATGTATATATAAAACAACGTAAAAAGAATAGTTACTTACTTATTTTGTATGGTCTGAGACTGGGAAGGGGGAGGGCAGCTTGTAATGAAAGAAAGCGCGGGATCAATCCTCATCTGGTCGTAATTCTCGTAGCCATGTTTGTAGCAGCCAACTATTAAGGATTTGTCTGCTTGGGAGTCCCACCATTTCGCTGGTCGTTCCGTCAACTGTGGAGGGTTTATCCGCAACGCACTGTAGGGCGGTTTCATTTACAATTTGCCAATTTATGTATGCCAATCGTTTACATTATAAAAGTTTTGTACTTAATGAATTTTAATAAAACCGTAAATTAAAATGCTTGTTATTAAATAATTATAGAAAAGAGGCATATTACATTAAACAATATTTAAAAAATCACTATTTGCTTTTCTCATTCCTTTCGCATTTAATTAAATATACTTTTTAAGTAAAGTGTAAGTGAACTTTTTAAACTTCCTGTTCTGTTTGCCCCTTTAATACAGTGCACTGCTTTATAGCTGTTTCTTACCATGATATTGCTGAGTTGACCATCTTTGACCATAGTAAGCCGTACAAAGTGTTTACAATAATTTAAAAATCGTGTATATATTCATATACATGTTCATAAAATAGGATGGGAAAATTTTTATATTAGTAATATAGGATCAGCGATTAATAGCTATTTATAGAGCTACAAAGTAAACATGGTTTAGCTCTATGAGCATTCCTCATACAATTACAGCTCCCAGAATAAACAAATACATTGCACATGCAACTATAAAGCTCCGTATAAGCGTGTAAGTGCATGATATTCTATGATAGTCAGTAGAGCGTAGAATAATGGAGATTTAAAAGTTATATATAAGTATGTAAGTGTACGTATATATGCGCGCGCGCGCACGTGTGTTTATATATATATACATATATATATAATATATATACATATAAAATCACTAACCTGACATGGACACCATCAGATATATGCTGCACTAAGTCTCCAATAATCTCATGTTTGATATAGTAAAGCATTCGCACACGTAACAGTACTCTGTACACAATACAAAAATTATTTATAATGTTTTAGTAAAATTAAACAATACGTTCAATTAAAAATATTTTTTAAGGAATTTTATCGTGAAAATATTATTGTAATAGATGTACGTACTTATTTGCATGGCGACTCAAGTGTTTTCTGTAATTACTTTCAAGAAATATATCTCCATCATATTTCTCAGCATTACTCCAATGATTAGGATCATTCGGACCTCCATTGATCATTGATCCACGTGTTTCTCTACCCTCTCTGACTCGACCCTTTTTCTTTTGCCTGTTATTTCTTCCACTAGTATTAACACACATAGTTTTGATTTTTTCTCCATTTTCTACAGGCGTAATAAGGTCACAGATAAAGTTACGAATTTTTTCATCGCCACGGTAGTAACGAAGGCAATAGAGTAAAATAACTCGTGCACAATCTTCAACGTCAACTTCACGCCATCCTCGACGAAATTGACTATGTTGAAGAATCTCTTCCCATCGACCCCATCCAAATGTGAGTAAGCCTCGTTCTACTTTAAAGCATTCGCTTCGTGCCCAACTTCCATATACCACTTCGCCTTCTCGTGGAACATATTCGTCGCAGAATTTCCGTGTCTTCTTACCAAATTTATCTCTTCGTTTTTTACCTTACGGTGACAAAAAAAATATTTTAGTATATTCCTTATTACGACCTTAATATATTAACATAAATCTAATTTTTCACATTGTAAATATAAATAATTTTGTAGTAATGATGTAAAAAAAGGGAGTATTTATGTTTAGTTGTTTAAGAAATTGAAATTGATATTCAAGAAAGGTTATAAATATACAGTAATATACAGTATGTAATTACTTATTTCAACAAAGAAAAAATGAATTCAATTAATAAATTAGAGAACGGAAAGCCTATTTTTACTAACACTACACTGTTTTTACATCAATTTTTACATTTAATGACTTGATGGAAAGAGTTCAATTTAAAGATAATACATCTTATTGCTCGTCACTTTCTTTCAAAAATATCAGAAGAAAGTCCTTTAAAACAAAGACAATAATTTGTCCCAAAAGAATATATTCGTCGCAAATCAATATTTATGTGTTTCACCTTATGTTAAAATATATCACATACAACAAAACTAAATATGTAATTTTTTCTTTTTTTCCACATTTTCCTATATTATCATTTTTATGTGTTATTTTTATGAAATATAAATATAATCTTTCTTTTATAAAATGGCAATTTTTCTCATTCGAAATTAAAATAGACATGAGACATGAAATTCTTTGATATTTTTAAGTATATAAAAATTCTGAGCATCTTTTCCATTTTTGTTACTGTAGACGAGGAGCTATTTATTTATAAGTTCCAAAGGAATCATTTATTTCTCGCTTTAGTACAACACTGTATTAAATATTACCTTTAATATTATTAAAGGTCACCTAAAAGTTTCTTTTATTTTATTAATAGACAATGGATATTTTGTTTTATATGATGTTATAAAATTATGTATGATACATTCTGATCTATTATCTTCCTTTATTTTATCAGAAGTCTCGTAATGCCACTTTTCCAAAACTTTTGTGATTTGCTAATAAAATATTAGTTCGAGATGCATTTTTATGTCATTTATTGAACTAAATCTTTGAGCGAAGAAAATTTTTTTAGTAACCAGGCAGGGCAAAATTTTAAAATATAGAGAATCAAGTAAAACATTCCAATCAAATTCTGTATGTAAATCTTAGCGTTACATAACCAACGAAAGAAACTTTTAGGACAACTTAATACATGAAAGTTATTTGTAAATATAAAAATTGATTTAAAAACTGGCCTGTTTTCCAAAAATTATGATCTAAATAATAAAATTATAAAATATAAATGATAAAATTATATTTAATAAACAGTTATTAAAAAAATATTTATAGTAATTAAATAGTAAATTAAACTGCATTAAACTCTTTTCATAATATGAATATTTTATAAAGAAAAATAATTGCAGAAAGATAGATATTTAATTTGCCATGCATTACAGAATATGTTCTAAATTTATGCTACAATAAAAATTTTTTATAGTATGTAAAAATAAAATATATTCAAATATTTTAATTTTTGATTTTGATACACCAAGAAAAATAGCTTAAGAAATAGGAGTAACATACAATGTTGTATTTAATAGTGATGTAAACATACATGCATGTGATTATAATTATATGTGTATGTAACATTGATTGAATAAAAATAATAGAAATATATATCTTGTGTTTATGCTTTTCATAAAATATTATTTGTAAAAACAAGAAAAATATAATAAATTAATTTAGAATTTATAGCATTAAAATTTTGATATTGTTAATTTATTTTGTTGAAAAACTAAATTGAAATCATTTTATTCTATAAAATGAAATTTTAAAATTCCTTGATCATTTCTTTTTTTAACATAAATATAAACAGAAAAAAATTTTAATATAAAACAAAAATGAAGTTTGTATCTACAAAGTTCGGAAATTCAATATTTAATCAATGTAAGCCTTATATGTTCACAAAAATTAAAGAACTTTTATAAATAAAAAGATATTTAAATAAATGATTATCTTGTTGATTTTATAACAATAAAAGTTTCAAAATATTTAAAATAGGATATTTAAATATGACCCAATACCTTTGTAATTATCGTAGCATAATTCCATTCCAAGAATCGAGTTAATTTGGTGAAGCTAAAAACGGTATTGTCTTTTAACATGCACTAAGAATGAACATACCTCTACCTGTTAACCCACTACTTGTCTCATCGTCACTATTATCATCTGAACTATCAAGATCTGACATGACGACAGATTCGTCATGACCGTATCGTTTAATTTGTGTTCTTCGTCTTGGTTCTGATATTACTAATTCATCCTCTTCTTTTTTCTCTGTTGTATCAATTTCAGCTTTTTTTGCCCATTTCTTCCAAAAATCTGGATCATCAATATTTATATCTGATCTATTAGATGAACACGCGAAACTAGCTTTTGAAAATGTCGATCCTTTTTCAGCTTCAATTGTAATAATCTACACAATTGAATTTTTGTAAATTAGTATCAATACATAAAAATAATTAACTTTCAATAAATGAAATAAATTTGATTACTTGTGTTCTTCGTTCAAGTATTTGTTCTATATCTTCTTCACAAAATTTATCTCCGGCATTATCATCGTCCATGATAGCACCATAAGCACCCTTCTTTAATAAATCTTCTATCTCCTTTTTAGTCAACTGCTTATTACTAGGATCTTTACCTCCTTGACTGGTATTCATAGATTGCAAAATCGCTTTATCCAATCCAAGTTTTAAAGAAGCTTTATCGAACATCTCCCTTTCATAAGTATTTCGGCAAAGTAATCGATATACTTTCACCATTTTTTGTTGACCAATTCTATGACATCGAGCTTGAGCCTGCATAAAATTTAATTATAACATATAATATAGTAAATTATTGTATGTATAAAACTTAATATATGTATTAATTAATAATTGATATGTATATATCATACTAATATCATGTATAAATATGAAAGCTAAATGTAATTTTATTAAAATGGAATAAATTTAATCAAAACCTGTAAATCATTTTGTGGATTCCAGTCGCTATCGTATATAATCACGGTATCTGCTGCCGTAAGATTAATTCCAAGACCTCCTGCTTTGGTACAAAGAAGAAAAACGAATCTATCGGAATCAGGTTTACTATAACGATCAATGGCAGCTTGTCTTAAATTTCCTCGAATTCGACCATCAATTCTTTCATATGGATACCTAACCAAATATTTTTAATAAGATTATTTTCATCACATACTGTATTAGTATAAGAATTTAGATAAAATAAACAAAGATTAAGATGCCAATATATTTAAAAGTAAATAAACTATTTATGAAAATGTGCGACATTTAAATAATTACGCTAAAATAAAAATTAACAACTTACTTTTTATACAGCAAATAATCTTCCAATAAATCTAAACATTTCACCATTTGACTAAATATTAATACTCTATGACCACTGGCTTTAAGTTTCGGTAATAATTTATCAATTAATACCATTTTTCCAGAGCTATTTACCAATGCATGGTAATAAGCTTCTGAATCTTCTTTTTCGCCAGTTTTATAATCCAATTGTATTTGATCTTCTGCACCATTAAGTAGGAATGGATGAATACAGCATTTTCTTAATTCCATCATTGTATTCATAAGATTTGGAATGTTAGCTGATGTGGTTCCTTTTGCAAGGAAAGAAAAATTCCTTTCTAGGATACCACGATAATATTTTTTTTGGATATTTGTTAATTCCACCTGGAAAGTAGAAGACAATAATTTATTATAAACTATTTATTAATTTCTGAATATACATAAACAAATTTATGTCAATAATATTAATTACCTCAACTACTGTTTCTTCTTTTGGAGCTAAAGATTTCTCTACATCTTCCTTAAGTCGGCGTAACATCATTGGCTTCAAAAGAAGTTGTAACTTATGGACTTCGCTTTCGCTACTCAAATTACCAAATTCTTTAAGGAATGCTTCACTACTAGAAAACTGTACTGGTTCGAGGAAGTTCAACAATGAAAAAAGTTCATTGACATTATTTTGTAAAGGTGTACCAGATAAAAGAACTCTATGTTCTAAGTTTAATTGTCTGAGACCTTCAAGTAACTTGCAATTTCTATTCTTTAACCGATGAGCTTCATCTATAACGCAAATCCTCCAATTATAGCCCCGTAACTCGTTAAAATCTGTTATAATTATTTCAAATGTAGTTATCAACACATTAAACTTGATTAAATCTTTAATTTGTTGTCCTTTTTCATTCTTATAATAAACTTCATACTCTTGAAGCATGGTTCGACTTGCTGCACTGTAAACAAAAGACAGTGTAGTAAAAAATATTTCATTCTCAAATATGAAATTACAATGAAATTGTACTTACGATCCATGATACACTACAACATTCATATCCGTCCAACTTTCGAATTCACGTTGCCAATTTGGAATAGTCGAAAGCGGTGCTATTATTAAAAATGGTCCACGAATTCCATATTTATATACTGCATCCACAAATGTTAAAGACTGAATTGTTTTTCCTAGACCCATTTCGTCCGCAAGAATGCAATTATGTCCATTGTACCAGGAAAAAAGTAACCAATTAAGACCTTCTAATTGATAAGGCCGTAGACTATTATTGTTCTTATAAATTGGTGATTCTTCTAGTTTTACCCACGCTGATGAATTTGGTTTCTTTTTTGGCTAAATAAATATTACATAATAATTATTTTGACATTAAATATAATTATACTATTATTTGTATAATATCGAGCATTACCTTCCACTGATCCTTAGGAGGTACTTTATTAAATTTTATAAATTGGGCTATTTTCTCTGGATCAACATCTTCTTCCAATTCCCAAGTGGAATCTTCATATTGAAGAGATCGCCATTTGACTAAATAGTGTTTTAAAGTTTCTCCAGTTGTTGGATCGGTATGTGTTGCCTCATCAAGCACTCTATCTACTTCTACAAAATCTGGATTAAATGGATCATCTTCGGTCTAAAAAAAAAAAATCATAATTTTGATTATTCACATTTATCTATCTAACATTAAGGAATAAAAGAAAATCAAGAAACTATTGTAATATCAAAACTATACAAAATAATTACATTTTCAAAGATGTTAGTATTTTGTTGTTGTCTTTGTTTAAATCTTTTTAACTTGGCTTGAATTCGTTTATCACCCTTATATAATTCTTCTTCAGTCCTCCATTCACAATGTAAATATGAAAAATTTCTATACTTAACAAAATATTCCTCAACTTCTATTATTTGAGGTTTTACGTCTGCTGCAATATTTTCTTGCTTAGATTCTGTAACTGTTTCTTCACTTTTACTTTTATCTTTTACATCACTGATACTTTTATCTTCAGAAGTCTCAGTATCATCTTCATCCTTATTACTTGTTTCTGAGACTGATTCTTTTTCAGAGATCTCTTCTTTTGATTCATTTTCTCCTTCCTTAGTCTTCGAATCAGTTACACTACTATCATTCTTTTCAGTGGATATTTCAGTTTTCACTTCTGGAATTACAGGTTTAACTTCTCTTTTTCCTATGCGTGAACATAGTATATGTTGCACAACCATGGAATCTTCATCTGTTGTATTCTATAATGCAAAAAAATTAAAACATTTTGCAAATCGAATTTCAACAAAAAATACGATAACACATAATACATACAATATATACAAAGTTAGGTTTATTAGGCCCAACTTCACCACCTTCATTATCTTTTTTAACAGACACAGGTTTTGCAGTGCTTGTTCCCTCTACTTTTTTGGAGAGCTGAGCATCTTGAAGAGGTACGTCATCATCTGAAAATCTAAGCATTACATCGTCCACATATTTCTTACGATGTGTATTTCTCGCTGAACGCCTTTTATTATCATCTCCAGTTTCTGGTGATGGTGGAGGGGTTGCGGCTAGTTCTTCACCATCAGAATCAGGAGCAATTCGACTTTTTCGCTTTCTAATGAGATGTAGCAAAATAATAAAATAAAATATATATTAAAAAAAATTATAAATAAATGAATTACTTCTCGATATTTAATATTTTAAAATAACATACTTCGAACTTCTAGGTGATTTCCCTAATGAAACTTTTCCAACTGATCTTTTACGAGCAGCAGCTTTTTTCTTATTAGGTGTAGCAGTTTCTGTTATTGTGCCAACATCTGAATTTTCTTCTTTCTTTTCATCTGCTGGACTATCTTCTGAGTCTTTTTGTTTATTTTGATCTTTTGTTTCAGTTACCAATGGCTCAGTAGTTGAAGAATGTACTTGCTCTTGGTCACTTTGAGTGGACGGTTCAGATGGTTTTGTATCTGATTCTTTAACTGCACTTGAATCAGAAACTGCAGTTTCCTCATTTTCTTGTGCAACTTCATCATCAGCTGATTCAGAATGATTAGTTTTTCTGCAAGAATAAAAAATATTTAATGAAATATTCTATCAGATTAATTAAAAGACAATGTTTACAAAGTAACTTACTTTCTATTACGTTTTGTTGAATCTTTGTCCTTATTTCTCTTTCTTGGTGCTTTCGGAGATTTCGCTTCCTTTGGTGGTTTTGGTTCTTTCTTGACTTTTGGCTCTTTTGGCTCTTTTGGTTCTTTTGGCTCTTTTGGCTCCTTTGGTTTACGTGGTTTTCTAGCAGGAGGTCGCGATTTTCTGCCTTTACTCCACTCTTCTTCTATATCACCAGAAGATGGTTTAATATCTTCAGAATCTGCTGCACTATCGACAATATTGCTACTATCTCCGGGAGTTACTTGATTATCTGATAATGGTTGCTCTGGCTGTTGCTGAGTTATTGGTGCAGGGGTAACTGCCTCTTTATCAGCTTTCTTTCTACTCTTTTTAGCTCTAGGAGTGCCTTTGCTACGACCTCGACCAGTAGTACTTGAAACCTATTTATGAAAAGGATTGAAATAAATTCATTAAAAAAGTTGTTATCTAAATAATAATAAATTTATTATATATAATAAAAATACAATGTGATATTTTACCTGTGGACTATCAACAACAGCTGCTGTAAACATTGGAGTTTGCAGTATACATTGTTGTCCACCATTACATTGGTCATTAGTTTCATGTTGTTGTAGAGCTTGCAATTTTTCTTGAATAGAAACAATTTTTTCTTGATTTTCAGTTACTGGAGGCATACAATATAATTCTTGCAATTGCTGTTGTAATGCAGCTCTTTCTTGGTGGTGTGTAACTGGAGTACATGAATTACCAAAACCAGCAGATGTAACTGCTGTTGATGTTGAATTTGGTGGCATATTATACATATTTGGCATGGTACTACCACTAATTATATCACCACCAGGAGGATACTGTTGACCAGAACCCACTAGCATCTCATTTGAATAAATATTATTCTTTTGAATATTTGTATATTCTGTAAAATTTTGTTGCACTTGATGTGAAGTTTGTGTATTTGGCACTGATACTGCAGTTTGATGAGATGGTAATACGATATTATTGCTTTGATTAACTGTAGGAATTTGTTGTTGATGTGTAGGTGGAACTTGATTAGTCTGATTTTGCAACTGAGAAGCTGAGTTTTGTAAAGGAGCCTGTACCTGTGATATCTGAGATGACACTAATGGTGGATTTTGAGGAATTATACTGACTTGTGAAGTTATATGCGATTGAGATTGCTGTGTTGACTGAACCTGATTTATGCAACTTGAAGCTGGTTGTGATGGTAGTGGTGGCTGTACTATTTGAGGTTGTGAATTCTGTGACTGTGATATCGAAGATTGTTGAGACTGAGTAATTGATGGTTGCTGTTGAGAAGTATTTATTTGTTGCAACTGCTGTTGAGGAGATGATTGTTGACTTGTTTGAGGCTGTTGTACTTGATTCATTTGTGGTTGTTGTGAAGACTGCAGCGGTTGTTGAGATTGTACTGGAGATTGTTGTGATGATACTACTTGTGGTTGATTTATATGAAGCTGTTGTACTGGTTGTTGAACTGATTGCTGACAACTAACAGGTTGTTGTTGAGTATGCTGCTGCTGTTGCGCTGTCTGGTTGGTAACTGCAGATTGTTGAGAGTGTGCAGTTGCACTGCTATTAGTTGGACAATTTACTGGAGTCAATTCTAAATGTTGATCATTTGGTTTCTTATCACATGTATTCTGATCCTCAATTGTAGAAACAGGAGTCTGAACTTGATTTTGAGTCAATTGTTGTTGAGATAATGTCGAAATATTTGAACAATCCACATTTCCACTTGTACTAGAAGTTGGTAAGGATTGTATAGTTTCTTGAGGCATTTTGGTAGATGTATGCTCCAAAGGTGAATTATTTTGTGAACTATTTTGCATCAAATCAGCTTGTTGACTAAGCACATCTTGTTGTTCTTGAACATTTTGATGTAATGTTTCATTCTCTGATTTTGAAGATTCAATTGTGTTATGAACAGAATCTGGAGGTACTGTAGACTCTCTAACTGTAGTTTCTGTAACACTATGAATAGCTTCTGTTCCAGTTACTGGAAACATTGATGGATTTTGTTCAGATATTGGAGGTTGAGTTTCTACTATACTTCTATCTTCATTCACATTTTGCCTTATTTGTTGCGGCTGTTGTTGTGGATGTGACCATTGAGTCGGCATAGGCATTCTAGGACCTGCGACTGGTGACATAGAACTTTGTGCGGTAGATTGAGGTAAAACATTTGGTGTCTGTGATATTGATGGACGTGTTTGAAACTGATTATAATCTTGATTTGAAACATTCGAATTTGATACAGTAACACCTGGAATCACCATTTGTTCCAATGCTTGAAGAGTAGTTTGTTGCGACGTTGGATTCATCTGCATTGAAGATGGAGGACAAGGTGACACAGATATTGTCCCAGCTTGATTTGATTGTTGATGTGGAAGTTGAACATGTGGATGTGGAGATAATGTATTAGGTTTAGCTGGCGACATAATAGGTCTAGGAGACATTTGTTGTTGTACTGCTGGTGGTCGTGGCGACATCTGAGGTCTAGGTGACATTTGTGGTGATAATTGTGGAAAAGCTGCACGATATTGAGGACTTGTGGCATGTTTTGCTGTACCAAATTGTGTTGTTGGTCCAGAATGTTGAGGCTGATTAAACATTGATGTAGCATGATGAGAATATTGAGAATCTATTGGTTGTTGCTGTGGTGTATTAGGATGTTGTGAATGTTGAGGATACTGCTGAGGATGTGAAGGATGCCCTTGATGAGTTGGATGAGACGGGTGATGATGTGGCATCCTTTGTGGTGGTTGTTGAGTTTGTTGTTGTTGTTGCTGCTGCTGTTGCTGTTGTTGTTGCTGCTGTTGCTGCTGCTGCTGCTGCTGCTGCTGCTGCTGCTGCTGCTGCTGTTGATGAATAGCTGAAGCAAAGCCTGGATATCCAGGAGATGTTTGATACATTGTGACGGAATTTCCTTGCTGATAATGTTGCTGTTGTCCAACCATATGTTGATAAACACTACCTGTTCCACCAGCTTGCATTGCTTGATGTGGCACACCCATATTTCCTATCATATTTTGCTGATTACTAAAATGTTGTTGCTGCTGTAATTTCTGATTCATGACTCCACTTTGATCTTGTTGATGAGAATATTGTGGAGGTATATGTTGTCGATAAGTACCAGGTTGTGGTGCCATCTGATTATAATGTCTTTGCATTTGTGGATAAGCGCCTCCACTGCCTGGCCAACCTTGCATACTTGGATCTAGAGACATATTTGCTCTAGTCATTGAATGCTGTTGCTCCATTGAATACATATTATCATTATAGTTAGGATATTGTCCTCCACTACCAGGATGAGGCCCTCTATGTTGTGGTGCCATATTTCGAGCTTGATTTTGAAATGCTCCTGGCACCATAGCACGCTGTGGTGCACCATTATCAAACGTACCAAGATTTTGATTAAACATGTTGCGTTGTGGTGGATTTTGCAATTGATTAGAACTCCCAAAATCAGATCCACCAAACGTACTTAATTTTTGAAGTGGAGATTCTTGAGATATATAAGATTGACTAATATAACTCCCTCCTCCATTAACACCAGGGTTTGAACCATCTCTAGATACTACCACAGAATTAGTTGTGCCTGCAGGGTCAACAAAATGATCGTTCCCCCCGAGGTCAGGAAGAGCATCAAGCATCGAGCCACTAACATCTTCACCAAACAAATCGTACGAGTCCATGTCTATGCTGCAGGACTCTTCGCCTCTATTTCAGGCTTAAGAGAATATCTTATAATCTCTCTTTCAGACATTAACGTGCCCATTGTTAATCCAAGTCTTTTTTGCCTGAAACAATGTTCATTGAAATTCTATTAAATATTAATTTAATTTATAAATTTATAAATTTTAATGTTCTTAATTTATTATTATAGTATTTATGTAACACTTATAATGTTTAGTATTACGTATTATATGATGACAATGACAAATGCCAAAGGGAAAAAGCTATACGCTTATGGCTTAATTTCTCATAATCGCTATAACCTTTCCCCCTTGGAATATGCCCTAATATCATTTTTAAATACATATTTCAAAATGATATACATGTATAAATTATTATTTCTGAACATTCTTTTACTGATACTTTATTTATATAATATTAAAATATTACTCCTCGCACATGAATATGTTCATACTTAACCAAGTATGAAAACAACATAAAATATCACTTATATCCCTAATCACAGTAAAAGTAAAAATTAATAAATTTAGCTTTATAATTATGAATATCATATTTTAAAAACCAATATATCAATTAGCGTTTACATATTTTTATAAAACTTTCAACCTTTTGTTGATTTATATTTATCATTAAAATAAAATCTTCATTCACAATAATTAACATAAAATAGTCAAAATTGCTATAATTTAACAATTACTGTATTTATTTTTTAAATAATACAAGTATTACATTACATATAGTTTCATTTGTACAATTTTTATCAACCTAAATTTAAACTATTCTCGACACACGGGATATATACTTGTATATATTCATTATTATGATCAAATTAACATAACCTAACATTAAAAGAAAATAAGAAGATTATAATTTGATTGTAATAAAATGTGTACAAATAACATGCACAAAAAAGATTGAAAATTTATTAGAAATAATGAAAAATAATTATTTTATATTAAAAATATGAAACTGATATGTTAGAAAATAATTTTGACTGAATATACCATGGAATTCATTTAAACAATATAGAAAATTAATGTAATTTTCAAGAAATGACCGTTTATTAAAAAGTTCACGCCATTTTATCTATTTAAATGGAACAATAAAAGATTCGTGCAGGCAATAAAATCAACATTTCTTTTTTTTCCACAGTAACAATATGGTATTACTGCACGTTGCTAACACGTTGGAGAAATTGCAAAACCGATATGCAAAAATCCTCAAGTATCGATGCATGCACGTAAACACAAAGCGAGAGAGAAACTGAGAAAAAAAGGGGAAAGAGAAAAAAAAAGAAAGAAAAGAGAAAAGAAAAACACTCTACAAACCTGAAACACTGACAGCAGTACTAAAATATACGAAAAGAAACTCTTGCTCTTATTAGGATACGAACTGAAAACGCACACATTGGGTATAATATAAGGGTGAACAAGAAGAAACTGTTAAGATAGGTGTAGAAAGTTCTCACACTTTATTGCGGGCGTAATTTTATTCTCGACAAAATTCTATTCCCCCTCACGAATCCGTGGAATTTCGACACGCGACGAGTTAAAATACGAGCATAGTGTACAATATTAGAGGCGGTCAGAGCGACTTGGTAAAAAAAAAGCACGGTTCGTCGGAAAGTACGCCATTATCGTGAGAGATTTCCGTTTGGGCTTCCAAGAGCACTCTCGTAGCGGCCACCGCGACGCTCGATATTCAAGCACCAAAGCGTCACTTCACTTCGCACAATTCACTAATTTCTTTCTATATTCCGTAGGAAACACTCGTCCGGGGTCTATATTATTCGACGGACGTAGTTATATGTTAATGTTTTAGCGAAAAACCACCCTCATTTGCGCGCGCGTATACAAGATTTTCGTTGACGGTGGCTGCGGCTGCGGCTGCGGCGCGAACCGTCGAGGTGCAAGCGTGTCCATAGCTCCGAATCATTCTACACATCTCTTTGCTGCCCCCTCTCGCCGCTCTCTTGCCCCCCTCCCTCCTTCCCATCCCGAACCCCTTTTCCCTCGCCTTTCTTCCTTTAGTACAGTTCACAACGAAGGACTACTCTTCTCTCTTACTCTACCCTAGCCTGTCCTGTCCTGCTGTACAACAGAGGCCGTCACCAACACCAGTTAGAAATCGTAACATCTGTAGAAACTTATACAGCTACCTTTCAAGTCATGCGCACACACTCACTCACTGCACCACCTGGTGGCGCGCGCATCTCTCTTTACCACTTAAAAACCTCTGTGCGTGTATAGACACGCGCATGTAATGAACATGGAAAAAAAGAGAAAAAAAAAAGAAACACATCACATTTGAATTATTTACATTTTCCAGTTTATTATTGTGTAAGTAACTATTCATTTTGGACCGGTGAAATCAATAATGTAATGTATTGGGGAAACATCAAACCATCCTTTGTATTTTAACATCTTCGGTGTAATGTACCTTATGTCTCAACGTCTTCGATGTTCGTTACTAATTAGGAAAGATTCAATGAAATAACCAGGAAACGTTCACATTGTAAAGTAAAGTAATTGTAACCTAATAACTGGATATTTATACACAATTAGTAATTTGATATTAATTAATATGATCACGATGTTTAGTAATTTGATTGATTCTTCGCTCTGATGAATGAGATGTCATAATTTTTCTATTTCTTTAATATATAATTTTGTAATGCCTTGCATTATTTTTTTCAAATTTTTTATTCTTTCACGAAGCTTTTGGTATAAACAGAAATAACAGAATACATAAAAAATAAAATTGTCAGAAATCCACTATATAAAAAATAAATCGATTATGTATATTATCATCCAGCAAATATTTCAAATTATGATAAAATTCAATGACAAAAACTTTCTACTTTCATCGCGATTACACGACTAAAATGTATAAGAAACATAGAATTCAGAAGACAATTCAGATATGTATTGGAATGAATTCGAATTACTTAACAATTGCACTTGAGCAATTTTATATAACCAATGTTTACTTATTGACTTTTTAAAAAATTGAAATAACGGACAAAATATTTAATATTCAAAGTGTGTTAGTATATTTCCTGGTAGTAAAAAATGGTAGTAGCAAAAATTTGTTTAATTTTGTAAAAAGAACTCAATCAAAATCATTGTGTAATAGATGCATGTAGATTTTGATAATTTTAAACATTAACAATATGCATTGTTACGACGATTATGATTTAACATTAAACAAAATTAATTTACAAAACATAACAAATAAAAGAAAAGAAATACAAGCAGAATATAGCTATTTAAAATTAGGAGTAAAATTATATGAGTAAATGACAATATAAGACAAATTTTGTGAAATACGAAAATACACAATTCACTATAGAAAAAAAAGATCAATGAAAATTATGGATCATATTTTTCCGTGCATATTGACTAACTAGATATTATATTCTTATTTTCATTATTAAAAGTAATTATATTGTATCTTTCAAATATACTGTATAATGAAATTTATGAATGTCGTATATCATATATAAATATATGAATATCGTATGTATATACGTACGCACGTACGTATCACATACGTATAACTTTAATGTGTGAATGTAGTATATTCATTAAATGAAAACAGAAAACAACGGGAAGAAAAGAGATTGGACGCTGCAACCTTCCAAGAATTACACTCCTAGCACATAAAGTATTTGGTATCATGGTAAAAACACACAACGCAATTGGCGGTAGTAAGGCGGAGTCCGAATTATACCACAAAGAGAACCAATCAGATTTTACCTTATAAAGTAGGATACCAGGGCAGGATATTCGATTAACCAATCCTGTCCTTTAGGTATTAGCTTAATTGTGTAAGTAAAACATCTTTAATAAATCACAAGTATATTTAATATTGTATATCAGATTGAATGCATATATATGATGTACATATATATATATATATATATATATATATATATATTACGATTACAGTAAAGGAGTCAAATCACGTAATTGACCGAGTGATGAATTAGCAATGAATTAAAAAAAAATAAATAAATAAATAGTAAAAAATTAATGACTAGCAATTATGTGCAAATTTTTTTCATTTTGAGATTACAAATCTTTGTGAATGTTATAATTATTGCTTTATATAGTTTCCAAAAATAACACTAATAGTAAATTTTTTTTTCTTTTTAGTAAAAAAGAAAAGTAGGATAAAAAAACTTATTAATTTGAAGAGAGAGAGAGAGAGAGAGAGAGAGAGAGAGAGAATTTATTATGATTAGCAGTTATTGAAAATCTATAAATAACAAGCTTATGCTTACCTTAAAATAAGTACATAAATCATGAATTAACTCTTAAAAATGACTATTATTTTATCTTATACTTTAAATAGTTCATAACTAGAGTAATAAAATATTATCATGCAGTATGATTCAATAAATTTAAACAAAAGTGACTTCATGTAATCTAAATAACATTCAATAATTACAAATCTTATTATATATTAGACAGACAAAAAGAATAATACGAGGAAATAAAAATTAAATACATATTACTATATAAAATATAGTCAACCTAACAATGACTCTACATATCTCTATGCAATCTACAATTGAATCACAATTTATTATGAGAAAAGAGGTGCAAAATAAAAATGAAGATTTCACACTTTTTTGCTGAACAGAAATAAAATACAGCACTGATATAGAAAAATTATAACGTAATATAAAATTGCAAGAGATCAATGAAAAACATTGAAATATTAAGGTAGGATATAATGATACATTTTTACTTTGTATGCTGAACATCTATGAATGTAACGTAGCATTATACAGTTTTGTTCTAGCTTGAAATGTCAAAATTAACTTTCAATATTGTTAAAATTAGGAAATGTATAAACAACTTATACAAAGGTACAAATTTTTACTATAAAAAATCAGGATTTCGTAATAATTAAATAAAACTCACTGTAGTGTACACGTTAATCCCATTCTCCTGGACATTCCATGTAAATCTACTGCACGAATGTTCGCTTAATCGTTATCTTGGTGTCCATTTTGTTTGGTTAATTACTGAAGAGGCGTCAGTGCTGCCGTCGATTACGTTGACACAACATAATGGTTCTTCCGTGATTGGAGCACAATATATGTCAGAAATTCTAATTCTTTTTAACAATTTTACAAGTAATTGTACAAATTTGAACTCTACAGTATCACTATTACAAATTAAAATCAAATTTAAAACGTCTTAATAATAGTATATATTTCTATTTATATTTCACATATTGACCACTCCATCTTTTCAACGATAACCCAATTTCGTAAACGAATAGAGAAGAAACGAAAGGCTTTTTGCTCATAAACACATCGATGGTGTCGACACTTTGTGGCATACTGAATTTGCGAAATATAGGAAATCATAATTTATTAAATTTATCTTCTATTTTATAAGATTTTATAAAACTATTATGCATAACTTTATATAATGAAATAATCACATCATCTTTTGAATATATTTTAAAAATTTCTAGTAAAGTATACGTTATGAAATTTATTTGTAAAATTTTTATGTATTATTAAATTTTTCAATAATGCAATAATACATGGATATGCATAAGATATATATTTTAATAACTTGATTATTTTTTTTCTATACAAATAAATAAGATTTTACACAAAATTAGAATTATTTTAGATATTTACATACACGCATTTTCATGTATACTAAGTGTATAATCATTTATAAATATTTAAAAAATTATACTTTAAAATACCATCTAACAATTAGTAACAACTGCTTTTACATTAAAATAATTTTCAACATTGTGAAATATAGTACCAAAATTCAATCGTTTAGTTACATAGAAATCAACCATTATATACACAAAATTATATATGAATTTCCAGTCTATAACTTTATGTAAATTCATGTTATACCTGTGGCTTTGATAGTGTTGTGTTTGATTTTTTAGAGGCCTATTTTATTAACGAAGAAAAATATTACAATCGTAAAGTGAATTATTGATAACAAATTTAGTATTCAAATTGTTATAAATTGCAATATATAAGCAATATTATAAATTTGTAATATATAAACTATATAAAAGCAGTAATTTATACAAATAATTTGAAGTTTTTCCATAAAAAGTTAATTGTGGTACGTATGTATTTTATAAAAATATGTGTATTATTTGATTCTTGCATCTAAAAATATTTGAATACAATTTTAATAAAATCTTCGAATCATTTTACATTGTTTATATTTAATCATGATTTTTTATCTAATATATCAGAAAAAAGTATCATTGTGCTTATTTATTATAGAATATAAAGTAGTATTTATTTATTATAGAATATAAAGTTTATTTTTATTTCTAGAACCATGTCTAGCACATCACAGAAACATAAAAATTTTGTTGCTGAGCCAATGGGTGATAAGCCTGTTACAGATCTTGCTGGAGTTGGAGAGGTTTTAGGACGTCGATTAGAAGCAGCTGGTTTTGATAAGGTATAACACAGTTTTTTTTCTTTTTTTCATTTAATTTATTATTATGAAATGAATATAGTACTTATCAAAAGTTCAAAGGATGAGTTATTTAGAGTATATAAGAATAAAGGAACTCAATATAAACAATATTAAATTTTGAGTAATTTTATGTAAATAATATGTAATATTTTTTATATGTACTAATAATGTGGTAAAAGAATGAAAAATTTATTCATATCTATATTTAACATAATATTAATATTTATTAACATATTTAACATAGGCATATGTAGTACTTGGGCAATACTTGGTTTTAAAAAAGGATAGAGAACTGTTCCAAGAATGGATGAAAGATGCGTGTTCTGCTAATGCAAAACAATCTAGTGATTGCTATCAGTGCCTCTCTGATTGGTGTGAAGAATTTTTGTAAAATAATTATAAAATTTATGTTAATAATATAAAAATGAAACTTTTAATATAGCAAACTATCTATTGTAATATTTTAATGCAAAATGTAAGAACTACTTCACTTTAGTGAATTCAACATAATTTTTGATAATCTTACTATAGTATAATGAAAACAAGTATCTTAAAAGATATTTTAAGATTTAACATAAATGTAATATGATATAGTTTATAATTTTACCTAATGTTAACATTGTGTATCGATAAGATATATTATTTTATGAATTAATATTAATTTTCTGTGACATTCTACTTATTTTTTTGTTACTCATGTACTTTTTAAATTATTTTTTATGCTTGTATATAAAGGAACACATAAATCATTGTGCAAAAAATTTATAGTTTTTGTACAAAATTGTAAGAAGTGTGAAACTTTATTTGAAAATATATTTTTGGATATATCTAATAATTGAAATATTTTAATATATCACAAATATACAGAATAAAATATAATTCACACTCAAGATAAGTTTATTGAACCTTGGAACTATAGTGTATGTGTATGTGTGTATGTATGTATGTATGTATGTATGTATGTGTGTGTGCGTGTGTGTGTGTGTGTAGACACACATGCATATGCATATATATAAATTAAATATTTATAATATTGTTCTTTGTAATTTATATATCATATGACTCTGATAAATAATTAAAAACCAATAAAGATGAATGAATAATTGCTTAACGTATATTATATATGTTGTTTTCTTGAAAAAATAGGGTTACTTCTCTATTAATTTATCATCGTAGATTGTTAAGGTTAAGTAACTCAAATAAATTGTGAAGCATACTATATTAAATTTGGTAGCAACTGTCGATTTATCATGATAAATATTTTATTGAAATGTGTAAATTATTTAAAAGTTCACTTAAAAGTTGTGATATTAATTGAAAACAAAAAAATGATACATTTTGTATCTCAACAATGTTGTAAATCATATAATAACATATTAAAAAGGTTAGTTATTTAATTTTTTCCATTTTTATTAATATATAGTTTATAAATATTTATATATTAATAGGGATATAGTATTAGATAGTGCCAAATCGTATCAACAAGCATTGATAAATAAAAAATATAATAACATACGTAGAAATATAGAAATTCATAAATATATATGGAAGACAGAAATGGCAAGTATTATAGATCTTATAGATTCAGTATGTAAGTATAATAAACGTGTATGTAAAATATATGTATTATTAATGCGTACGTACAATAATTTTGTTAAAAAAATTTATGTTATTACAGACGTCATTAATAGTCATAAGATGCTTTCTTTACTTAACTGGTGTAATAATATAAATGACTGTTTATCAGCAGATAAAGTAAACTTTGGAAGATCATTGTGGATACTTTTACATGTGTGCAGTAAGTTTTCAGTTTATTTATTTTACAATTTAAAATTGCAGTAGACTCCTCCTTAACTGTCTAGTATGAAATCGACCTATCATTATATAAATGAATAGAGTTAAGCCAACAGTATCATTTATAAATTTAATAAATAATGTTTGAAATAAAAGTACTTTTAACAATAAAAATACGTGAAAAATATTATATTTTATAGAACTAATTTTCAATACAACTGATAATCTTGTTAATTATTTTGTGTATTTAAAATTACTTTTGAAAAATTACAACCTATTTCTATAGCAAACTTGACTGGTTAAAACAGAGCTGAATAAGAGGGAGTTTACTGTAATGGAAAACATAATTTAACATTCCTTTTAATTTGAATTTGAAGATTTCGAAATATCTATAGCCCATTATAATGCACTTTTAAGTTTATACATGAAAAATGGATATAATTTTTCAATTATGGAATTATTAATGGACATGAAATCTAAACAAATTTATCCAAATAATAATACATACAGTATATGCATTAAATATTATTGTATGAAAGGAAATATTGACAAAGCACTAATACTTTTTAAAGATATGAAAATTGTACATTTTTATGCAACAGAATCTATCTTTAATTCGTTAATGTTAGGATACTCTAAATCTGGGTAAATATGCATAATTATTTTTATGTATAATATTTATTTTTTAAATGTAATTTGAATAATATATTTTTCAGAGATATAGAAAATGTAACTAAAATTTTAAACCATATGAAAAAACATGAATTACAGTCAACTACTGAAACATATGCTGTTCTTATGTCTACTTATGCTGAATTGAATAATATTGTTAAAATCAAAGAAATAATTCAGATGTGTAATTTAAGAAACATACATTTCCGTAATAATAATATTTTGAATGTAATTTATATATTAGCAAAAAATAATAACATCCAAGATGTTCAAATTGTAAGAGTTTGATTTGATTGAAAACTTTGTGGTAAAGTAACATTAATATGTATTATAAAAATTAGAAATTCAACATTTTCTTTTAGATGTATAAATATTTAAAAAAAAAGAATACTATTTCAAATGAGGAAATAGATGTTATATTAAAGTTAATAAGTATCAATCACATACATATAGCTATGACAGCACTTTCATGTATAGGTTTACATGATAGACATCCGCAATTTGAAAATGTCATAAGATTAATTTTGGAACACATAGTTAATAATAGCGTGGTAAGAACAATATATCTTTTGTCGCTACTACTATCTTTTTCACGTTTAATATTTATTTATATCTTAGGTAATTAATGACATAATAAAATTACTTACTACTTTTAAAGATGAAATGACATTTAAAAAATGTTTTTCAATATTAATATATTATTCATTAATGAAAAATAATGATCTGTCTCTTCCTTTGCTCAAAATATTTAAAAATTATTGTTTGATAAAACCACATTACTTTTGGCCACTTTTAATTAATGAAGCAATTAAACATAATTTCCAAGGTATGTATTTTATATATCAAAGTTTATCAATAATAACTATTTCATTAATAGTTATGTCAACAAAAATATATTTTTAGGTATTTTAGATATTCTTAAAATTATGATCAATGATTTTAATGTATTACCTTGTATTGATACAATTAGTGAATATGTTTTACCATTTAGTTTTGGAGAAATATCCTATGCAAAAAATTTATTAATGAAATATAATGTAAATGAAACAATGTTCAATAATGCTCATGTATTATCGTTGTTGAGGAAAAAAAAACTATCAGAAGCTGCTACATACAGTAAGTACAAAATTTTTAAAAAGTATATAAAACAAATATATTTAGATTGATAATACTTATTTTTTTATAGTGCAATATTCCAAAGGTGAATACTTTTATAAAATTATTGCTCCTGATCTCAGGTATGTTTCACTATTAAAAAATGATCCACAAAAGTTTGTAAATATGAGTAAGATCCTAGTAGATTCTACAACTTCTTCGATAGATTCTACAGATTCAGATTTGACATTAATATTAAATAATAAATCATGTAAAATAACATTTGTATCTATGGACAAACAGTTACATGATTTTATGTTTGAGTTTCCATCTCAGAAAACATGGTTGATAAAGGTAAGAAATTTTTAGAATATAAATTTTGTATGAATTATTATGTCATAATTTTTTTTTTAAGTTTAATAAAAGAAATTGACTTTTTCTTAATCGTTTGATATTTTCCAACAAATTGAAACTAAAAGTATAAGTTTTAATTTGAAGAAATCGCTAATTCAAAAGTTATATCTATGTACATAAAAATAAGCTTTTTTTAGTGTATTTTTTATTATTTCGATGTTACTGTTTATGTTACAATCTTTCAATATCATATTTTATAATTTATATTTGTTTAAATTAGATTTATTTTAACCCTTCTATAGACTATAAGACTATAACCTTATAGTCTTAACTTTTGAGTTATCAAAAATCCTTTTCGTGTACATACAAAAGATCTTGTACAGGCCATTATGCATAAAAACCAATATGATGTTATAATAATCTATAAAGCATAACTTTTCAACTAATTTTCTAAACATAAAATTTGTATTTTTGGTTTCAACTTATCGGAAACTACCAGGCAATAAAAAAAATCAATTTTTAATCTCTGAAAGTAAAGTTTAACTATCATTTTCATAAGATGTTAAAAATATACTTTTTATATATAATTATATATAAAATATATTTTAATACTAATTATATAATTATATAATAGAAAATAGTAAAAATTAAAGATAATAATCTAATAATTAAAATTTTGTTATTTTCCTAGGTAATAAATAGATTAATAAAGTGCAACATTATCTTAGAGACTGAAACAATAGAAAGAATACGTGAATTTTTACATGAAGAAGCAACAAATGATGTAGTGTATGTTCTCGAAAATTTAAAAAAATAAAATACTGTAAAAGTACTTTAAAATTTTAATTAATTCCAAACTGTATAATTTCCTTCCACATGTATATCATAATATTTATTCTGTAATTAAAATTATAGGTAAATTAAATGAGAAGAAATGAATTAATAATAATTAAAACGAAGATAAATATTTTGTGCAAATTAATTGTTTGTTATATTTTTGGTCTTTTGAGTATTTACAATTTTTTGAATTATAGGTATAAAAAATAAAAGCAATCCACTAATAGTTATCATACCACCAGCAGTGAAAAATCCAGGATCATAAGATTGAAGTACATCATATAGCCATCCTAGAATTATAAAATAGGAAAATAAAATTTATTTAACCCTTTGAGCCTGAAAAAATTTTTTTAGCAAAATTTTTTATTATTCTTTAAATGTACAGAATTTATAATTAGGAATATTCTAATTGTCATATTTTTAAAGATATTGACTCATGAATCTCATTGAAAATAAACGACAAAAGATCTACTAAATTATTTTCAAACGTTCTACTAAATTTTATTATGAGATTG
The DNA here is from genome assembly GCA_036937485.2 of Tetragonisca angustula. Classification (NCBI taxonomy): domain Eukaryota; kingdom Metazoa; phylum Arthropoda; class Insecta; order Hymenoptera; family Apidae; genus Tetragonisca; species Tetragonisca angustula. The sequence goes on along the minus strand of JAWNGG020000121.1, from coordinate 344,500 downwards.
ATAAATTTAAAGAATAATAACAGTAAATTGCAGTTTGATTTAGCTTCACTGATGCTAATCTGCAATTAAAGTGTTATATTCTAAAATAAATAATAATGATATCTGCGAAAACGGAATTTAAGACTTTTTTTTTTGAAAGAATAGAAAACTTTTTAAAATTCATATTTGGTATTCTGAAAGATTTCAAAGAAATGATTATTTTAAATTTAAATTCAAATCTAAAAAGATCAGTCAAAATATTCTCGACTTATGTACCAAACTATTATGGTCCCGAGACTCAAAGGATTAATTCGTAAACCATTACAATTCCAAAATTGTTATAAACATCGTAAACACACCTGCAATTGGTGGCCCTAAAAATGATGCAAAACCTTGAAATAGTAAAAGCTGACCAAAAGCATTAGTGAGACGATTTAAACCCAACAAATCTACTAAGATTACAGATGTAAGACCAACATAAGCTCCAGATGTGAATCCAAATATGGAGGAATAAAATGTGAATGATGCAAAAGATGTGCAGAATGTACTAAGAATTGTAGCTGGAAGTGCAGAAAAAAAAATTGTACGATTTTCAATTAAATATTATGAATCTTTTAATGTTGTTTGATTAAAAAGTGGTAAAAATAATACTTACAAATACCACATATAGTAAGACATAAATTATATATTAAGAGTCGATTAACCCCTGGTTTATCTGATACATATCCTAAGATTATACGTCCAACTGTATTAGCAATTCCAATTACTGCAAGAAGATAACTTGCATCTTTTTTATTAATTCCTCGTTCTTCAGCTTGAGGCTATAATTAATATTTTTATTATGTATACATTTTATTATTACATATAAATTTTTTTATATATACATATTAAATTAATATTACATATATAGTATAATTTTATTATTATAATAATTATTCGTAATCATAATATATATATATATATATAGTTTTTACGAATATATATTATATAAAAGATATTTATAAACAAATTTTATTATTAAAAAATTAAGAATATACTTAATAAAAGCTTCTATACATACCAATACATAAACGTATGGTACATAAAATCCAATACTGGTACAAAAATTAGAAAAAGTAAATAATATAAATACTGGATCTTTTAACAAAGAAATATTAATATCTTCTTGAAAGGTATCTGCCTCTGTATCAATAGAAGTTTTAAATTCTCTATTATCCGTTTTTATATATTCTATTTTATTAGGTAAATTTGTAGACGACTCATTAATATGAAATATTTCTTCACTGTATTCTTGTATTAAATTAGAGCTATAAATAAAAACTAAGTATAAATTACATTACAAGTATAATCACAAAATTATAAAATTTTATATTTTATATAGTGAAAATGATGTCCGTATTAATGTCTCTGTATCCTTATAATAATAATTTTATATATTTTAATGCCTTTTAAGAATGTAGAAAAAAAAGAAAGAAGAAAATTAATTTGAAATACTGACTGCTCTTTATGACTGTTCTCTGAACTGTCTTGTACCACGTTATTTGAGATTAAAACAGGTTGACTCAGAGATCTTATACCAGCATTATTATTATCCTTTTGAAAAATTACACTATATGTATTTTTACATTGTTCCTGATTAGATAAGGTATTTGAATATTCCTGGCGAACATTTTTCACGTCCCGTGAAGATTTCTGAAAATCAAATATTGAATCTAAGACGACGTGATATTGCTAATTTAAACGCAAAATATTTTACATCTTATTCGATGCATTTAATCTTTCATATATGTTACGCTTGCATTCATTTTAACTTTTCACATTTCGATATATATATTTTAATGCTACTTATTGCGCAACATAATCGCGCTGTTATTAAACTTTTTATAGTAATACATACAAGAATCCTGTACCTCTGTAGAACTTCTTTTTTTTCGTTTATCCGTCTCGAGAGGCCTGAAAAGCGCTCCGAAAACGGTACAATTCAAAACGATCCCAGAGCAAATTAAAATCGCTCCTCGCCATCCGTATTTGGCTATAAGATAATCTAAACAAGGAGCAAAGATTAATGTGCCTAAACCAGAACCACATACTGCGATCCCCGTTGCAAGAGACCGATATTTCTCAAAGTAGCATGTCACAGTAATAATCGCTGGTAAATAGATCAAACCAAATCCTAATCCTGTAATAGTAATAAATTGCATCCAAATTCATGCATTAAAAAATTTGATACAAAATGGCGAAAATATTTTTCTTATTACCCGTTCCGATGCCGATTGAAAAGTACAATGTTATAATATTTCGAGCCCACATACTCGCCAGTAAACACGCACTTGCCAATATTGAGCCAGCTATAGTTACAGCTCGACATCCAAATTTATTTACAAATGTACTTGATATTGGACCTGTAATTAATCTTTTGTTACCTTTCCCGGAGTTGAGTTCTTTCAAAATTATTGTCGATTGAAAGTTTACCCGAGCACAAAGTAACACCGACTAATATTGACGCGATCCATGCAGTTGCACCCTTTCCCTCCTCGAAATAATACAGAAGTTCTAGGTAAAAAACGCCGAACGAATATGTCACTCCATCAGCTGCAACAAGAAATTATTATTATTTGATATTAATATAAAATTTGATGTCAATGTAAAATAATACGCGGAGAAATTGTCGATTGAAGAATTAATTAGTATAATAAGTAACTTCTTCTTGGAAAAGAGAAATACACGAATGTTATTCTAGCTTTCGCTAGTGAATTAACATTATCATTAAACAGTAAATAAAAAAATTGATAATAAAATGGATGATCTATAAAATATAAATCATCAACAGGAAGTTGAGTCTCCTCTATTTAAGTTATCGCTTCATTATTATTCTCCTTCTTGAGAAACTGTTCTTGTTTTATTTTACTCTCAATTGTAATCACAGTGAATATAATCAGTTATTGTGATATTTAAAAATTAGACTATAAAAGAATAATATTATATATAATATATCGATGAATGAAATAACAATAAAAAAACACATATGTTTAAATTCTAATGGTATTTTTAAATAGAAACACATTCAGTAACACCTCGAAGGTAGTAAAATGCAATCTTTAGTCACTGCCATATGAAAGGCATGTTTTTCGTATCATGCTCTGATTTTACGTATCATGAAACTACTGTCATGCGTAATCAACGTTTCGTTGTGTGCGTATATATTTTCATATAACAAATGACGAGCAAAGTGCAATAACTGAACAATATAATGCAATTTCATTACGGACATTTTCGTGTGACAAAAGATTCACTCGTCACATGGCACATTAATATTGAATTACTTTTTAAGTAAAAGTAATTCCAAAGATTATTCTAATTCTGTTTTTGCATGTTGTATTTTGTACATATTTGTATTGGTATCGATAACCTTGCTACCATAATTTTTTCATCACAGATAAAATTCCCGCCTTTAAATTTTAATTCGACATCTAATCTAATACAAACTTACGACGAGAAGAAATCTAATAGAAATATTTTTATGTGTATTGCAGATAAAAAGCCAAAAAGAAACACAGATAAAACATATCGTTTTGTAATAATGTTTCTATAATGCCAAGGTCAGCGTTTCTTTCTAATCTACATATTTCTTCTACTTTTTGGATGCTTGGAAATTTTTAGTTATTAATTATTAATTATCAATTAAAATATCCCAGCTATGAGTTAAAATCTGATTATTGTTTTATCCGAAATTGATCATTTCATTATAATAATTATATTAAGTAACTATAGATATTTACAAATTTCTAATATTATATAAATATACATATTTATGAAAGAAAGGATAATAATTGATATATTTCATTACTCGTTAAGACACGTGCATATATTTGTGGAAAAGTTGAAACCAGGAAAACATCGAAGATACACGCGCAACATGCTTACAAGGTCATCTCTCTTATTCGCACGATCACGCACATATTTGTGTACAATGTAGAGCACTTTTAATTTATTGTATTTGGTAATATTCTGTTTTGTAATAAAGTACATAATAATGAACAGGTATTATAAATTTATTCTCGGACATCTTGTCAACAGCGTTACTCTTCTCTCATGAATCATATTTTGAATATGATAAGAGACTTAAAATATAGGAAATAATCTTAATTTATTTGTTTTATTTGATTTTAATTAATTTATTTTCGTTATTTTCTTTATTTAACGTATTAAATGTATTAATTAATATTAATATTTTAAATTATGAAAAAGTGGTAACATAGAATAAACAAAGTAGAAGTTTCTAATTTCTTTTTGTAGAAGAAAAATAACTGTCTATAAATCATAAATTAATATTAATGAATTTTTCACAAAGATTAAATTCTTTTAAAGTTTAAAAATTTAACAATTTCGTCTATAATAAGCCTTTTTTTACTCTGCCAAATTAATAAAGATATTATTTATCCGATTAATATATGCACCTAAAACGTGATCGTAATGATAAGTTTTTTGAAAAGTTCTTTTTTTAACATATAAAATATAGTATTTACTTTATTGTACATATAATTCGTATTAAACTAACAATACTTTAAATATATGTGCATTTAAAGGAAATATAAAATTTGAAATTAAAAACAGAAAGGAGAACTATATATAATTATATAATAGCTATATGTTTCTTTGATGTAAACCGTAAGTTAAACTTAAAGTGAAACGTTGAGAAAGTGCAATGAAACTAGTAAAAATCGACAACTTACCAATTACGTGGATTAAAAAAGATGCTAAAACTACAATACAGCCCCATCCTCCGTCCGGTGGTGAGGATTGCTTGGTCTTGATAGCTGGTGACACTAATTGTGAGTGGTCCATTGAAGTACAGGCAATATTTTCACTTGCATTTTTTTTATCCTGCCCATTTACCTCAACGGAGGAGCTGACAGTCGCGTGTGCCATGAGCCGTAATTATTGAACTTAGTGAACGTTGTTTCTCGCGATATTAAGTATCAAAGTTTTAAACTGGTGCTCATGTAGTAGAAGGGAACGAAGAAGAGAAGGGGAAATCAAAGTAGATCTCGAGCAGCGCGTTATTTTTGACAGTGCAAAAAATTCGATGAATGAAGTGATGAATTATCTTTATCGCAATACATGGTATATTTATTTTTCATAAGTATTTAACAAATAATCGTTCCTCAATACAAATTTTTTACATTATTTTTCTTTTTATTATTGTACAAGCAAAGGAATTAAAAGAAACGAATTTAATACCAAAAAATATTTTATCACGAATGATCGCAAGTCTACATATTACGAAATTTATGACTTATTCGTTTCCAAATATATTTATCAAATATCAATCTTTATCGCGAAAACATATTAACAGCTTCGTTTTACTAATATTATTATCTTATTAACAATGTAGCAATATTTGTAGTATGCAAAAATTTAACTGAATATTAAAATAAGATGAATAAATTATGAAGATAAACATATATTGCTATTTGAAGGAAACATATATTTTTATTATTTATTTATTGGCCTTTCCGTTTTTCATGTAAAATGCTTCTATCTATATTTTATTATAAAATCAACTAATTGTTCTGTCAGCATTTTCAATATTTCTTTTTGGATGATCACTCATTTGAGGACGTAATTCATAAGTACAAATTGTAACACCATGACGATGCGCAGGTAACCATTCTCCTTTCAATCCAATATAATAAATTTTTATTCTCTCTCTTCTGTCAATGCCAGTAAAGTGTAAACTTAAATGATGTACTGATGAGAATTTAACTATCCTGCAATAAAAATTATATTATATTTTTATATTATAACACCTTATAATGAAATAAAATATACATACTTAGGCGAATATTCATGTATTCCATTTGCATCTACACATAATTCAAACTCTTGTTCAGGTTCTATACTTAGATCATCAAATGTCATACGTGGCCTATTTTTATACCTACAATGGTAAAATATTGTTTTCAATATTAATAAAGGTTATTTATATTTTCATAGTCTTGTTTCTATTAAATCTCAGAATTGCTTACAATTTTACTTTATTTGGATGAAGATTATTTTCCCCTCCAATAATGATAAGGCCCTTTAATTTTATATTTCCTGTAAAACTGAAGAAAGATATTAATATTTATGTATCCTTACTGAAAATCTTTACTCAAATGAAAAACACATACGGAATGTTAAAAAGAAGTTCATCGTCCACATCACTTTCAACGAACTGAAAAGAAAGATAAATTATAATATAAAACTATAACGATAATACAATTTGAGAAATATTAATTGTATGAAGTCATTTAAATAATATAAATAATAAATAATTACTTTTTCTCTATCCAGTCTGCTTTCCCATGGTTTGAATACTGTAACTCCACTGTCTTCTTCATATTCATTTAAACATTCTACATTTCTTATGTCAATTTTTTGATATAAATTATATTGTACTCCTAATTCTACATTATTGTGTGTATTACCACAGCTACATTGTTGGGCCATTGTAAAACAACCTAAAACATTCGTATAACATTAAATATAAATTACACGAGTAAATTGAAATAAACGATAATACAATAAAAAAAAGGAGTTAAAATATAATAATGTTTTGATCTTGAATAGAAGAAATAAATACTTATACCAATAATAATTTCTTAACAATTTTCAACGTAACAAAATCTTCGAAGTACTGAAAGTCTTGTATCACCGAAATTATGCGTTACAACTTTAAATGCAAAATTTCTGTTACTTTCTCTAACATGAATACAAACGACAAATAATAACCGTTAATTATATGTTACAATTTACATTATTAATTACATTATTAATTTTAAAAAAATATATTTTTAAATAACGAACTCTTCTCAATTTTTTGGTTTTATACCATAAAATAATTAAATCAAATTGTTATGTATACTTTTACATTAATAATTTCGTTTTGAAGAAACATTGCAATAATGTTTTTGAAATTCGAAATTTTCTGTTTTAATTTTTTATTTATGAGTTATTTTCTTATTATACTATAAATAAATATATATATATAAATAAATAAATATATAAGCGAGAAATACTAAAAAGCTCTTTTATGTTCAATAAAATTTTAATCATACTTGAAATAAAATTCACTTTCCGTAACATTTATCGTTGGTTGGTAACACTAAGTTACGTCTTGCCTGGTTATAATGTAGTATGGTTTCGTTCACAACTTCACTGAGCTAGTAGCGCTATTATTTTCTGTACGGTTTGGTACTTCGGTCGTGTGCCGTAGATTATATCTGTGGTTAGTTTTTAAAGATATGTGAAACGAATAACGGAGTGTAAATATCGCGACATTAATAAATGTTGCTCGCAAGAGGAATTATTATTATAAAGCGTGACGGCTGCTCTTGTTTTTCTAGTTTTTAAATGCTTTGCCAGCCCTTGGTAGACCGTTGACTGTATTTGTGAATTCCTGATTGATTAATGGTGATTCCATAGCAAATGAATATTTGCATGCTGCAGTTATGTGCTTCCATTGTGAAAACATAATTGTTTTATGGTGATAATATGTCAAAATCAAACATAAGGAAGATAACGGTTGACCCTACGAAATGTAATACAGACTCTCGTCGACCAAGTGTGTTTGAGAGGTTGGGGACCAAACCAGCAGTTACTGCCGGCCAAAATTCGTCGGATTATTGTAGAAACTGGGCACTAAACGGCAGCTGTTCGTACGGAAAGAATTGCAAGCAAGTATAATTTTAAAGTTAATTAACCTACCTCTGCGTAAAAAAAAAAGAACATCAAAATACGCATCTGCTCTGTTGTACTAATACACAGTGAAATTGTTCAATTCGTATAATAATGAAGTAAGAATTGTCACTTTTATTTCATTTAAGATGATCAACATTTTCTTTTCTTGATATTGCGACTAGATATGCAAATACTCACACATTAATAAGTCCGTCCAAGCGTGCCAAAAAGGATAATGCTATTGCAAGTACTGCGGGAGTAAGTAACCTATGTTCATATTTTCTAGTGTAGAACGTGCACTTAAGAAAAGTTAGTAGCACGCAGTTTATTATGTTTTTTCCAAGATAGACATTTATATGTATGTTTGTCGATATATAGCTCATTGAGGATCCATTTAAAAGGCTTACTTCCAAGATCGTAAAAAAGCCATCACACAGTCCCGACTTAAATTTGGAAGAGTGGAATCAAACAGATTTGGAATACGAAGACGAAAAAGTATTGGAAAGACGTAGACAGTTGTTGCAGCGTGAGTTAGAGCTACAAATGAAGAAGGACAAAGAAGTTCATGGAAAAGACAAAGTGAGACAAAAGAAAAAGGCTATGACTTCTTCATCGAGTTCTCATACTTCAAGCACATCTAGTAGTAGTAGTAGTTCTAGCAGCGAAGATTCATCTTCCAGTTCGACATCTGATTCGCGTAAGAAAGTTAAGAAAATTAAATCTAAACGACATCACAGTGGATCTACTGATTATGATGAAGATAAAGAAAGAAGAAGAAAGTAAGTCATCATACTATGTTATTAAAGTTTTGTTTAGTACAATAAATATATTTGTTTATCTGTTTCAAATCAAATAGTACGTCAAGAAATTTTTTTCGTGATTTTAACTATTTATTTAAAATATATTAAAAAATTGCAAATTAATAATTTTTATAGATTGAAGTTAAAAAGGCTTGGAACAAAAAATGAAAAGCCATCAGTGAAGAAGAAGCGTAAGTTTGAAAGCAGTTCCACAAAAAAAGAGATTAATATTAGATCAGCAAAAAAATACAGTTCGTCTACAGCGTCAAAGAAACATTCTTCTACACCTCGTACAAGATCACCAGCAATACAAATATCTACAGCTGTAACATCGACAACTACTGCAGTATTAGGTTCTTCAGTATCTGTACCTCATCATGGAACATCAAATAAAATTAGAGAAAGAAACAGAAGTGAATCTCCAAAAACGGTAAAGAATAGAGATATGGAGAAAGAAGATAGACATTACAAGAAAGTGAGAGATATAGATGAATTATCTAAAGATAATGCCAAGAATAAACCCTTTGACAAAGTCAAAGAACAGGACAAAGAGAAAAATCGTGTAATAGATGAGAAAATAAAAGCAAATGAGAAATTAAAGACGAAATGTAAAGATAAAGATATACGTTCTAGAACGCCTCCGGCATCCGATAGATCGAAACATCAGCATTCAAAGGAAACAATTTCGACGAAAACTCGTCGTAGTCGTACACCTGAAAAATCATCGAGATCTAAACGAGAGCTCACGCCGCCGAAAACTCAGGATAGACAGCTGTCTACGAATAGATCTCGAGACGCAGAGAAGAAAGATCGCGAGTCACATAAAACTGATAAAAGTAAAGATAAAGAGGACATAAGAAAAAATGAACAAAATAATAAAGCCAGACAAGTGTCGAACCAAGAAGAGAGTCATAGAAGGATTGGTAAAGAGTTCGACGATAAAACTTATTTAGGTGATAAGACTCGACAAAAGAGCAGAGAACGACGTGACAAAGAGCATCCGAGAGATGAACGTGGACATTCGAGGCTTGCTCGAGATCAACGAGATGCTCGTGATAAAGACAAGGAAGATCTACAGGAACGTTGTCGTGAACGACCACGGGAAAGAGATCGCGATCGAGATAGAGATCGAGAACGTGATCGTGAGCGAGAAAGGGATAGGGATCGAGATCGCGATCGTGATAGAGATCGAGATCGTGATAGGGATCGCGATCGCGACCGAGATCGAGATCGTGACAGAGAGAAAGAACCAATAAAGGCAAGAGAGAGAGACGTTCCGTCTTTAGTTTCGACATCAATAAGTTTAACAGCGGACAAAAATTCGCGTTATAGTCGGGATAAAGAACGAATAGTGATGAAGGATAATGTTTTTGAGAAGAATGGAACTCGAGAGCGTAGAAGCGATAGGGAAAGAGAACGATCCGAAACTAAAGCTCTTTCTGATAGAGACAGAACATCTCAGCGTATTGATAGTAGGTACGACAGGAATACCGTGGATAAAGATGCATCAGCTCGTAAGGCTGGTATAAATTCACCTAGGGATCGTATTGATCGTTTTCCACGAGAAAGATCTTTGGATAGAACATCGTTGCTTGATAAAGGTGTACACAATGCCCCACCATTGTCACAAGCTCCTTCTTTACCAGCCGTTCAATCTTCTATAGCATCTTCGTCATCCTCATCTGCACCACCTACATTATCAAGCTCGCGAGACAACTTACTTGACAGAATAGATGTCGGACACTATGATCGTGAAAGACACAGACGATTCAGTACAAGATACGACCGAAATCATACATCCGAACATGATCAGTCGCGCGTTACGCCAACCAAAGTTGATCGTTTGATCGAAAGACGGGAAGCTAGTCCACGACGAACAATTGAAATTGACAGAAACTACAATAGAAATTATGGGCGTTTGTCGGAACATTGGGATGAACAGGAGGAAGCATCGTCGCATTTAGATTATCGTGATCATCATGTTCACGAAGATGATAGAAGAAAAACTGTCGACGGAAGAAGATACGATAGTCCGTTCGATGAAAGACGCGGAATTCGCGAAGAAAGATCTCGAGAATCTAGATATGTCGTTCAAACTACCGACAGAACAACATTTGACGATCATCGACATCATCATCATCATCACAGACATCCACTCTACCCTGGAGAAAAATTAAGAAGCAACACCTCCATACGGTATGCTCGTAGCTACAGATATATTAATGTTCATTATGACGAATAATGAAAATATTTGAACTTTTATATTTACATTAGGGATGAAAATGTTCCTAACGATGATTGGGATAGTCATCATCGTGACGTGGAACATGGCAGAGAACGAACTTATGGTCCTGTTGATTGGGAAGAAAGAGAATGGCGAGTAAGAGGATTATGGGACAATAGAGACAGTATTCCTCAATCAGAGATGCATGATGATGATTGGAATTCTCGATATGAGAATTCTGTATCAGATTGGAAATCAAGCGAGTCTCGAAAATGGGATAATCAATCAATGCATATTCGAGGACATTATAGAAACGATCGAACTAAGGAATTAGAAATAGCAGAATCCACATCGCATAAGTATGTTACAAGGTATATTTTTGTTTAATTAATAATTTGTAGTAATAAATTGTTTCTTTTTTTTTTTTTTTTAGTAAAAGAAGAACTTACAACAGTTCTGAAACTAGAGATGAATGTACACTTCATAGTTCTAAACAAGCATCTTTATATGGTAGTATGAAAGAAGAACCTATTAATAAAAAGTTAATGGAGCTTGCAGAAGGTAAATTACCTGCGACTCGAGAAAAGTCAGACACTTTTCAAAAGAAGGCTGTATCGAAAGAGAAACCTGAAACAAAAGAAACTGTTACTTCTGAATCAAAACGTACTTGCATTGACGAGTCTTTGCAAACGCTTCATACTGAAAGTGATCTTAGTGACATTAGTGATGACCCAGATGACATATTAAATATGGAAGATATTACAGTATGTTCTATTTATTTATGTATAACTGGGCTTTCCCATTATCACTTTGTCAACTTACATTATTTTTTTAATGTTAATATTTACAGGATATAGATACAAATAAAGCACGAGTAACTAAGAAAACTCCTGATACCATACAACGAGATGGCCAGCTAACAGCTCAAGAAGCAGATCTCTCGTCTCCGAAAGAAACCATAGAGGAAACAGTTTTCAATACAAAAGGAAAAGATAATGCTGACGCGATGTCCTTCAGGTAGAATTTTTAATTTCTAAAATTCGCCTATTATTATTACATGTAACATATAATTTACTGAATTAATAATAATCAAAATTGTTCACAGAAATATAGAAGATGAAAATATGGAAACTATGGATTTTGAAGAGATTTCTGATGGTGAATTAGAGGAGGACATTAAAACGAGTGGTAAAGGTTTAGGCGATGCTTTAGGAGTTGATTGGGAGAGTCTTGTTAAAGAAACACAACCTCGTAAATCTGTATCATGTAATGAAAATTCAGAGAATCGTTGGCAGTGCAAAGCGATTCTGCATAGAATTGGTGTTTCTGCTAAATATGCAGGTGAAGATGTAATGAAAAAACTGGCAAAAAAATATGGAAACGATGGTTTGTAATTTTATTAATGCTTATTTCATGAGATATTTATTATATCACATTTATACTAAATATGCATATCACATCTATATCATTTTTATACTAAGTGAGTAATATTTATTTTTAGATCATTCAGAATTTTTCCTTCATAATGTTGCATTTATGCACACAGCGCTTGCACGAAATCGCTTGTTACGTGATTTAAATAATGATATGCTACCTACAGTAGATGATTTTCTGTATAGGTAAGTATCGTTATATCTTATTTTTAGCAACAATATACTTTTAATAAAATGCATAATATCATTATGTTACAGAAATAATAATGTAAATAATGATGAGGACGTGGATTACGATTTAGAAATTTTAAAACCTTGTACAGCTTTATATGAAGAAGCAAAATGTTTATTACAACAGGCAGTATGAAACAATCTTTTAATTTGTAGTACATGATACCCAGAATTGCTACTATACTATATACAATATAGCAAAGAGCACAAGTGCATCATATTGTTACTTACTAGTCTTGTTCAGCTATTTAACAATTTCTGCTGCCAACTTAGCCATTTACGGTGCAATGTAAAAAGAAATTAAATTGATACATTTTTCTTAACATCTGGTTCTTTAATTTTCCATAACTAAATATCTTTTTGTGTATTATTCACTCTTTATGTATTCTTAATCAAAATTATAATCGTTAAAATTGAACATTAGATGATATTTTAAATAGATGATAGTTTAAAAAGATATAACGATTTTCTAAAGAATATAATTTTATTTTGAAAGTTACACACGTTTTCTTTATTATTATTCTAAGTTTTTTATTATACAATTATGAACTAACTTTATGTTATTTGTCAATAATATTTTTCATACAGTATCTTTATGCAGTGATTAGCTGTTTGAAATATTTTTTATCATATTTGAGCGCAATCTCTGAAACAGCGTCATTTTGCAATATAGCGATTGCCTTTTTAAATAGACATTGATTTTCATCAATCTGGAAAGATATTTAATGTAAAAATAAAAGATATCAATAGATAAAAAAATACGAATGTAACAACGAAATTTGAACATACTTTTTCAATGTTTGATTTACATCGTTTTATTTTTTCCAAATTTGTGCAATATAATTCATATAAAATAAGACCTAAAATATTAAAACAAAATTTTTAATAGTATACTATTACTAGTACTACTACAGCATAACTATAAAAATAACAAAATTTCAGGTTTGAATGAACCTTTTTTACCTCTTTTTCTACAATCACCACAATTTAAAGTATCCAATAGACAAAGTAATTCGTTGCAGAATTTTATCTTTAAATCCAACTCGGTGTCCGTTAAATCTGACGTAATATTCGAGAAAAGTTTCATATAATATACATATAAGGTAATAAATTTTGAATAAAATATACTCGTACATATTATACGCACCTCCCCATTTTGCGCCATCATTCCTACCATAATATGAAATAATTCGAAACTTCAGATCTACAATGAGGTAATTGCTCCAAGGAACCAAAAGTGAAAACTCTTTTTGCAGAAATTGATAGATCTCACGTGGTGTTTTGTGTAGAACTTCCTCCGCGATAGCCGCTATACCTGAACGAATCGAACATATCTACTAAAAAGGAAAAAACAAAACTTTTGCTATCAAGAGAAAGTTATTAACGTCAAAATCATTTTAGTACTTAAATAAAATTGGCAGTTAATAATCATTAATAAAATTTAGAATTATTTGTATAATTAATGCTGTTAAAGCTAAAAATTATGAATGTACAGCTTGTTACAAAGTTAATGTATTATTTGATTCCAAACAGGAAATTAAAAAAACTTGCAAAAACATTCAGAAATTATTCAGAAAGAGATTATTGATCATACAATATTTTTGAAATTTAAATGATTTAAATACCTGCTGATGACTTATAATTGTGGCACATTTATCACAGATCCAAGGAGTGGTCATATTGAGAGGATCTTGCGGTAATAACTCTCCGAAACATTTATCGGATGCACACAAAAGTGCAGCCAATCTAGATCTAAATTCCTAATGTAGTTTAAAAAAATACACTTGTCTATTTCAGTTATTCATACAATTAAAAATAATTATCAGGAAAGACTGAGATAAGTTAGTATATTTCTCAGTTTTTAAATTTTTCAATTTTTGTTTGAAAAATTGCTTACTTTAAATAACCCAATGAAAATACAATTTTATATGTCATCCCTAAATAAATTGAGAATATGAATATTTAGTTTTCTCCCATAAAACTGGATTAATTAATCTAATTAGACTGCGAATTTTCGTGTAAATTGATATTTTTGAGTATATAACTAAAAAAATAGAGAAAATAGTTTTATTTACATAATATTGTAGATAGCATTGAACTTTAGATATTTTATATACTTTTTCATATTATATTCATTCTACACAATTTCATACTTTTAAATTTCCTATAAATATCTGATTATTAAATAACGAGTGTCATTGTAATTAAAAAGATCGTAACAGTTAATGTCCAAATGATTTCACTCTATCAATCTGCATCTATGTCAACTTGTCCCGGTCTTTCTTATACACGTATGTACGTATGAACTTACCGTGGGATCACTGCACCGTTTGCACATGCAAGAGAAGTGTTTAGTTACGCTTAAAAATTGTCGTCGCAACGTCGTGTCCCAAAATAAAGTCGTATAGGTCATAGTGATCTCCTCTCCAGCAGCAATCGGGAATGCAGCGCTAACATACATCTGAAATTCTCCATCGAAATGATGTCTTGTATTAGGTACGCAACAGTGATTTTGCAACGAGGCAATTGGATAAAGTCCTCGTAAGCTCGCAGAACGATCCTTGTCGTGAATCGCGACCGTTTCAAACGAGTTCGTGCTAAAAACTTGGCACACATGCTTCATCAGCTCCAGATCTTCCTCGCTCGGAGGATTGGCCACGTTTTTCTTAAGTTGTTCGAGCTTTTTATAGAAATTACTTTTTATAGTAGCAGAAGATAAAAATGAAAAGTATAATAATAATTTTTACCATTTTTTTAACCAAATGTATATGCATATCAATAATGATAATTAACACGTTGGTATTACATTAATATCCTTGTAAATAACATTTAAAGCGTAAGATTAAAATGATATTTATTGTCGTAAAAATATGAATAACGAAGTTTAGTAATACTAAATTTGTAGAAAAAAAACTTGTTTCTCATCAACGCGCAAATTTTTCCAGAAAGTTTAAATAAGAAGAGTAGTAAAACGAACTTATACCTCGTAGTTGTAAATCAAGGATTGATCGCGTTGAAGTGTCGCTAAGCATTTACGTTGTTGTTCCGTCATGAAAAGCGCGCGGATGGCTGTCACAGTCAGCAGCAAGCTCGGAGACCAATCGGTACCGCAAGTCGGTACCAATGACCTTAGATACTTGCATTCATAGTTGACGTGCTTTGGCGAATTTTCACATCGAGTGGAGCAAACTGGCAGGCCGCAGCCTCTGTCGCACGGAAATAACGGGCACTCGTTCTTATAACAGCACACGCATAGTTGAAGATGTTTGGTTGTACACCTTGGCCCGATTAATATAGGTACATCGACGAAAATTAACTCATTCTGTTCGATGTCCCGAGTAGCGAACATGCCACGACCATTTAATGGCGAGAAACGAATGGTCCACGATTGCGGCCCTTCCCGATAGATCTTATTTTCCTTCAAATGGGACACCAACACTTGCTCCACTTCCTCTGGCTCTATGATATCCTGAAGACTCATATCGAAGTATGATGATACTTCAGAGTGACTTCTTCGAATGATTTCAAGAGCGATACTGCAATCTTGCTAGAATATCTACTCCTAATTTAGGAAAATGTTCGACTTATATAATGCATTAGTATTTATACATCGTATCTCTGCAGGGTGCGTTGACCTTCGTAGATGAACGATTAATCAAATTACATAAATAGATCAATTGAATTGCCGTCAAAGATAATTTATTACGTAAAAGTAATAATAATCATGGAACTGATGGTATTATTATTATTATGCAAAACAGTAATACTATCGTATGCTTGTTAGTGCGTCCAGTTTCGATTAAAAATAGACTTGGAATTTTATGACTGACAGCCTCGTTTCGATATCTATTACTTCATGCTATATTTAATCGTCAGTCAGAAAGCAACGATAAAAATCAGGAATGTTACAATATAAAGTAATAATGTTTGCATTTGCAACGTATGCTGTACAATAGAAATAAAGTAATAACGTTTGCATTTGCAACGTATGCTGTACAATAGAAATAAAATTAATCTTTCGTCGTAATGAATTCACTTCAATCAGTCATTCGACGAATTATCATTTACTACGCTGTTTCAAAGATAACGCAGCGATTACAAAGTTGAATAAAAATTGTTATTGACGAAGCAAATTTTCACGCAAGCGTATCCGTCATGTATCATCCGTTTGTATAGTCCAAAGCGTTGCTAAGACTACCAAGTGGTCAACTACCTGTAACAAATACTAGGTAAAGTATGAAGCATATCTATATTGCACTCGGATAGTTATACCATTGAGAAAAGTGTGAACCGATGTAAGTGGACCGTATTATTTACAATTCACGGTTCTTCGATCCTTTTTTAATGAATTAGCCAATCCATTAAACTACGAGAAATTAATTAATTTCAATTTGTCTATATTAAAATAATTATATAAACACACATATCGTTTCATAAATCGAATTGAAATCAAAGTTCCTTACGTGTTTCCAACGGATTTAAATTAAAATTAAATCGAATATGCGTTCTATATCGTGGGAAATTTGAAAATGACCTATACAAAACTTATGCCATTATTATTCAGAATGCCTTATAGAGAGGTGCTCACTGAAATATTCACGAAAGAGAAGATTCTTATCCTGGCACTATTTTTCCTCTCAACGATTGGTTCCTCGCGAGGTCTAAATTGCAGCGGTGATCCTTGCATGTATGGGATTTGTTTAGAAGACGCGAACAGGTACACAAAATAGTTCAAAGTAGAATAAATACTTTCAGTTTGTTCGTTATGTTCAATTAAGAAGGGGGATTGTGAATGAAAAGAGGCGACTCTCTGTTATAAGTTTTTTAAAATTAATATATTAGTCATTCGTCTCGTGAATGTACTATAGCACTTATTCTTGCTACTGTATCGACGGTTACACTGGAATCAATTGCGAGATCAATTGGAATGATTGTTGGTCGAATCCTTGCCTGAACGGAGGGACATGCAACGATGGTGTTGCTGCTTATAATTGCACCTGCAGCGAGGGGTTTGTAGGTAATTCGTGATTCCTTCGTTTACTCTTCGTTGCATGTTTCGAAAACACGTCACGTTTTGACGTGTTAGCACGCGGGGTGATTAAATGTTCGTGCCTCGATCTCTTTGATTAAAGTGTAAAGTTAAAATTCAATCTTTACGTTCACTTGGATGACAAGATACTGCATTGTTACACGTTATAATAATAATCTATATTTATATATTATTATTATACGTTATACTGACGTTAATGCGTATTTTTAGGTATAAACTGTGAACAAAGATATAGCGAATGTTCCAATCAACCTTGTCTGAATAACGGGACTTGTCTCGATTACGATGGCATCACTTGTCAATGTCCTGACGGATATTCAGGTAAAAAAGTATATAAGTCTTGCTGTAACGGACTATCGATGTGACACGTTTGCTTGTAGTAATTGATATTCTTCAACTCTGAAATTCCTTTTCTAAAGGAACATAAATAGAGACGAGTAAATTAAACATAAATAAAAGGCACTTTTTTTGTGCGTTGCATGTATGATACAGTAATGTTCAGCATTGTCATTGGATCAAGCGTCTTTTCGCGATTTTATCTTCTGTTTTGCGACGATGCTGCCGATTGACACTCAAAGTGGTTTTATTCTTACAACTCATTTCCTTTTAAGGAGATTATTGTGAAATTGACGCCTCGGTTTGCAACGATACCATATGTAAGAATGGCGGTGAATGCGTGGAAGGGCCTGGATTTTCTTTCCTTTGCCGTTGCTCGGAAGGTATAATACCTTACCAAGTAATTTGTATTTATTTGTATTTTACATTTTCATTGAAATATTGCAATACATTGAAAAACAAATTTTTTTGTTGCAAAGGTTGGGCAGGTCGATTGTGCGACGAAGATATCGATGAATGTATCATATCACCGTGCAAGAACGGTGGCCTTTGTATTAACATTCCTGCTTCGTACACATGCGCTTGTTTATTTGGTAAGTTGTTTTTGAAGGTATCCTTAAATTATTTCGAATGTAACAGTGTACTGATATTAAATCTTCTTCCCAAGGATATACAGGCAAAGATTGCGACAAAACCATAGTACCTTGCGAACAGAATCCTTGCGTAAACGATGCAGTATGCTTGTTCGAAGACGAACGGCCAGTTTGTTACTGCGTGCCGGACTATCATGGTGCATTGTGCGAATTAAAATACGACGATTGTGAATCGAAATTTGCAAACTGCGAGAACGGAGGCACTTGCATCGACGGTATCAACAGTTTCACTTGTGCTTGCCCAACGTTTTACAGCGGACCATTCTGCAATGTTCATGATCTTCCATCGACTTTCTCAACCATCGAAGAAACACTTGAGACTGATATTGATCAAAGGAATATTACCATTACTTCGTCCCCATCGAAATCATCGACACTGCCACAGACCGATACATCATCATCGATTACTGTTTCCACGACAGTGCAGTCTTCAACTCCTCTTAAAAGCACCAACCGTTTCCACACAATATGGTACCCTTTTGTAGAAACAACGTCCTCAACTGATAAAAATTTCGACTTTCTTACTAGCAGCAGCAGTACCAGTAGTAGCATTAGTGGGAGCACTACGGAAAATCCTCTGTTCGTTACAAATGTTTCGCCTACGTATTCTGTTACAAGTAAACAGGTAACTGAGACTGAGACAGTGTCGTTAGAACCTCGAACATTTCACAGTATCTCGGACGAAATCCACTCGATAACATCGACGACGAAGGTGGAGGAATATTTGACACAGAAATCGATTTACAATGAAACGATGATGACTGAGATTATGTCTCAAGAGAACGGTGGTAGGATGTTCACGTCCACCAGCGATACGTCTTCTGAAGCAAGTAGCACAACGAAATATGTTCCAAGTACAGGGTAATGATAATTTATAATTCATATACATGTAATAGCAATACGCTCAGATGGACGATCTATCTTGTTTTATTGTCAATTAGGTATTATCCAGTTGTAACTACATCTGTCGAAAAAACGACAGAGGAACATGCAACGACCGAAAGTGAAAGAAATAATGGTCCATTCTCTACTGTTACATCTTCCTTAAATTTTACAGAACTTTGGCAAAATAAAAGCTTGGAGTCGACTACCACTCGAGTTACACCTCAGGCATTTACAGATAAGTGGACATCCATAGAATTAACAAAATCTTCAACTACAGAAATGGAAAGTTCTACATTGGCCTTCACCAATAATATCTCTTCATCTGTGACAACTAGTAGCTCTGTAAAGCCAATATTCGATAAAACTACTGCCGAGAGCGAACACGAACAATTTTCAACGAAAACTGAATTATCATCAACTTCAAAAAGTACCATCACTCCTGAATGTCATGGAATTTTGTGCCCAAGTTCCACAGTATCACCTACGCGTAATGACAGCGACGCAAGTGTTACACCTCTTTTTCTTCCTTGTTTAAACTTTTTATTGCCATATTGTTTATAATAGAAACATTAATATTCTTTAGTGTAACTGTTCACATCGTGAAGACTGTAAACCTGGATCAACTATAGTACGGGCGGCGTTTAATGGAAAGTCTTACGCGAGGCAACACGTTGATGTAGAAATTTCAAATGACAATAACGCAACGTTAAAAATTTTCGTCAGGCTCAAAACGCGTTATAAAGATGGTATTATATTACACGTTTATTTTGATGACGAAAAATACGCGTTAGTATATTTAGAATATGGTTCTTTAAAGTTTCAATTCTCCTGCGGGCTTGAAACTATGTTATTAGGCGAGATAGATTCACCTATCGATAATGGATACGAAGCGGACATTGACACAAGGTAAAATAATACAATAACAATAATATATCGTTTATCATATCTATTCATTGTATTAATTTATTTTATATGTGTAGGTTTCAATACTTTATGAAGAATGAAACTAATAAATGTTCAGCTCGTTTGTTAGTAAATGGAACAACGGCAGTTAGCGGAGAACAAATTTTACCATTACGTGGAAATCTCCCACGACATGCTAATTTACATTTAGGCGGTATACCATTGGTATTTTCCCATTATTTCGCTCACGTCTCTATGGGATTTACTGGTTGCATGGACTCATTAAAGGTTCGTCCATTTATAAACATGTTGATAGTATCCGAAAAATTAAAAATTTTATTTTATTTTAATATAGATAAACGATATACCACGTCATTTCATTCATGATTCCATAGAAACATTTCAAATCGAAGATTGCACATCGTTTTTATGCTTATCAAATCCGTGTAAAAATTTTGGTGCATGCGAAGAAATAAACGGTGCAGTACGTTGTAGATGCATAGCTGGGTAAGATAATTTACAGCTCGTACCTGAAAATTCGCTATCAAAAGATACTGTGTAAAACAGAATATCATGTAACAGATATACAGGCCCATTTTGTGAACGTTCGACGTGCGATGAAAATCCTTGTGCCTTGGGTGCAACTTGTATCAATTCACCAGGTACGGGTTTCGTTTGCGTTTGTCCACTCGGAACTCATGGACTTTTATGCGAAGAAGGTAATATATGCTATTACATATTTTGAAAGTGAAATGTACAAGTACATTTTATCCTGTATTTCCAGATACTGTCATAATGCGACCATCATTTTCGGTACTTATACCTGGATTATCATCGTATGTCGCTTACGGCATTTCAAATTCTATAAAAGATACAATGGAGTTGAAACTGAAGATCATACCGCGTACTTACGAACAAATATCTTTGATAGCTTATTTAGGACAAAGTGGATCTCGTCGAGATCTATCGGATCATCTTTCCATAACATATGTCCGTGGCTACATTATGTTAACATGGGATTTAGGAGCAGGTAATGTATCTTAATAATCTAAATAAATATAATAATATATCTAAACACTTTCTAGTCCTGTTTAATTTCGTTCTTTAGGTGTTCGTAGAATTTTCACAAATGTTCCCTTGAGTGCTACAACAATGGCAACGAGTAAACATCACGTAGCATATACAATCAGAGTTGGAAGAAAGGGTCGAGATGCATGGCTTGCAGTGGATGGTATAGGTAATGTAACTGGACGAGTGATTGGAACCATGACACGACTTGATGTATCACCGATACTTTATATCGGTTCGTCCTTTATAATTTCACAATTTATATTAAAAAGTAATTTGTACACAATATTATTGATAAAAATGATTGTGTGTATGGTTCTGTTTAGGTGGACATAAGTCGAAAAACTTTGAATCTTTACCTCACGATTTACCCCTTCATACTGGATTTTCCGGTTGTATATTTGACATTGAATTACGCACAGATACCGCTATTTACCCAATAACCAATTCGAGTCCTGCAACAGGCCATGGTGTTGGTGAATGTCATAGAAATGAATGCATTCGTCATTTATGTAAAAATGGTGCAGTTTGCTTAAATCATGGAGCTACATATAGGTAAATTAATTATCTATAGCTAATATATAATCTTTAATATCGAAATAAAATATCAATTAATTATTTCAGTTGTATTTGTACAAAAGAGTGGATGGGTTCCGACTGTTCCATACCAGCAGAGGCATCATTATCTTTTGTTAATCCATCTTGCCATACTTCAAATTAATAAAAATATTATTACTATTTCGTTTCATTCCAATACATTATATGTACAAAATTTATTCAATCAATTTTTATAAATTAATCAACATTCTTATCTATTTTTGGTTGATATGACACAGAGTAAGAGTTCAAATGCACAAATAAGATAGCTGCAGCTAAACGACTTTGCAAATCATATTTATTATGATCGTGAAACCACTCTACAGATCCCCAGTGAGAAACCTATAATAAGAAGTAAAATAGTTCAGAAAAAAATTATATTAATTGTAAACTTCTCGATATAAAAATTGCTATATGTACTTGATAATTTTCCTCCAAACGTGACTGTCTTACTGCTTCTTTTATACTAATTAGTCTTTCTGCTGCAGCTAGAGTAAGAATTACAGATTTGATTGCATCCACTCCATACATAAAACCTACAAATATAACAGCTATATTGTAATATTCATTTCATATTTATATATATTAATAACAACATTATCTACCACAAACGGCACTGTAATTGTGGGACATTAAGTGTCTCGTCAATATTGCTTTAGTTTCTAAAGGTACTGTAGGAGCTTCTATACTTTGAGTTTTAATCAAATTTACTTCATAATTGTCACAAAACCATTGTACTAGTGGATCCCAATTTTTAGTTTGTAATTTATACAATTCTTCATTTTCCTAAAATTACTTTCTATTTAATAAATATCTTATGTTACATGAATAACATTATAATGTAATACATACATATGAATGAAATAATATTGTATCCATTTCTAAACAATTCACAATATAATTTACCATATCTTGCTTTGTATGATTGTGAGGATTATCTATCACAGTATTACATAAGGCTGTCTATAAAAATAAATATAGAAATCTTGTTAAATCTTATTCATCAAATTATATATAATTATTTATATATTTCATTATAAAGATAATTTTACCAGATGCATACTACTTTTGTCAATAGTATTCTTTTGTATATCCCACTCTGCTGCTATAGCTAAAGCTAAAGGTTTACTATCCACTTGTAATACTTTTCTTTGCGGTGTTTTGAGTTTTCTTTGATCAAGCGTAATTTCAAATTTCCCATCACTGAGCAATATATTTGTCTTTCGATAAAATTTTTTAAGAGTGGCTAAAAAAAGAACCCATACATTTTTGTAAGAATTTCATTCATAAAATTATTCTTCTTTCCATTTTTAAAAATTTATGGTACCGATATACATATTGTAAAAATAGGTTAAAAGATATACAGAAGGATTTATAATTTAGAAAGTAATGTATCATTACCCATATTTCTTACTACGTTAAAGGTCACAACAAAGTTTTTATACTTAAAGTGATACATTTTCACTAAATATTAAAATATAAGTTTATCATAAATATTATCTCATCTACCTAACGTGCATGTAGTACGTACATATATAAACAACAGTTGTATCGCGACTATAGTATTATTTGGTATCGTTAGTTATCGATAGTTTATGTATAGATAATCGAGAGCATAATATAAATAGTATACATTTTTTTCCAATTCTTAATTTTATTATTCATTATTTTTTAAATCACAAACTTATATTCAAAACCTTTTAGTAATTTTCTAATGTTAATTGCAATGAAATATATTGCAAAAACATACTTGGATATATTATTTTGCGTTATATTTGTATAGTTATTTATACTTACACTTCGTATATGGGTATTTTTATAAAAATTTCAAATAATTAAAATTTTGACAACATGTAATTGAGAATATTTTTCTATTAAATACTGCTCTCTATAAAATTACAAAATATACCCTAACTACAGAAAAAACTTTATATATATATATATATATATATATATATATATATATATATATATATATATATATATATATGTAGTATGTGTAGAGAGCGTGGGTGGATCAGTTGGATTCTATACATGTTTAAAAGTTTGTAGATGACTGCCATAACAAAGTTGGGGAAAGTATATGAAAATAGTTTTAGCAATAGGAGTTTGTACATTTTCTGAAATCATATATAACAATTTACATTCATAAAATTATATGTGCAAGAGTTAACCACAAAATGAAATGTTATCAACTGGTTTTGGTCGTTCTGAATGTATGCTTAGTGCATGGTTTTAATTTAGAACCAAGAATACCTGTTATCAAAAAAGGATTAAGTGGCTCTTATTTCGGTTACTCTGTAGCCGAACATCAAGAAATTCCCGATGATGATAAGGGAAGGCCGAAAAGCTGGTACGTATTACTTGATATTTTTGTTACAATTACTAAAAAAATATATACAATAATTAAAATCACCAAAAGAATATATACAATAATAATGATTGAATATGATTCGTATAATGTTAATATTTAATTAATTTATCTATTTTATTTGCTTTTATTTATTTTTATTTTAATCTGTTTATTACAACAGTATATAATGATAAGATAAGGCTTACATAAGGTTATGTTACAGGATGTTAATTGGAGCTCCTTTAGGTCAAAATAGACAGCCAGAAACTAACAGGTCTGGTGCATTATGGCAATGTCCTTTGACAACATATAAAACAGATTGTACTCAAGTGATTACGGATGGACGATCAAGTATGTTTTTAATTAAAGAAAGTTTTTTAGAAATATTGATATAATCTTTTTATAGAATTTAATTCTATATGATATTAAACTATTTAGTTTTCAGGAGCATATTGTATTTAGTAGTATAATATTACATTAATTAAAATATATTAGAACTTGTTATAATGAAAATGAGTTGGAATTTAACTATAGTATTGTTATCGGAACTAATTTATGTTTTATTAGTAAAATTATATACATATTTTACTTATTTTTATGTTATAATATATGTCATCTTACATTTATATATGATTTTGGTGTAATCATTGTGCATGTCATTTTTTTATGTTATCATCTCATAAAGTCATTAAGTTATTGTGCTTTATTTTATGTTATATATATATAATAAATTATTTTTTTGTTAAATTATGTATTGGTTAACGAGCAGCAGAAGGGAGTCTGTATGACACAAGTAAGTTAATGAATGATGTTATGTGAATGAGCAGCCATTTATTTTTTTCATTATTTTATTATAATTTTATGTATACATATATATATATACATACATTGATATGTTCATTTTTATATCAGCATGACATTTTATGTTACAATGTAATAATTATATTCTTGCATTATTTATATTTTGTGATTGAAAAAATATTTTTTATCAAGTGCACCAGTAATAAATCATTCTTTTTGTATTGCTAACATTTTTACTAACCACATTTGCATTTTAAAACATTATGTTAACACAAAAAAGTAAAATTACTTGTTTTTTCATATGTTTTGTGAATTATATATTTAATTGTTGTTGCTTCTTAACCCTTTGAATGCTTAAAATTATTAAAAGTATAAAAGTTTAATACTGAAAGAAGAACATAAATTAAGAATATATCCATCTTCGAATATAGTACAACTTATTCAATATATTGTAATATATCATCTTTTTTGAATCTCTAATAAGTAAAATAATTATTTTATTATATTATAAGATTATCTATACAATACTCTACTAAACACTCAAAGGGTTAATAATCTTTATGCCTTGATTTAATGATCTTTTAATGGCTATAGCATGAAATTTCATAGATAATAATTTATATTACTCAGCTTTCCTTTATATATCTCCCTTATCTTTTCTTTTTTAAATTTTAAAAAATTTCTAAATTTCAAAATATTTAAATTTTATATATATAAATATTTATAATATATAATATTTACTATATATAAATATTTATCTGGCTTCTTATTTTTTACTTTATTTACAGTCTTATTATCTACAATTTAAAATAGGAAAAAATTCGATAATTTTCAAACATAAATTATATAAATGACACGAAATTTAATGTTTGAAATTTCTGATAGAAAACATTTATGTTGTAAAATGAATAATATTTATATTATATGATTATTAGTTGTTATTATTATCTATTATTTAATAAACTGTTTAATTTTAGATATTGAATCTGATGACTTAATACCACCGGGCAATGATGAAATTAAAGATAATCAATGGTTAGGAGTAACAGTGCGTAGTCAAGGTATTGGTGGCAAAGTAATGGTATGAATTTTATCACATTTCATCTATTGATATTATTAAGTTAAATATAATTCAATATAACAAATTTGTAGGTTTGTGCTCATAGACATATTGTAAAGACAGCAGATTCTCAATGGGGTCAAGGACAATGTTACATATTAACACAAGATCTAAAATATCATGATTTAAAAAAACCTTGCTCTGGGAAACCAACCAATAAGTAATTCATTTATTATAAATATTTTTAGAATTAATGTTTTTGTGAAACGTTCTACATTATACATTATACGTTATTTTTAGAATTAATGTTTTTATGAAAATTAATAAAAATATGATTCTATTTTAGAGCACACGAACAGTTTGGGTATTGTCAAGCAGGAACTAGTGGTGTACTTACCTCAGAAGATCGTGTTGTTATTGGAACTCCTGGCCCACATACTTGGAGAGGAACTTTATATCTCTTTACCGTTTCAGAAGAGTTTTTAACTAGAGATAATACAGTTTATAATGCTCCAATGCAAGATTCTTCACCTGTCAATAAGTATAGCTATTTAGGTAAATATTTCATATAAAGATAATATAAATATTTCTTTTATATGTATATGATGTGGCATTTAAACGTATTTAGTTTATTAAATTATTATAGAAATATGTAAAATAAAAGATTAATTTACAGGAATGTCTGTTACTGTGGGTAATTTTTTTGGCACTGGACTAGCTTATGCTGCTGGAGCTCCACGTTCAAATGGCACAGGTCAAGTTGTTCTGCTTACACGACGCGATTTTAAACCAGATATGGATGTTGCTTTTATTTTGGATGGTGAACAATTTGCTTCAAGTTTTGGATATGAAATTACATCTGCAGATGTTAATGGAGACAAGTATAATGCTTAATATATATTATTTTTAAACATATAAGAAACATTTCCATAATTATCCTATTACCTTCTTTTGTTTTTAGAATTACTGATCTTATTGTAGCTGCACCTTTTTACTTTAATAAGGCAGAGGGAGGTGCTGTATATGTATATACTACATTACAAAAAACTTACAAAGAACGTGAAAAGAGTAAACCTATCAAACTTGTTGGCCGTGAAGAATCAAGGTTTTATTATTTTTTTAAGTTTGTATATATGATTGAATATGCAACAATAAATAAATGTAACTTAATTATAGATTTGGGTTTGCTTTGACAAATTTGGGAGATTTAAATAAAGATGGATATGAAGATATTGCTATTGGAGCTCCATATGAGAAAAAAGGAACAGTATATATATATCTTGGTTCAAAAAATGGAATAATCACAGTACCATCGCAGGTATCATTACATTATTATGTACAATATTATAAAAATAAATTAATTTGCTGTGTTAATATATCTTTTATATTGCGATAATTTGTTAACCTTAGGTTATTCATGCAGAAGATATGCCAGAACCATTACAAACGTTTGGCTATTCATTAAGTGGCGGAATTGATATGGATCAAAATGGATATTCTGATTTATTAGTAGGAGCTTATGAAAATGATGCTGTAGCACTTCTTCGTTCAAAAAAAATTATTGACATCACTACTTATATCCGCTATTTAAAAAAAGATGGTACAGTTCAAGATAAAATAGAACCTATAGATCCTAATAAAGTTGGATGTCCAGGAGATCCAAATTCAAACCATACGTGGTAAGTGTAATTTAATGAAATTTTGAAATAATATTACTTTCATAAATATTTTCTGTATAAAATTGTAGTTAATTTATTTCAGTTTCTCATTTGAAGCTTGTTGCAAAACAGAATCTTTAGTAAAAGAAGAAGATTTGCAAAATCTAAAATTAAATTATTATATCGAAGCTGAAACTTATAGTGGAGTTAAAAAATTTTCTAGAGTTTGGTTTGGAGCTGAATATTTTCATCTACATTATATAAATCGTACTGTTAATTTAGATACAAAGAAGTTAGAGCATTGTCAGAAAGAAATAGTTTATTTAAAGGTATGTTTTATATAGTAGAAATAATATTTTTATTAATAATATTAATAATATTATAATATTTTAATCTTATTTAGGAAAATACACGTGATATTCAATCACCTATTAAATTTCGCTTAAATTATTCATTAATACAAGAAGAACCAATTATGCCGGCTGAAGGAGAACCTTTGCCTGATATAAAAAATTATCCTATATTAAACCAACAAGAATCTGCTCGTGTATTTGAAGCAACTTTTCAAAAAGATTGTGGTAATAATGATATTTGTGAAACTGATCTACAAGTAAAGGCTCGATTAAATTTATCAGGTATATATTTTTAAATAAATAAAATTATTGAAATGTTAAACTAAAAAAATTTATAAAAATTAATATATAATGTGCTTAATTACTAGCTTCTTCAGTAAAACCAAATTTCTATGAACTTCTTCTTGGTGAAAGAGATGAAGTTGTAGTTGATGTAAATGTGTCTAATATTGGAGAATCTGCATATGAAGCACAATTATTTATTATTCATTCTCAAAGTTTAAATTATATTGCTAGTAAAAGCAATGACTCTGCTATCTGCAATCTACATAATGCAACTATAGTAGGCTGTTCTATTGGAAATCCTTTTAAAAAGGATAAAGTAGTTAATATACAAGTAAGATTTGATCCCAAAGAATTAGAAGATAACAAATCACAATTGGAATTTGTAATATTTGCAAACTCCACTTCAAAGGAAATAAAAGAAAAAGAACCTATAAAATTACAGGCGACAGTATTGAAACAAGCCGAATTGTCAATTAAAGGGTATTATTTATTTACGATACCGATGAGAAAAAATTATAATATAAAATAAGAGTATTAATTATAAATGAATTTAAATTATAGGAGTGCAAAAATTCAATGGGCCTTTTATGGTGGTCCAGTTGTAGGTGAATCTGCCATAAAACATTTAAATGAAGTAGGACCTAAAGTATCTCACGTGTATGAAGTATTTAATGAAGGTCCATGGAGAGTAAGTAGTTTAGAAGTACGCATTTCATGGCCTTATGAAGTTGCAAATGACAAAGCTCATGGTAAATGGCTTTTATATTTGGAAGAACTACCAACTGTACAAGGTAAAATTTTATTTTGTTTGTTAATATAACATCTTTTTATATCCTATTTAATATTGAAATATATATATATTCTTATTTACTACAACTTTGTAGCTTTAGGTGATGGCGAATGCATATTGCCATCAGGACAAGTAGTTAATCCATTAAAATTGCAAGACAGTGTTAGTTACGATGATATTGATGTGTTTCAATCTATAACATCTACTCCTCTTCCATTGCCGCACAATCATACTAATCACATGAGAATTAGACGAGATACCGAGAAAGTTGTTAATACACGAACGATCATTGATAAAGAAGGTCACAGACATCAAGTAGTCTCTATGGTGGGTAATTTATGAATTAAAAAGAAATTATTATGTAAGAAATATAATAAATATTTAAAATTTATCATTAAATATTATAGAATTGTAAAACAGGAACTGCAAAATGCTTTGATATCACATGTTTTATATACAATTTGCAACGGAAACAGGAAGCAATCATAACTGTTAAAGCAAGGTGATATTTGATATATCATATATAGTCGGATGTTTTTTTTTTTTTTTAACTGAACTTTTCATTCACTAAATTAACATTTATGTATGTTCAGATTGTGGAATTCCACTCTTGTAGAAGATTATCCAAAAGTAAATGAAGTTAAGATAGGTTCCAATGCCAAAATTGTTATACCATCTAATGTTATAATACAACAAGAAAATCTAAAAGACGATTACGCAATTGTAAGTATTATATTTTAATATTATCAATTCAGCATTTTTCACTTTGTAATCATGTATTAATGTATAGGCTGAGACAATTGTATATCCAGATCTTCTTGATCACCAAGATGGTGAACCAGTGCCAATATGGATAATTATAGTAGCTATTGTAGCAGGTTTGTTATTATTCATCTTAATTACTTTAGTCCTTCGAAAACTTGGATTCTTTAAAAGACGGCGGCCAGATCCTACTTTATCAGGAAATCTTGAAAAACATAGAGATGATAATCCAGAAAGTGAGGCATTATTTAAGCGCTAAACACTATAAAAAGTAGACTATACCTTTTTGGCGCAAGTTATTTCATTTACTTATATTTAAAGTACTTATAAAAAAAAGTCGCAAAAATTAATAATTCTTATTCAGAAAAAAAAAATATATATATATATATATATATACAAAATTAAGCAATTTGATGTAAAACATTTGGTATCCATATTGTGATATATCGACGTATTTATACATATATTTTTTTTAGAAAAGCACAAAAATTTCTATTGTTATATTTTATATTATACATGATATCTATTTAATAACTACATCATCTCAATAATAGTTGAATTATTGACTTTTTATAAATTTTTTTTAACGTACGTACTTTTACAAAATAATTTTATAAAATTATGCAAAATATTAAAAACCACTCTTTGATAATAATACTGTTTAATTTGTACATTGGTATAAGCGCACAACTTAAAATAAACAAAAAAAAAAAATATATAAGGAAAAATATAAAATTTAATATTTATATAATGAAACAATAAATAGCGGCATATTGTAAGATTATTTTACATCTTTCGATTATCTGTCACAATTAAATAACAATATGGTGTAAGATAATTTCGATTTTAGATATGCATTTATTTAATATTAAATATTTCTGTAAGCTATACAGAAAATATTTAATATATTTTGCAATAAGACTGAAACTATAAAATGTGCTTTTTATTATACAGAATTTATATAATTACTATTTTGTTAAGAAACAATTACAAAGTGAAAAATTTATAATGAATGCAAACTTGCCATTAATTTTTTAACATATGATTACTAAAACAAATTACTTGAATAAATACTTAATTTATAGAGTTCAACGCGAATAAAAAGATGAGATTTAAACTCATATTGTCTTTTCATTGTGACTTCAAATTTATATGTATAATTGTATTACGTTTGCACAGAAGAAATAAATTATTTAATATTGTTTATAATATAAAAATTTTTAAAGAACTTAGTTTCATAACAAAAATTTTTTTAAAACAAAATATACGTTTTACTTTAATTGTCAGTAATATACATAAATTATCAAAGTTAAAGAATGTTTAATGTAATGTGCCTTTAAAATATCGAATACATCTTATCAACTATTATGTTATATATATACTATCTGTTATATATTAGAGTATACATATAGTTTAAATGTATACCAGGTACTTAAAACCTATTATTTTGTCAATTAAGTAATGATTTAATTTACTTCCGTGCTATAACACATTCCTCGAAGTATTCATATATTTTCGTGTATTAAAGTAATAAATGCGATTATATTAAGACATTTTGATCTAAATTCTTATATTAACATTAAAATGTCTGTAATATTTACTATTAATTACACTGCCAATAATAGCTAATTCTGCCATGTTAAATATTATTTACAAAAATAAGATGATTGTTTATATCAATCTAAAAAAACTTTATATTACATATTCATTTTAAATTTTATTGTAAATTATAACTTTGATTACTTATATTATTTATATATTTGTAAACTAATATCTTTACAAAAAGAAATTGAATATATTACTACTAATATATTTAAGTAGTACATAAAGATGTATCTGTTTTGTAAATTTCATTTAATGTTCAATAAAAAATAGTGTTTTACAATCAACAAAAAAGCATTAAATAAATGTTTACTATTTTATAAAATAACAATAAAACAATATTTTAGTAATATTGCTAAGGAAATATGGAAGTATTAATAATTATTAAATTAATGCATATGATGATCAGTATCTAATATTAATTTGCCATAACATTTATTCAAATAAGAACAATCTGCCATCATAAATCTGAAAATTTTATATAGAAATATATTTATAATATATTAATATTAAATAAATTATACTTACCTATACAACAAAATTGTAAGAGGAATTGTACTAGCATGCCACAAAGAGTGAGCATCAAACATCCAAAAGATTGGTGCAAAATCTGCTATTTCTAATATGGTAACAAAAACTGTTAATATATTGAACCAGCCAATTAGATAAATATAAGATAATTTTTTGCGATTGCGATGCCACCATATCATTGTTATAATAAATGTTAAAAAACCTGTAATATAATTAGTCATAATTTTTATATTTAATTAAAAATGTTTCATTAATGGAAGAAATAAAAATACTTAAATTACCTATAACTATATTAAACTTCATATTATAATCATAATTAATGTAACCAGACCATAAATGAGATAGATGTGAATACAAAGTGCTAAGATATCCACATGTAATCACAACAAACAACCTATTTTTTTTATAAGTTATCCTAAAATGCATGAAGTAAAATAAAGAATGTATTTTTTTTAATATTATATCCTTATGTTTAATAATATAAATTACCTTAATAGCATACAATATAATAATGTAAGAACCATAATAAATGCACAGGAATAATCCATGACTTCTGTGAATGAAGTGTCTCTTGCATGAAAAATAGATGACCAAAACCATCCATGCATGCATATCTGAAATTAAATCTTTTAAAACTAAAAATATTTATGTAACAATAGAATTATATTTATTTAAATAAATACCAGACTAAAATAAGTCCATATATAAAACATAGGATAAGTAGATCCATATTTTCTTTTAAATTTCCAATACATAGTAATGTGAGCATAAAAATTTAATACAGAAAATATAACAGAAGCAGGTTCTTGACAGCCAAAAATACGAATAAATGGCCACTGAAATGAAAATCATTCAAATCAATTATTGAATCTTATTAAAACTTACATTTTGCTTTTTGTTACAAAATGTCATATACCTTTCCATGGAATTGAGGAACTTTTAACCCATGAGATGTAAAATAATCAACTGTCTTCCAAATACAACTATAACTACAATCTTCTTTACAAGACCAAAATAATAATCTTAAAGATAAGGGAGGTAATATTTTAAATTTTTGGTCTGTAAAATAATAAGTTGTGTCATCAGTAAATATATATTGCATAATAATATATAATAAAATATTAAAATATTTTCTTTGTTTGTTATCTTAATTTAATCGTTAGAAATTAATGTTATTAATTATATTTTCGAAATATATCACCAAATTTTTCCTCGTTACATTATTAAACATACATACCACCATCACAATTATTATTATGACATTTTTCAAGACATAAACTGTAAAACTGAGATCTATCACCTATCGAACCATCTATACTTGTTGCTAAAAACATTTGAAATGTCAAAATTGACAACCATTGTAATTTCGACATATTTCCTGCATGCTACTGCAAGCTCTACCTATTGTACCTTAAATTATATGTTACGATGTTAAGAAACCTTATAATAATACAGAAATCCAATAAAATCTTAAAGTTGTTGCCATTGGTTATAATTCTTATATACTACTAGAATACATTGTCTTTGAGCTTAACGTAATGATTTTTTTTTACTTAAATATTAAAAGATAAAATCAAAATATAAAAACATTGAATTATACAAATGTTTGAATACTAATATAACAAAAGAAAAAGTAACACAAAATAATAATTTCTATTAATTTATTTTAATAGATAAATAAAATTGTAAATATTTATTTTACAACGTCTCGTACGTAAGAAGTATCAAATATTGTGTAATTTGAATCACACACGCATACCAATATGTACATTTCAACATATTTATTTTTATTCTCATTTATATCTTTACATATAAAATAGAACAAACGATCTGTCATGGACGATTATATTTTTCAAATATGATATGCAAACAATATGAAACATAAATTTTTTGATAGTTAGACACACTTTGAAATGTACACACTTTTACATGGATTGTACAAGTATCTTGTGCAAAAGGATGAGTATTTTATATTAATATTAGGTCTCGACAATGCAGGGAAAACGGTGAGGAACCAAAAATATCTAGGTAATTTGTGGTTAAGTAAGTAAACAAATTTGTTTTCATACCGCTTTTGTATTCATAGACTTATTTAGAAGCGGCGAAAACAAAATTTACAAAGAATTACAAAGGTATGAATCCTAGTAAAATTACAACAACTGTTGGTTTAAATATTGGAAAAATTGACATAGCTGGTGTTCGTTTTAACTTCTGGGATCTTGGTGGACAAGAGGAACTTCGATCACTGTGGGATAAGGTAATTAATAATTTTACATGTACTTGTACATATTAAGCAGGTATATTTTTAATAAATTAATAAATTTTACATTTACAGTATTATGCGGAATCTCATGCTGTTATTTACATAGTTGATTCATCAGACCGAGAAAAGATATCTGAATCTAAAGAAACATTTGGTAAAGTATGAAAGGAACAGTATATACACTAAATTATAACAATCTAAATTATAACTAAACAAATATTTCTATTTCATTACAGATAGAGTTATTTCATCAGAACATTTAATAGGTGTACCACTTTTAGTCTTAGCAAATAAGCAGGATGTGCCTGATTGTATGGGTGTTAGAGAAGTAAAACCAATTTTTAATCAAAATGCACACCTAATAGGTAGAAGAGATTGCATGGTAATGCCTGTTTCTGCTTTGAATGGGTATGTAACTTCTTTTTATTTGAAATTTGTTTTATTATAACTAAATAAATTATATCATAATTATTTATATCCATATGATTTTATAAGTTATATATAATTGCTACAATGATATAAATGGTAATTAATAAATGAATAAAATATGAATCATAAAGAAATTATTTGTATTCTAACATAGTTCTAAAAAGAAATTATTTCAAATGTAATCTTATATTAAGTAGAAAAATGTAATAATTCATAACATGATATCGTGCCAATTTTTTATTTAATTATAAATTATTTCCATTAACCGTTTACCAAAATTGCAAATACCATATTTTAATTGCAATTTTAATTATATATAGGATTTTATGAAAAATATAAAACATCCTTATTGTAAATAATAAAATATCGATCAAATTATACAATATAATTTTGAATGTCATATATTGGTAAGATAAACATGTTATGAAACTTATAAATTATATAAAACAATTGCATCATGTAATTATTTATATAATACAAAAGGGATGGCATAGATGAAGGAATTCACTGGCTCGTGGATTGTGTCAAGAGAAACAATGATGTTCGACCCCCTCGTAATCAGAATGACAATTGTTTGTCTTAACAACACATTCCTGATTTGTTTTATAATATAAATCAATATATGAACAGTATTTTAATGTAAAAATTCTGTATATTTACATTAGAAACTACATTTTTACCAATAAACTTTGTTTTCTAATCTATACGAATTGAATTACTTATCTGTATCAATTTATATATGTGATAACAAAATGTTAATATACCTTTTTTACATTTTAAAAATTGGCTCTTTATATTTTATTTGTTATTATTTAATTCATTATTTGTTTAACTCACTGTAATATTATTATTAATGTGTGATAATATTATGTTTTCTTGTATATAAATATTCTTCTTTATTTAATATAATTAACAAATTCCTGAATTACTCTTCTAACTGATCTGTATTACTGATATCAAAGTAGCCGAGATAAGAGATAATGCCAACACCTTACGTCCTCTTCTGTTATGTTGGTGATAAAAAGTCTACAAAACTGGTAGTTCAGTTGTATACTAGAAAATATATGATTTGTAGTTTCAGTGTTAAATTTTTGTGCTAAACTTCTAGTGCATCATGTGGCCATATTATGAATCTGAAGATTGGAGTGTTTTACCACCAGAATTAAATAGAAGGTGATACTTTTATTATCTCTAGGATTTCATAGAAAAATTAATTTTTGATATATATAATCAATATATGATATTATATATATATAAATTATATACTTTAAATTATTTAATAAATATTTATTTATAACAAGTACGTAGTATAAGTTACTACATTAGTATATAATTTTACATATTATTTTATAAAAATACTTAGAAAATTTATTTAATACAAATGAAATAAGAAACAATTATATTATACAACAATTTATTGTAATTTATTATTTATTATTTAATTATTATTTATTTGTTGTAATATATAAAATATGTAAAAATTATACACATACACACACACAATATAACACTATATATATATATATATATATATATATATATATATATATATGTATATGTATATGTATATTACAGTTTCATTATTTTTAATGCAAATTGTGCAATGATGCTCAGTTTATGTATTTATATTTCATCATGAAGTTATAAACTGTTCTATGTTTAAAAAGTAGGCATCACTGAAAGGTATAATAATTTTCTTATGGGAGGGGAGGGGGAGAAGTGAAGAAACTGAAATATAAATTTTCAACTAAACAAAATAGTACAAATTTCGCGCTTTAGAGACGAACATTCATTGTTATTCACTACGTTGAACAAAAGTGTAAATAAGAGAGCTGTAATTAACACTGCAAAGGAAAATGGAACAAGAAGTTGGAAATTTGGGAAAAAACGATCTGTTATATCTGTTCGCTGACACTTCGATCAGACAGCATATGCATTACAGGAAATGGTCGCGGCAGTATTAACTAAATTATACACGGTATTATCGAGGAACAACGTCAGTTGAAAATGGGTAGCCATTTTGATTCTCGGTGCGCGAATACCACGGACCATCGTCGAAGAGTACTCGTCGTGCGATAGGGTGGACAACCGTGGACGTCCAACTATGTCCATGATTTTTTTCCCAGTTGATTAACCTCTCCCCCTCTTCCCTCCTGCGAGTCAAATTGTCACGTACGGTATGTATTGTTAACGATATAAATAAAATTAGAGAAGAAATACTCGGAATGCAATCGTGTATATATAAACCGATATACAGGCGGATATGCCAGGTGCGGAATAAAGACTGCAAAAATGAGTGAGGGCGCACAACTCGTGCCCTAGGAGGCGAGGCGTTTTTTTCCTTGCCGTATTTGTCATACGACGTTGCGTTGTGTAAAAAGGTGGGCGATATACGACAACGATAGAAATTCGAACGGTGCCTCTCGGCCCTTCGTGCGTACGTCGTGAAACGTCCGTTTACATAATTGCCGGGATCTGCCTGAAGTTTCCTGAAAACCAGCCGTCGTCCTTGACTTGGTACTGTTTGACAGCTAGAAAACTAACCCTTTCGTTCGATGCCCTTCAGTGCGAATGATCTTTTATATAACCGGTTCACACGTTCACACGTTTTACAATATGCTGCCGAGTTGCACGAGCCGTGCGACCGCGACGCGTTTTTATAGCACGTGAATTTGTGATCGAATGACATTCAAAAAGAACTAGGTAATATCCATTGCATGCATTGCACTCTTCTGATCTCGACTGCTTAGATTTTGCCAGCGGGGCCGATTATTTTGCATTCATATGTACTTTTTTCTGCAACGCGCCTAAAAACTAGGATACTCGAGTTTATGTTCTCTATTCGACAAATAGACCGATGTATTGCATTTGTTTTTCAGCCCGAACTGAGATCAAATTACAAATAACACTTGTATATCAATAGTTGTAAATATAAACAATTGTTTCTATTTGTAAGTTCATATGTGACAGACAAAGATAAACAATATACAATTACAATACAAATTACAATTAGAGAATTGCAATATACATAGAGTTACTTTTTTTCTTTGTATTGTCTAATATATAAATACAATTTTAATTTGTTCTTGTGTTACAGTGTATTGTTACATTGTATTTTTCATTTTATATTATCCAATAATTCTTTCCAATTTGAAAATTTAAAGATTTATAAAGGCAGAAGTAGAGAACATCAACTTATTTTTATTTATTTTATACTTATAGTTGTTTAAAGTTTTTATATCAAATAACATTTTATAGTTACCTATAATATTATGACCTTTTCTCAATAGGAAGAAAACAGCGTGCGTACCGTATTCATCTATACTTCATTTATTATTGCTGAAGTTTGTCACATATATTTGAGAACATCATTGAGAATCATGAATGCTTCAGAACACGGGTAATATATATTCTTTAACATTAAATTAATATTAATTTTATATAATGAAGAGATAACAAGATGATAATGTAAATTACCACTAATCTTTTGTATTTTTTCTGATACTACATTAATTTCAATAAAGTCATCTTTCTTAAATTTTAATCAAAGGAACAGTTTGTTATTACAATGATAAAAAGTATATTATTTCAATAGTAATTTATAATATTGCTTCAGAATAGTTTATTTGAAACAAGTAAAGAATAATTGAAATCGTATTAAGGGTATCATTGCACAACAAACAAAGTGGTATGTAAATGGTTTGTGTGTGTAAATAGCATGGGTGTGTACATTGCAGGTTTAACCCAGCCTTTAATATGGCCTCCATAAAACAAGCGTTTAATGAGGCAGTAGAAAGAGGTAAGTGTAATATCATTTATAAAATAAACAAAAGCGTACAATTGTTATAAAGTTTTTATAGAATTAAATATCATTGCTTGCATTTCCCATAAATTTTAATTTAATGCAATCATTATTCATAACTTAAGCATTTAATTTAATACAATCATTATTCATAGCTTGAGCATTCTACTAACATTAAACTTGATAACATGTGTATAATTTAAAAGTCTCAACAGTTAGAATGCCTGCACCAACTCGATTGAGGGATCTCATCAGACAAATAAGAGCTGCTAGAACTGCGGCAGAAGAAAGGACAGTTGTTAATAAAGAATGTGCTTATATCCGTTCAACATTCAGAGAAGAAGATAGTGTATGGAGATGTCGTAACATTGCAAAACTTTTATATATTCATATGCTTGGGTTTGTATTAAATTTTCCCTTTATATTCAATAATATAAGATTGATAATTTGATATTCTTGCTTTTATCAGAAGTAAGATTTTAAGTAATTTTATAGGTACCCAGCTCATTTTGGTCAACTAGAATGTTTAAAACTTATTGCATCCCCAAGGTTCACAGACAAACGAATTGGTTATTTAGGTGCAATGTTACTACTAGATGAACGACAGGATGTTCATCTTTTAATTACGAATTGTTTAAAAAAGTAATATTTGCATAAAATAATTTCAATATTTTTTTAAAGCATGCATAAGTATTTTGTAATGAAGTATTTTAAAATTTTAAATTTAATTCTTTTACAGTGATTTAAATAGTTCCACACAATTTGTTATTGGTTTGGCATTATGTACTTTGGGTGCAATCGCATCACCAGAAATGGCAAGAGATTTGGCATCTGAAGTTGAGAGGCTAATGAAATCAGCAAATGCATATATTCGGAAAAAAGCAGCACTTTGTGCATTTAGAATTATTAGACGTGTACCAGAATTGATGGAAATGTTTCTACCTGCTACTCGTAGTTTAATTACAGAGAAGAATCATGGTGTATTAATCACAGGTGTTACACTTATTACAGAAATGTGTGAAAACAGTGTTGATACATTGAATCATTTTAAAAAGGTAAGTTTTTTCTGTTTTAATATGAAATAGAAATATTACACAGGAACTAGTTAAATATTTAGTTGTTTGTAACTAGTAAAGAACATTCTATATATATATATATATATTTTTTTTTATACAGTTTACTTTTTTTACTGTTGTTATTTCTAGTTTACTAGTCTAATAGCTGCAAACTAGATTGTAGTAGCATTAACAGTTAAGCATTGAATTCATAGTCTTAGTAAAAATTTTTTCATTTTAACCAAATTGAATTTACAAAAAAGAAAAAGTTTATAATAAGAAAAGTAGTCTAATTGAGACAGAAGATATATCTGGTGTTAAAAACACAAAGAAATATAAAATATTTTATTAAAAAAGTTTTAAATGATTAATAATCTTATATAAGTGCTATTTTTTAATAACATTTTGCTCATAGTGATATTCATAATATAAGTATGGTTTTATCTTCCTAGGAATGCGGCCATCGAGAGGTAAAAAGCATATGAGCATTCTTTATATATTTTTGCATGTTATGCTTATTATGAATATTCTTATCTTTTATTTTATATATGTGTTTTTGTTTTATTTTATGCAAATGTTTAATTATGTATATTAACTGCTTTTTCAATATGAAATTAATGTGAAATACTTCATATGTGAAATATCAAAACATGTGCATGTATTTTAAAATTATAGTATATATATATATATATATATATATATATATATATATATATATATATATGAAGCACTTACAATATAATAAATAAAAATTTAATATTACACTTTTCTATTGCACGCGCGCGCGTGTGTATATGTAAAAGAATGTATTTTATATATGTATACAATATATAATAATAAAGCTTAGTTATTAAATATCTTCTTAGTTATATTATGAACATCAAAATGTAGCTGTTTGTGCACAAATAATGCAATTTGATTAATTTTACTTTTTGATGGCAGCTTATATCTGTTTCTTAAATATACAATGTGTATCTTTATTTTTGTATCTAGTATTAAATATTGCTTTTTGATAATTTCACTTTAAGAGATTTTAATGTGAAAATATGCAATATCATTCTATTGTAATTTGTTTTCAGATTTCTTGATTAAACTTTGTTCACATAAAATTATGCTAATAATATATTATTCAATAAAGATAAAATTATTATTTCAGATTGTGCCAAATCTTGTGAGGATTTTAAAAAATCTGATACTAGCAGGATATTCTCCAGAGCATGATGTATCTGGAGTATCTGATCCATTTCTTCAAGTAAAAATATTACGTCTCCTCCGAATTTTGGGACGTAATGATATCGATGCATCTGAAGCGATGAACGATATACTTGCACAAGTTGCAACTAATACAGAAACTAGCAAAAATGTTGGAAATACGATATTATATGAAACTGTATTATCTATTATGGATATAAAATCTGAAAGTGGGCTAAGAGTATTAGCAGTGAATATATTAGGTCGATTTTTATTAAATAATGATAAGAATATTCGATATGTTGCTTTGAATACATTATTAAAAACAGTTTATGTAGATACAAGTGCAGTACAAAGACATCGTTCTACAATTTTGGTAATGTCACATTATTTATATTCGTGTAACAACTAAATATTTCTTATATTTTTTTCGTTTTTTTCTTAGGAGTGTCTAAAAGATCCAGATGTATCAATTAGAAGACGAGCTATGGAGCTTAGTTTTGCACTTGTAAATTCGAACAATATTAGAAATATGATGAAGGAGTTATTACTTTTCTTGGAACGTGCTGATCCAGAATTTAAAGCTCAATGTAGTAGTAATATAGTAATGTCTGCTGAAAGATTTGCACCAAATAAGCGCTGGCATCTTGAAACATTATTTAAAGTTCTTGTTGCTGTATGAAATTTGTTATATCAGTATTATTGCTCTCTTTAGTTATATTTTAAATCTTTAATATTATCATTTTCTTTGTTTTCTAGGCTGGTAATTACGTTCGAGATGACGTAGTAGCGTGTACCATTCAATTAATTTCAGAAACGCAGTCACAGCAAAGTTATGCTGTCAGCGCCTTATGGAGAGCATTAGAAAAAGATACATCTGATAAGCAACCATTGGCTCAAGTAGCAACTTGGTGCATTGGTGAATATGGTGATTTATTATTATATGGGCCACCATCAGAAGATATAGATACTCCAGTTGATGTATGTTTATTTGTATGCTTTATATATACATGTTATATATTCTTCAATCTTTATGTGACAATTAAGTTGATTAAAAAATATTAAATAAAATTAATTTTTTTTACCATTATTAGTTAACGGAAGATGAAATTATTGACGTCTATCAAAGGTTACTCTGGAATCCACAGAACACTGTTGTCACGAAACAATATACTTTATTGTCTCTCACAAAACTTAGCACAAGATTTCAGAAGGGAAATGAGTAAGCTAGATTTAATTATAAAGATTTAATTATCATTACTATCACATTATTCTTACATTCATTTTTCTTAGATGGTACTTATGTAATTCTTTCTTGTATGTATTTCAGAAAAATTCGTCAAATAATTGATACATTTGGAAGTAATTTACATATAGAATTGCAACAACGAGGTATTGAATTTTCACAGTTGTTCAGAAAATATGATCATTTACGACCTGCATTACTTGAAAGAATGCCTCCTATGGAAACTGCAAGACCACAAGCTAATGGAATTATTGGTATGGTAAATGGTGAACCAGAATCAGAAGAAGACAAATCTTCAGTTTTAGAAGCAAGTACTCCACCATCTGATTCAGTAAGTTTTTTGTTAAACATTTTATAAAAAAAAATACATTCAATTTTTCAACAAAGTTTGATGTTTTTTTCATACTTTTATAGAGTGCACTTCTAGATTTGCTTGGTACCACTGACTTAGGAATAACACCTTCAGTATCGAATAAAAATTCATCTGCGAATTCAACAAATGTAGTAAACAATAATGATCTCTTGGACTTACTTGGTAGTTTGGATTTAAATGCACCTACATCTACTTCTACACTGCCACAGGCACAAACGCCATCACAAATATTTAGTCCTACCAATGCAACAAACTTCTTAGTAGATGGCTTACTTAATTCATCATCAGTTCAAAATGGTTTGTACAATTTAATAAAGTATTTATTTCTTATTAATAATACAATACAAATTTTATTTTATAACTCTAGATATACTTTCTATGGTTGTATTGGACAAAGCAGGACTTAAAATAACCTTCAGATTGGAAAGACCACCAGACATTGCTGATTTATTAATTATCAATATGTCAGCTCAGAATTCTGGAAATGCTATACTAACTGATTTTCTGTTCCAAGCAGCAGTTCCTAAGGTAGTAATTATTTTTGTATTTACGTTTATGGATTTGCATTAACAGATTATTCTTTATATTTTATTATTCAGACATTCCAATTACAAATGTTGTCACCATCAAGCACAGTCATTCCTCCTTCTGGACAAGTTTCTCAAGTATTGAAAGTTACGAATATCAACAAAGTAAGTTTATGTAATTTTAATATTCTGTTTAAAAATTTTTATAGATGTATTTTGTTTTGTTATTAATCATTCATATATATAGGTACCTCTAAGAATGAGATTACGTATATCTTATACTGGACCAACAGGACCAGTTTTGGAACAAACGGAAGTAAATAATTTTCCTCCCCTAACATTACAGTGACAAGATATATTAAGGAAGACAATTGTACATATGCCTATCTAAATAAGTAATTGAGTCTTAAATAGACTGAAACCCAATTTCATCTTTTCATCGGCTAAAATGAAAATATATTTGTAAAATGACACGTTCGATAAAAAACGTTTATCCATTTATTAATTTGGTAATTTGTAAAAAATAATCATTGAATCTGATAAGATTTAAATTTATGATGAATTACGTTTTTTCTTTAATAAATATCAAGATTTTCATCTGCTCACAAGACATATTTTATACTTGGAGAATAGCTAAATACGTAATTTCTTATAAGTATAATTTTTGTAAATACATTTGTACACAATTCTTTTTAAATTTTGACTTTATACTGTTTCACTTTATGTAACAAAGTATCTTCCAAATCTTTAAAATTTATGCAATAAACAATTATTTTTACTATTGTTAAAACAAGTTTTGTTAATAAATTGTTTAATTGCATTATAAAATAATTATTGAAATTTTATAATCCATTTAAATTGGCACTTGTTGAGCAGATGGTATAATATTCATTTTAAAGTCTTTCAAAAATAGTAAAATTTATTATTATAACGAAATTATCAAATATTGAAAAAAGGAAAGAAAGGAATGTAAAATTTCTCTTGTATTATGCTGCATGTATTGTGAGATGTGTAAATATTTTCTCTAATTAAATAATAGACAAATAGAATAATATTACATGCAACACTGTTATTTTATCTGTTGAATTTACAATCTTATAGCTTCTGATTTAGCATATAATTTCTCGTATAGGATAATTGAAACAAAAAAAAGCATATGAAAAAAAATACGTATGAAAAATTATTGAAATCACTTGATAATGCTGGTGAAACGTGTTTGTCATAAAAAATGTTGCTGCCTGATCATCAACGACAAGCACATAAACCTTGCTGTAATAATTGATCTTTTCTACTATATTTGTAAGTAATAAATGACACGATTGCCTTGTAAATAATTGAATAATTGAATAATTGAAATGACATAGAAATAATTAAATTCTTGTTACGAGGAATGTAAAATGGAGTTCTTTATTACATATATGAATCTTTATTACATTTATGATGCAATTATCATGTCAAT
This sequence comes from Tetragonisca angustula, assembly GCA_036937485.2. Lineage (NCBI taxonomy): Eukaryota > Metazoa > Arthropoda > Insecta > Hymenoptera > Apidae > Tetragonisca > Tetragonisca angustula. The sequence continues at coordinate 300,079 of JAWNGG020000121.1, read as the reverse complement.
AATTAGTAAAACAGCATTACTTCTTTCATAAAAACTTTTTTTAGGTGAGAAAGGAATTACACATAAATACATATACATGTAGCGTGTACGTTTGCTATACCCCATATTTGCGTCTGCTATGGGTGATGTTTATACTGTTTTGAATGTATTTGGAGTATGTGACATCATTGGAGGGCTGAATTCTGGTTGTCAAATTATTTTACATATACGTGTTCATTTACTAAATCATTTAAAATTATTAACAAATTTTTCCCATTTCATAACAAAATTAAATTCATATACAAGTTTAAAATTAAAAAAAAAAAATTCTTTTGTTCTGTTTTAAATATATTACATTTTTATTTATTTGAAAATACAATATTAGGAATATTAAAATTATATTTTCTGAAAATGATAAAAACGATTACAGCAATTTTATATTGTTAAAAAATATTTTTAGATAATATTTATTTAAACAATCAAGCACAAAAATATTCAAATATCTAACAAAAGAAATTATATTATTAAATTGTATTATTAATAATTTTTGCTTAGTAACATATAATTTAAAAGAAAACATATATTTGTGTTTTGTGAAATCACAAAAAATATAGTGGAAATAATGACATAAAGAAGTATTTTTACATTCCTTTTTATTGTAAGATTTAGTTAAATATGTAGAAAAATATAAAATTCAATTCAAAAAAGTTAAAAATTTCAATTCTTAATCTTTTAATTTAATGAATTTGAAAATTTGTGTGAATTGAACGAATTTGAAACAAAAATTCATATCTTTTTATACATGTTATTTCTTCCTATGTGAAGTAAATACTTGATGAATATGCGTCTAAATAATGCGAAGCAGAACACAATAAATTGCGTAAAATAATATTAAAAAGCAATAGTAAATCTTACTTAACAAGTATTCACCTTTTTCAAGATTTTATGTAAATGAAATTATGCAATTGTACTTAATTGTATTTAATTTATCTTATGCTAATGGAATTGTATAAGTATGTCGAGTTTTAAGCGCAATTAATTTTAATATTGTAAAATGTCTAGTACTTTGAATGACTAAGTTAACAAATGTTCTTCTACTATTTTTTTTTTTCTAAATTTCTTTTAAAGTATAATTATCATAACATATTAGTAAAAAATGTATAACTGTATGCATTTTAGCTCCGTCCCTTATATGTTGTGCGCTATGAATGCGATGTATAATTCTAGAACAGGTGGGTGTGTTTCTGAGTGGCCTTGTCCTAAAGTCTGTGACACAGTGTCAGCCCTTCAATGGGTGTACCCTGCCTACTTGTTCTCAATATTAGTTTTATAAATATAAATATATATATATATATATATAAATCAACAGTGAGGATATTGAATAATGATAAAGATGCTGTATATATACTTTCTAGAAACTCAAGGTGTGAAAATAAAATGTATTTTTATTCCACTACTTTTTAAAGAATATTGTATTAATAGTTACATAATTATTTCAATTATTTTTAAATTATAGTTCTTGTTTTCATGCTATGTGTATATTAAGATATAGTAAAAATATAAAGATAAACTTTTTATTATATTTTAATCAAAAATGTTCCTTATTATTAATTACATTTTGCATATATCATTTTTTTTTATTATAATTATTATGTGTAATATGTAAATATGATTTATTATTGCTGAGACTCAATAGGGTTACATCCAACTTGATTGAATAATCTGTCTTTGATTATTTGTGCCATTAATCCGTGAATAATTTCAATAGTAGTCTTACAGCTATCTCTTGTTGCTTTCATTAACTTTTCTACAGTACTGCGATCATGAGGATCTGTTCCACCTAAAATAAATCCTCTTCCAAGTGCAACCTCTGATTGTTCAAGTTTATCTGACAAATCGAATATTTGTCCAGTAGTGTAATCAGCATTTGTTAGAAGACTAGACGAGCTTAATGTATTCACCCAGTATTTATTCCATAAAGAATCTAGTAATCTTCTATCTAATGATGATTTAAAATAAGAAACTTCTAAAGAATAATACTGTTTACAATGAACACCAAAATCTTCAATCTTATTCAATGGTATTGTTTGATATTCAGATGGTTCCTCATTTGCTGGTTTATATCCCTTTTTGTACCAAATAATCTTTTTATTATTTATTTCTAATATGTAGTATAAATACTAGCGAATATGTATTACCTTTGGATAAGTTCTAAATGCACCCAAGCAAACTTTGCCAGCAGATATTGTTCTGACAGGATCAATTACAATAGCAACAAATGGTTCTTGAAAATTTTGATTGAGCATTTGAGTAGATACGTCAATACCTGATAACCAGCATCCGTAACCAGGATGACTATGATACCATCCAATAGCATTTTCTTGTCTTCCAACCTTAATAAAGAAGGCAATAAATATTTCACTATGAGCAGTTGTTAAATATAAATATTGTTATTTAATAATAATATTTCATAGTTAAATAATAGTTGTGATAATTGAAATAACTATAATAATTAAAATGTACTTGTTTAGCTGCTTCTATATATGCTGTCATATATTCATATGCTTGTGCTTGTGCATTAACTCTTGTTTCTGTGCCTTCTACAGGCAATGCAAAAGAATCCATAACAATCATTGTATTCGCTGCAACTTTCCCAAGCAGAAGACCCATTACTTCTAAAGTTCCTCCAGAACGAGCATGCATAACCATTTTCAGTAATGCTAATGCAGAGATCTTTATATCTTTAAAAAAATGAGGGCTGAAACATAACCGATATACTTGAAAATAAGAATCACATATTTTAGTATTGATATAAATATTTAAAAAATAACATACTCTTTCTCCCATGGTTTTGCGGCTAATATATCTTGTTGTTCTTTGCGATCATATCTATAGATCTCATCAACAGTGCTAATTGTTTCAATATTATTTGATATTTCCCATGTCTTTTTAGCAATGGTGCTTTGATCAGAAGAAGTACTTGCCATGTTTGATTCCAGATGTCAAGTTCTAAACCAAATAAAAACAGTTTCAACTAATTTTATCAATTTGGCATTTTAGCAATGTTTTTCTTGATATTATGATTTTAATATATAAATATATAAATATATTACTATTTAGGGTAGATAAGATTGATTTTTTTCAATTGTAATCAACGTGATTTGAATTACAAAAAATAAATAAATTATTCTACTGATTATATGTTAAATTAGATATTGAATATTTTAGTAATTAAACATCAAATCACTAAACAACAAATTCATTCACATGATTCAAATTTCTGTATTTATTCTTTGAATGTTTAATATAAACATATATTACTTGAATTACTGTCCGATACAAAAATTAAAAACAATTAAGAATCACACTTTTGTCACTATACTAATGATAGACTACCACCATGTTTTTTAATACATCATATTATTAACGCCATCTATCAATAAATTTTCTGTTATTTTTTCGCGGCAAGTGTTAATTGAATATTATAAATTATTTGTAATATCTAATATCGTAATTTATACAATCTAATGCAATTTTTTTCTATTTCATTAACTGAAGATTTAACTGTCGTATCTTAACCTATTCTGATTTTTTCATCACTGGTATTTGCTTTCATGAAAAATACTTTATGGAAAATACTTATATTGGTTCAATTAACTGCGTTTGTTGAAGAAATGAAAAGAAAAAGAAAAATTTTTTGGAGAATTTACAAAGAATTTTGTTTCACGAAAAAAATAGCAATTAATTCACTGTGTGTGCTGGAACGTTGTGCGCAACATTTCACGAAAGTTGTTCCTAATTATTACATGCCATCTTATACGATATTTTTAAGATTAAATAAAAAATTCATAGGATTATAAATTAAGAATAGTAAATGCTTTATTTGTACATTGTAGAATACAGTCTTTTTATTAAGTTCTAATAGATAAAGTCCTAATAAATAAATAGCAGTATTATAAACAACTAATAGTTATTTTTATGGGCTTAGTATCAACTTAGTAAATACAATTAGTAGTCTTCTTCATCATATCCATATCCAAAGTCATTTTCATCTTCTGATCCATGGTGTCCAAGCATTTCTCCAACAGTCATTTCTGTGGGATCAGCTTCAACATCCTCATCAACATAATCATCAGTTTCATCTGCTTTGTAAAAAGAAAGTATAAGTACTTTGGCTAAGAATTTTACATAAATGAAGACTTATATAGCTCATATACCCATATCTAATGAAGTATCCACTCTTGGTAGTATAGATTCAGTCGTGTTAGTTTCTATTTCAACTGGCATTTGGACTTCTTCGTCTTTTCTTGGAGTCTGAGGTTTAGTTACACGAGGTTTCTTTACTACTGGTGCGTTTGGCTTATCTTGAGTTTCTAATGAATTAGAAACACTGGATCTATAAAAGTAGACAATCAATTAGATATACAATATGTTTTTTTTATAGAATCATAACACCTAATAATATTACATACTAACATTTTACTAGAACTTGATGAAATATTTATTTCTTTTTTCGGCGATTGAATTGGTTCTTCAATTTTTTGTTGTTCCTTAGTCGAATTAACATTTAAACTTTTTAATACCTCATAATTAATTTTAGATGATATTTTTTTCTCCTGCAACATTTTTTCAATCGCTTCTCCTAATAAAATGATAGAAAAATATAATAAATTTCAAAAATCAATGACAAATTAATATTGTAAAATTTATAAGAAACATAATATTACCCGCAGTATTTGCAGGCGCTTGACTTTTATTACGTTTAGTAGTCCGCCGTCGTTTCTTTTCAGGTTTGCCTTCTTCTTTCTCTTTCTGCCGTCTTTCCTCCTTTTCTTTTTGCTGAATTAAATATTCGGCATTTACTTTATTCCATAAATTGTGTTTAAATTGTGCTTCTTTTTCTGACATAATGTAACTATCTAACTCTTCATCATCGAAATCAGCAACGTCAATCTCTCCAGAGTCCTAAAATAAAAAAATATTAATAAATAAATGATAACTACTTTTATTAAAATTAATTTTATTTACATTTTCAAAATTTGTGTTCACTAAGTCTTTCATTTCATTTTCACGATCATTTGTTGATATTAACCCCATAGATGCAAAGTTTGGACCTTTAAATAATTACACAATTTTTTAAAACAATTATATAATATAACATAATAAAATTTTAAAAACTTTTAATTTCTACCTAATCCAGTAATTAATTGATCGTTTATACTATTGGGTCCATGATTTTGAAGATCATTATCAGGGTCATCTACATCATTTCCAACATAATTTTTAATTACATCTAAATTGCTTTCTCTTACAAATCTATCTGTATCTTCTTTTTCTATAGAAGCAACTGAAAATTAATATTTTTTAAATAATTTTTTTATAAAAGGAGTAAAATAATTAACTGATTTTAATCGCTATTACAATTACCATCTTTGCGTTTTCTTGTTTTTCCTAATCTGTGTTCTTCCAATTGTTTATCAATTTCAGCTTGCAATTCTTTTATTTCTGTATCTATATTTAGCTAAAAAGAAAAAATGAGAAAGAATTATATATATGTACATGTATTGCAAAATAAAAAAGATTCTATACCCTTTGTAATCGTTCTTTATCTTTTTTCCGTGCTGCTTTAAAAGCTGGAGGATCTTGTTCTTCCTCCAAATCGACTGTCATGAATTCTTCAAGAGTCAATGCGCTTGAAGGTGTATCACCAAATTCTATAAGCCTTTTAACGTACAAAAATTTATTTAAAAATTTTCAATATTCAAAAATTTTATTTAAAAATTTTACCTTTTGCGCAATGTCGATTCATGCACTTTTACGATTTTAATAATATCCGCAGGTGACCTATTGAACTCGTGTAATCGAGCAGCCATCAACAAAGCTTTAAAAAGAAATAATATTTTTTGAATATCAAATTTAAAATATTCACAGCAATTAATGTATAAATTATAACAAAAACTTAAAAATGTACAAATTAAAATGTAAGTATTTATATTAAAATAAATTATGAAGAAATTAATCTTTTTCTAATACCAGCACCACATAATCCTGACGGCCTTCGTCCACTGTGAATACTATCTTTTTTCATTCTTTGAACTACTCGTAAAGCCGTCATTGATACTTCGTGAGTTTTTTCACCAAACTCCAATTTATTTGCGAATCTCATGATATATAAACATGGATCTACAAAAAAATATAATATCAATTATATATAAAATTTAAAAATTCATCGCACATTAACAAATTCATATTAACATAATAGTTATAATTAATAATTAATTAATTTATAATTTATAATACTTGTAACTATTTATATTAACATAATACTTATAAGAATTCTGTTCTTACAGCATATTGTACATTCTTTTGTTACTTTTATTAAAATGTAGAGGGTATGATAGCGAAAAGAATAAAAATTATATCATTTCTGAATCTTTCATTTAATTTATTGAATTTATTTTATTAAAACTTCATACATTACATTTATATTGTACATTATTGCCTGTAAGTAGATATCACTTGTGAAGTGTGTATATATATATATATATATATATATATATATATATATATATATATATATATGGGTTTACGTTAATATTGTTAATTAGTTGCAGCAGCATACTAAAGAAAATTATTAACTAAGATTATTTCTATTGAATGGACAATATATTATACGGTATACAATTTGTGTAATGTGTATTTATGTTTTTAGATTTTGGTGATATAATCGTTAACGACAGATCCCCAATTTGAAAATTTATAAAATTATGAAAATACAGGGACATGTAAGGCATATATGAATATATATGCGATTCTTTCTCTGGAAATTCGCTTTAAGCGGCTGAAATTAGAATATATAGTATATGGTAAAAGATTTATTAAGTATTTACAATTTTTTCAAATTATATAAATAATAAATCTATTATTACATAATAGTTCCAATTAAAAGAAGCGACTTTTCTCTCAAAACTGTTTTCCCGTCTTACACAGTATGCAGATTACAACATGAAGTTGAAAATTGGGAGAATTTTTTAGGTTTCAATTTTACTTTCCCAAAGTGTATTTCGACAAGAAAAAGAAATTTTAATATTTGTTAAAAATTTTTATATTTATTATCATTATATTTTGTCCAGTTAAAACAAATGAATTATTGTTAACATCTTTTTATTATATACAGTACTGTCTCGTTAACTGACTACAAATTGGAACTGAATTTTGTCAATTAGGAAGGAAATGGTCTATGCCACAAATTACGTGTGCTTCAGCGTGAAATAAATGAATTTCTGAGGAACAATGATAAATGAACATCAGAATTCTGACAATTAAAATATATGTACAGAGTTATGCTCCGTGAAGATGTAGATTTAAAGAAGAAATGGCAGGAACGACAATAACCAAGTTAATACGACAGTGCTGTTATTGCAAAGAAAAATTCTACGTCAAGGCGAACACCCTGTATACACATGCTGCGCAGATCGAAGCGTTTTTGAGAACCACCAGATATATGAACGCGCGTGCCCTAAGTTGCCTATCGACCGATGTACGGAACTATCTAACCAGCGCCCGTCTGACATGGCGCCCATGTAACTGAAATCCAAAATCGTTCCGTGCTACACAATTTTAGAAAAAAAAAAAGACGGGCAATCAAGTTTGAAAAGTGACAATGGCTATGTCGAACCTTTACTCGAAAATATCAACGAAGCCGATGAAACGGTTCCAGGACAACGTCACAGTCAAACAGACTAATCCATGGTTAAACGGTGAGAGACTATTACAGATATAAATAAACATAATATACATCATTTAAATACTGTTCACACATTTATTGGGCCAAATCGGACAAACAAGAATGGGAGAGAAACTTCTCTGTTTTTGTTTCATTTAACGATATTCGAGCAAGGTTGCGTCTACTTCGCAATGTTTGTTTCTAATTCGAAAAATATAACAATATTTCAATAACAATTTGAGACTTAAAACGTTTTATTCAAATATGCATTCGTCAGGTGTAATTTCGATTAATTGAAAAATGATAAATGATACACGAACTAGCAAATGTAATGTTTTGCAAAGTAATATACGAACGCAAAACTACGTGATATAGAAACTTTGAATGTATAAAGTATTGGTACAAACTGAATTTTATATATTTTTATTCAAACCTTATTTTTATATAAATATTTTTAACACAATAAATTGACTAACTAGAAGATGTGTAGTTTAAAAGATAACTTTTTAAGATGCATTCGTGCATTCATACTTTGACATTTAATTTTGGCCACTTTTTTCTATGTTACATAGACGAAGTTAAAAAACAGAAATGCAAAAAATTTATAAATCAATGATACAGCGTTTATATAACATTTACTAACTTGTATTTTAGTTTAAATCGATAAATATATGTAATTTGAATTTCAAATTATTTTCTGTTTCAAACAATTTTCATTGTTATATTATCGTAGAATAATTTTGTCATTTTATATGATAAATAATGTTTTCTGCAAGAATTAATTTAACGAAAATTTGAAATCGCTTTTGACAAATGAAAATATTGCATTTATTTTACACACATATCACGTGAATCGCAAAACTCGTACGGAATTGTACGAATGAAACCGGAACAAACCGAACCTAATATGCATCATTCGAAATCTTTATATTTACTCACAGATGAGTTTTGCTCAAGATGTGATGTTATATGCACATATGTGGCAGATATATACATGAGTATATATATGTGTGTGTGTGTGTGTGTGTGTGTGTGTGTATGTGTGTGTGTGATGTTGAATATGAGAAGGGTTCTTTGAGGCTACAGTGATAGCAAATATTTATTATGTTATAATAGAAGTAAAATTATTCAGAAAAGTGTGGAATAATGTATACTAACGGTAAAATTTTTAATGATCTTACTTTACGTTCATTTTAATTGAACCATCACTAAAAGATGATAGATTACACAACATCTTAAAGCGATGGTAAATAAAAATAATGAATACACGAAAACAAACTTTGATTAGTTATGAGAGAAATAATCTAATTTAGAGATCTCGAACCTTATTACATGTTATTGTTTTTCATAACCTCTATTTACTTTGTTGATGAAATTATTCAAGCAGTAATATCAGGTATTTTCGTGTATTCTAGCTTAGTATAATTGAATTAATTATCTGAGGAAATAACGTATTAACTATATTACTGACGAATTAGTGAAAATTAATATAGAATGATATTATTTGTGTAACTTTATCATTGGCATATGCTTTTGCTTGGCAAATTTTTGTTACATTTAATTTTTATGTAATATTTAATCAGTCCACTTTTAAATTTAATTTTCATATAACAAAGATTTTGAGTTATGATATTTAAGAATATTTTAACTCTGTTAAACTTTTTCATAATGTTTTATATGTGTGTAACAATAAGATAACTTTTAACATAATTTTGCTTAGACATATTGTTTGATTTTAATAAAAATACAAGTACAGAATAGGAAGAAATTTTAAAAGCTAATATTTCGATATTATGTATGTTTTAGCAGAATCACCGATTCCTGTATCAGATTCACCACCAACTGTAAGCCCGTTATCTTCTTTCATTGTATTACAACGTGAAGGAACGATAAACCAGCCAATTAGTGCACCTGCGTCACCTTTGTCTTCCTTATCATCTCCTCTAACACAATTGAATTTGTCATCACCTGAAGACTGTACACAAGATCCTAATTGGCAAGCAACGAAACCTACAGTTCGTGAACGAAATGCTGCCATGTTTAACAATCATTTAATGGCTGATATTATATTTATTGTTGGTAGTCCAGGTAATCAATCGTAAAACCATTGAAATATATATATAATATTTTAACAAACAATAAAAATGATTTAGGATATAAGATATATTAAATAATAATATATATGGTAATTGTTCGATATAGGTCACATACAAACTATACCAGCACATAAATACGTTTTAGCTACTGGTAGTTCTGTATTTTATGCCATGTTTTATGGTGGACTAGCAGAGAATAAAAGAGATATTGAAGTACCAGATGTAGAGCCTGCTGCTTTTCTTGCTCTATTAAGGTAAATATAACTCTATTAATATTTTTAGCTTAAATTATTTATTATTTATTCACTACTTATTTGATTATTTTTTTCTCAGGTACATGTATTGTGATGAAGTACAATTAGAAGCTGATACAGTGTTAGCAACTCTTTATGTTGCTAAAAAATATATAGTCCCTCATTTAGCAAGAGCATGTGTTAATTATTTAGAAACAAGTTTAACAGCAAAGAATGCATGTTTACTTTTAAGTCAGTCTCGTTTATTTGAAGAACCAGATCTTATGCAACGTTGCTGGGAAGTTATAGATGCTCAAGTAAGTTTAAACAAAGGAATGTTGAAGTCTCTTACTTTTAACGATAATTTAAATGTAACATTAAAGAGTAAATCAAACTCTTCAAATTGTTTGAACAACAAATTACATGATTCTGAACAGCAATTTATTCAAAGAATTACAAAAATTAATAATTATGGAAATGTAAAAAATAGACTGTCTGTAGTATCCCATTGCTTCAGTTTATCTGAGAATAATTGTTGTTCTAAATTTAACAACAAAAGATTATCATTTTCATTATTTCGAACTAGAAGTGAACCTTATTTTCCAGATAATAAGTTAGAAATTGAAGTAACACAAAATGTAACTTATGAAGATAATTTTGTAGAGGAATATGAACATAATAGAAATGATTATAATGACTTTTCTAAAATAACATGTGATATTAATCCAATAATTACTTAAAGAATTTATAATACTTATTCTGTATATTAAAAAGTTTAAGATATAGAATTGCTTATCCCTTTTTTAATTAAATTAACTAAATATTTGAAAGACTGACAAAGAGGTGTAAAAATATATTTTTTAATTTATAAATTAAAAAATTCGCTTTTAATCAAAATTTGTTTAAAACTTCATTTAAAATATTTCATTAATTAATTAAAGATAGAATTAAGAAAGATTTATAATAAGCAATTTTATAAAGTATAAAAATAAAATACTCCAACAAAATTTTTTTGTAACATTATATACTATATCATAATTATTTAATTAATTTTTTGCATACATATATAATCATTATACATTAGTATTCATAAAATAGTTAATTGTAATATTATATTATTAAATTAAACATTTTTTAAAAAAGTATAAAATTAGTTTCTTCACGGAAGTAGTACGTTTAGTATAAATATTTAAAATAGATTTTTAAAAATTTGTTTTTACTTTTAAACAATCTCATATCATTTACCAGAAACTTTTTTTTTTAGAAAATACTGCCTAATATTTTCGAAAAATTGAATTTTGATTGAATTATTGAAATTAATTTTCATTTTTTATATAATTTATTTTTTTATATTTCATATATATTGATTATATTTAAAAAATTTCTTAGTATTTTTGTGAGATTTTTAGAATTCTAAGTGTATTTTTTGATTTAGAAAGAAACAGATATATTTTTTGCCTTTTCAGATATAATCAGTCATACAAATTATTAATTAATTCCATCGAGGATAATCATTATTCAATTATCATAAATTTTTCGCAAAATAAAGTTGGTCAGTCTTGTAGTAATAATAATATGAATGGTTCATATAATAAACATAAAATTAATGAAAATTAATCATTCTAGATATCTCATCTAAGATATAACTTTTTTTAATCATAAAATGTTCGTCAAAAAATAAAATATATTCTTTTTAAGTTTGTATATCATAAAATTTAATGTAACATAGGCAGAAATGGCGCTAAGATCAGATGGTTTCGTGGATATTGACATTCACACTCTTGAATCAGTACTTTCTCGAGAAACATTAAACTGTAAAGAAATACATATATGGGATGCTGCATTAAGATGGGCTACTGCAGAATGTATTCGGCAAGAACTTGAACCTTCATCGGCAAATCAAAGACGATCGTTAGGTAAATATCTAGATCAAAATTAAAAATCAAAGGTTAGTATTGTTCATGTTTTTTTCATTCTAGGATCTGCTTTATATTTAATTAGACTTCCTGCCATGAATTTGGAAGAATTTGCCAATAGTGCTGCTCAGACTGGAATCTTAACACAACAAGAAACAATCGACGTCTTTTTGCATTTCACTGCTAGTAATAAACCTCAACTTTGTTTTCCTATTAAACCTCGACAAGGTTTAAAAACTCAAGTAAGTACTATGAAACGAAATCATTTATCTTTAATAGTTCTGTAATAGTTTGTAATAGTTAATGTATATAAGATTAAGAGCTTGTACATGGAATAATAAAACCAAAATTTCAAATACTTTATTTGCAGGTTTGTCATAGGTTTCAGTCATGTGCATATAGATCAAACCAGTGGCGTTACAGAGGCAGGTGTGATTCAATTCAATTTAGCGTTGACAAAAGAATATTTGTTGTTGGTTTTGGACTCTATGGAAGCTCATCTGGTGCTGCAGATTATAATGTTAGAATCGAACTGAAAAGATTGGGATGTGTTTTGTCTGAAAATAGTACGAAATTTTTTTCGGATGGTTCGAGTAGTACATTTCATGTATATTTTGAAAATCCAATTCAAATCGAACCAGAATGCTTTTATACAGCTAGTGTAATCTTGGATGGAGGCGAGTTAAGTTATTTTGGTCAAGAAGGCATGTCAGAGATAACAGTTGGTAATGTAAACTTTCAATTTCAATGCAGTTCAGAAAGTACGAATGGTACTGGTGTACAAGGAGGACAAATACCCGAATTAATTTTTTATGGACCACCAGTAGATGACTGATGGAAATTTATTACAGAAATAATGGTTTAACTGATGGTCTCTAAAAATTTGTACCTTAATATCGTTCCACATTTTGTATAATTGTTATTTTAAGTACTATCTATTTTTAAATTGATGACAAATGTTGCGTAATAGATGCACTCTTAAATATTAAATATTTATACTTTAAATTATAATCATAATGAATAATTCACAGAAATTATAATTTTATTATTATTGTTCTATCAACCAAATATAAATATTCCTTTATTTTAATTCAAAGATTATATTAAACTTTCAAATTAAGTATTTCATAACAATCTCATAAAAATTTATTTTCGTAAAATTGAAGTAATAATAGAGATACTTATATGAGATATTAAATAATAAAACAGTATTAAATAACAATTAAGGAAACAAATATTTTATTACATTTAAATAAGAATTATGTTTTAAATTAAAATTTTACATAAGAGTGTATCTATTACCACTTTTAATGTATTCAGATATTTATGCTTTATTTTTATTTTTTTTTTATTTTTTTTTTTTTTGAAAAAAATTATGTTTTTTATAATTTAAATACTTGAAACATTATTTGTAAATATGCAATGAGTGAAGTATATGAAATACTTGTTAGATAACGTGAAAAGGAAAAATATGTAAAAACAATCTTTAAATTAATAGAAAATTGAGAAAGTTAATAAGTGCTATTTAAAAGGATTTATTATCTTTAAAATTATTGTTAAATAAAAATATAAAAGAATAAACAAAGATCAATTAATTTTGGAAAATATATTGTTATCGCAAATAATTAATTCTCAATTAAGAAATGCTAATATAAAAATTATAATTTTTTTTAAATTAAAATACATTAAAATTTCAAATGAACAATGTACATTATCATTTTACGAAGGAGAATATATTGTTTTTACGAACATAAATAATATTGATTTAATGTTGCATTCATATATCACATATTTTAAAATATACCATACTTATTGGAAAACATTATAAACAATTGTAGAATAGTATAATGATTGAAACTGCCTATGCAAAATGTTTTCTATTTTAACATTATCTTATTTTTTATATCATATCAATAAGAAAGAAAAGATGCATTTTACTTTCTTTATTTTTTTACTCTTTTTAGATTTGTTGATTTCATAATATATACAATTACATAGAGATGATTATTAAATTATTAGAAGAAATATTTAAATGTGGATCCTTAAAGCAAAATAGCATTTTTGTATACAATATAAAATTCATAATTTTATATTGTATACAATATAAAATTCATAATTTTATATTGTATACAATATAAAATTCATAATAATATTTTATATAGACATTCTAAGATATTTCAGTCATGTTTATATAATTTTATAGTTTATTATAATCTATATAAAAAGTAGAAAAAATTCTAGCATAATTTCGAGATAAAGTATGCATATAGTAATTATATATAACTATAATTCTTTTTTTTTTATAATAAACATTATATTCAATAATGCCATAGAATCTGGCGCCAAAGCCTACACTGCAGAATAATAATTACTCTTTAAAAAAGTACAACAGATTACAATATCAATAATAATAAAATGTACAAAATAATGCCTTCCTACTACTAGTATGACTGGCTGGTGCCAAAAGAAAAAAGGAATAAATAAATTTTGGAAGCATCTCTGTACCAGTTTAAGATTGGCATTAAAAAATATGTATTAATTATCTTTTAAAACAATATTAAAATATTCAGTAAACAATTTTAATTTGAATTTAAGTCATTAGTTTGTTACTAATAAATAAAAAGTTTAGTTTTATATCCTATATTTTAAATTTCTAGTATTATTTAAAATAAAGAAATTAACTAACATTATGATGTAAAATATGAAAAGTGTAATGTCCATACAAGCAATAAATTTACATAAATGTAAAAATTTTATATAGAAATAACCATCTTACATTATACTTTTATGTATTATAAAATATTTCAATTTTCTTAATTATTAGTAATATATATATGATAAAGCTGACTTTCTAATTAATATGTCATACTATTGCTAAAAACAACTATGTACATATAAGGTACAAATGTCATATTTAATATTCAAACACACTTCAAATATGAACAAATTTTTACTACTCTTAATAAACTATTTAATTTTATATTCTTTAAACTGTAAAATTTAATGTGATAATGTAAAATATCAATAGAATTTTTTCCCAGAGGTAATAAATAGTAACTGTTGTTTGTGATAGAAATAATTTGTGTAATAAGAAAATTTATATTTGAAGAATAAAACAGATCAATCTAAATCAAACTGTTTTGTTCTATAAAAAATTAAAAATTATTTATGTATAATGCAACATTTAGTAATATTTAAAAATTAGCTAATTTGTTTTTAATTGAAAGTAATGCATGAATTAAAAGTAAAAATTTGTAACATGCAAATTTACAAAGTGCTCACCTACTGAAGGTATATTGATGCAAAGAGCTTGTGTAAACCTCAGGTATGTGCGTCCCAATTCATGAACACAAATTTGCAGAACATCGCTGATATCGATGAGCATATCTAATTAATTAGTTAAGTACACATTTCAGTTTCAAAAACTTGTTATAAAAAACAGAATTTATATTTCAATGAGATTTCAATCTAAACCAAGTACTCTGTATTTATAAAATAAATATAAATTAACAATAATAAATTCAAGAAAAAGAAAATTAAAATGAAAATATTGTTGTTTATTTTATGAGAATAAAGGATACGTGCAGTGCCTTCTGTACGGCAAGTAATATAAACGCAAGCTGCATGATTATGTGCTTGTTTCCTTCCACGAGTTAACTGACGATTTAATGCCATTTTATAAAAATTCATAGATGTATCAATACAATGTTGATTTAATCTAGTAACAAAATAAAATATACATTAATTTTATAAAGTATAATATGCAAAACTTACTGATTATATTACAGAAAAAGTGTACATACTGTAATTGCATACATAAATGAGTTATTCCTTTCCTTGCATTTTGTAATGTTATTCCTCTTGATTCTTTCCCATTAACATGGTATGCTATAGATATAAAAATGATTAAATCAGATAAATGTTAGGAACTAATTAGAGAAAACGATGAACATAAAATAAACAGTGTTATATATTTTATAATAACATACTTGCTCCAAATCCTGTGGCTCCACCAGTACTATCATTAGCAACAAATTGGCCAAGTACCATCATATTTCCAGATGGTGTTTCTTTAAACGCTGTTTCGCTAACAATAAGTTGGTCTTCCAACACAAAACCACAATCTGTACAGACAGCATCTCCTCGAGCTGGATCTGTTTCAATATCTGTAGATCCACAATTCCGACACTTACTTGTAGACATCTGTTAAATCGCAATAACATCATTTAAAAAGAGATCTTTTTAATAATTTTATAGAATTTAATAATTTTACAGAGCAACATTTTCATATGGTTTGTACTTAATTTAAAATATGTGTACATTAATCTGATTAAAATATTGTGAAACTTAATATTTTCCTTAAATTATACAAGCTACTTAAAAGTAAATGAAACAATTATTTTTAATAATTAAACTAAACAATAATTTAAAAAATGTAATAATTTTTACTGCACTCTTTTAAATTACCTTTGCTATATTATATTTTGTTCAATTTTAAATTACTAAAACTATGACATTTTAAAAATATTATAGGTTAAACAATTCTGTTAAACAACAATGACATGATAATAAAATAATACTATATTATACCTTGTTATATTTTAAATTACGTAGATTTAGAATAACTTCAAATAACTTTTTGTCTAATATAATAATCTTAATTAGTTAATTTAAGAGTTCATGCGTTATTGCAAACATGACATAAGAGTTAGATACAAAAAATAAATGCATATATTCAGCGCTTTCAGCAATGCTTCGTATTGTGTGTGTGTATATACATATATACATACATATATATATATATATATACACACACACACACATACACACACACAGTATAAACCTTTTAAAGTAATATTAATTTTTATACAATTATACTTGTAATATAATAACAGTTTATAGTTCTTAATAACTTAAATAAGTAAAAGTAATAATGTAATATTAATTAATTAACGTATTCATTACGTGCAATCTTTTTTAATAAAAAACTACTTCTAAATACGAAACACATTATTTGAAATAATTAAAAAATCTTTCTTCATTTATATTGTTTTATTTGTGACATAAATTCGTTTATTTTGAAAATTTTACTTACATTTTTAAACTAATCGAAATTTTAAACAGCAAGGAACCTTGACGTTTAATGTCACGCACCATCTACAACTGAAAAACAATAGCAATAATAATATTCGAATATTATCATCCTTTAAATATACAATTCTATTCTTTGCATTCATAAATATTTTGTAATTAAAGCTAAGAGGAATCGTATGTATGTGTATTATAACATTTGCGAGAAATATCTCTATTTGCAGTATGTGAAATGTTGATTAAATTGAAGGTTTGTCGCGCGTAAAATCAAAGTCAAATAATCATAATCTATTTCTCTGTAAGAATTAAATAATAAATTCAGGATGCCTTGTGAAATGATAACTTTGCAACTTGGCCAATGCGGTAATCAAAGTAAGTAGCTATATAATCTGCATTTTTATTAAAATACTATGTTGTAAATATAACCACACAAATACACACATTTCAGTTATGAGAATTACCTAATTTATGTTTGTCTTTAATTTTTTTCATTAAAGGTACAAAGATTGTAAAATTAATGTACCACAAAAGTAAAAAAGTCTATGTTTAAAATCTAACACTAATGATAAAACTTCAATTTTTAGTTGGATTTGAATTTTGGAAAAAATTGTGTGCAGAGCATGGTATTAGCCCAGAAGGTATCTTAGAAGATTATGCAACAGAAGGGACAGATAGAAAAGATGTATTTTTTTATCAATCAGATGATGAACATTATATACCAAGGGCAGTATTATTAGATTTAGAGCCTAGAGTAATTCATACAATCATGAATTCTCCATATTCGAAGGTATTTATTGCCAAGCTTTTATAAATTCATTTGACTTCATGAACTTATACGAGTATATTTTTTGAGTAAAATGTATTGTTATTATAAATATTATTTTTCACAAGTTATATAATCCAGAGAACATTTATTTATCAAAACATGGAGGTGGTGCTGGTAATAATTGGGCATCTGGCTATCATCAAGGAGAGAAACTTCAAGAAGAGATATTTGATATTTTAGACAGAGAAGCAGATGGTAGTGACAGTTTAGAAGTATGTACAATTATTTTACTTGAATTAGTATTATTGGCACTTTCATCATATTAGTAGTAATCATTATGTTCATTTACAGGGATTTGTTTTGTGTCATTCTATCGCAGGTGGTACAGGTTCAGGTATGGGTTCATTCATGCTTGAATCTCTTGCAGATAGGTTTCCAAAAAAGTTAATTGAAACATACAGTGTTTTCCCAAATCAAGACGAAATAAGGTATATATTGTGCAATAGAATTGTATTAAAACGAGATCATGTTCTTAATAGAAATGAACTAATATGAAAATTCCTTTCAGTGATGTAGTGGTACAACCATATAATTCTTTATTGACTTTAAAAAGATTGACACAGTGTGCTGATTGTGTTGTTGTTTTAGATAACACAGCACTTAATAGAATAGCATCAGATCGACTTCATATTCAAAATCCTAGTTTTACACAAATTAATAAACTTGTTTCTACAATTATGTCCGTTAGCACCACCACTCTTCGGTATTATATCGTTTATATTTATTTCATTTCATTGTTCGTTGTAAAAGTTTAATAAATATTTATTTAATTAATTCATATATAATTATACTAGGTATCCTTCTTATATGAACAATGACTTAGTTGGTTTAATTGCGCCATTAATTCCAACACCACGATTACATTTTCTTATGACTGGTTATACTCCACTTACTACAGATCAAGAAGTGAGTATTTATTTATAAAAATACATATTTAATGTTTTAAAAATATTTTTGTTTAAATTAACTTGTTTCTTATAATTAATAGGGAGCTTCTGTAAGAAAAACTTCTGTATTAGATGTTATGAGACGTTTATTACAACCGAAAAATATGATGGTTTCTACAGCTTTAGACAGAAATGCATCTCACTGTTATATATCTATCTTAAACATCATTCAAGTATGTGCCATTTAAAATATTAGAGATCAAGATAGAACTATAATCTTATAAATACAATTTTTCAGGGTGAAGTAGATCCAACGCAAGTTCATAAATCTTTGCAAAGAATTAGAGAAAGGAAACTTGCACAATTTATACCTTGGGGACCTGCTAGTATACAAGTAGCCCTTTCAAGAAAATCACCGTATATTCAAAGTACACACAGAGTGTCTGGCTTAATGTTAGCCAATCATACTAATATATCATCAGTAAGTTAAAAATTAAAAAGCACTAGTTATTTTAATTAAGTTTAAAATTGTTTAACAATTGTTAAATACAGCAGACTACCTTACTACTACTCGGCTTCATTTTAACCGAAATCAATATTTATGGAGACAAATTTCGATTTTTCAGTAAGCGTTGCATACTAGATTCATCATAAGTTATATATATAAAACTAATTTTATAATGGAACGTTCATTACGTGTTCTTATTATTACAAGGACTTACTTCAAACATTATTCATTAAATTTATTCTCTACATCTAATCTATAAATGATATTGTCGGATTATTCATTTATCTATTCTGACTGGTTAAGAGAGAGTCTACTGTACAAACACAATTAAAATTTAAAATTAATAATAATTGTTATTAGATATGTAATACGTTCATAAATACATATTTCAGTTATTTGACCGTGCCTTACAACAGTATGATAAATTACGAAAACGAGAAGCATTTTTAGAACAATTCCGTAAAGAAAAAATGTTTGAAGACAATTTGGATGAATTAGATAATTCTAGAGAAGTCGTTGAATATTTGGTAAAAGAATATCAGGCAGCCACACGAGTCGATTATTTATCTTGGAATCCCAGCAAATTAGAAACATAAAGTATTCAACGATTTTAATAAAATTAATATCGTGCATATAAATAAGAGCTCAAGATCTGAGTCCTGTTGTGTCACGCTTTACTTTATTACCACTATAGTATTATAAATACTATTTTGAATTGTTCTACAAAAATTAAATTTTAATATTATATAGTAAACAACAATTTTAGTATACTATAAGTACAGTCGTTTTCAATCTTTGGACTTTAAATTTATTTCCATTTTTCGTACATGAAATGGAGGTAATGTAGCAATTGTAATGAATCCTGTATGACCAGGTAAAGAACGAGCATGCATTGCAGTAAGCAGTTTTACTTCTTGTTTTTCATTTTCATTTTCTTGTGCCATATCTTTGTCTACATTCTAAAATATAGTTAACAAAAATATTAGTATTTTCAAAAATGATATTTAATATCATAATATTCTAAACATAAAATATAAAGCACGTGTCATTTCAGTTATGATATTATTGTTTTGTAACAATTGAGCGAAATAATACTTAATAAAAAATTTTCATTTTGCAATATATATGTTAATTCTATGTATTATGTTTATTATACATACCTCATATTGTAAGCATTCTAAATTCAATATAGGAAGATTTTTATATTGTACATGAACTTCTCTTTGTAAACATTCGTAAGTGTTTAATTCAATGAATCCTTTTGATATTAATTTTGCACAAGTACGTTGAACCTGTTCAATACAAGGAGAGAAAGAACATAATTTTCCACCTAAAAATAAAATAAACAGATGATCATTGAAGAAAAACTAAAATAAAACTTTTAAGTCAAATGATTTGTACCTGATTTTTTTAAAGTAGACACTACATAATCTATTGCTAACCATGGATGTGGAAGGTCTAAAAAAATTGCATCTGCTTTTGTTTCTAATTCTTTTCCAAATCCTTCGATGCAAACATCTTTACAACTTGAAGATACAAATTTATTAAGTCCATGCCTCTCAAATTCTGCTCTAGCAATATTTACACGTTGCTCATGAAAATCAAATGTAAAAAGATGACCATGAGGGCGAATTACACGAATAAGAGCATGAGAAAGAGATCCACTTCCAGTTCCTAAATTAATAAAATAATAAACTAATAATGTGATGATGATATAAGCTAAATAAAACTTAAAGATAAATAAGTAAAATTATACTAATTATAAATTACATATACATTAATATTATTTATTTTATTATATTTATCTTATTATAAATACATTGTTTTAAAATATATGTTGATATTTGTTGAACCTGTTTCAATAACTATACTTCCTGGTGCTAAATCCATTAAATGTAAAATCAAACTTATGTCAGGACTATAAATAATTTGTGTCCTATGAGGAACTGTTAATGTCCAAAGTTCTGGTGTTGGTTGTAGCACATATGCCCATCCTCGAGAAAGTTTTTTTTTAGTTCCATACTTGTGTCCCACAAGAGAAAATACTTTAAGCGCTCCATATTTTGTTTGAAAAACATTGTCAACCATTTCGCCATTTTTATTGGGAATTTTCGCTTTTATTTCTAAAGAATGCATATTGTTATGCCCTAAATATAAAATTATCACATCCCCTTCTTCAATGAATTCTTTTACTTTATTGAAACTCATTTCGATGGAAACAAATTGAAACTATTCTTAAAATATAAAGTCTTCGTTTCCCTAGTTTATATTATTAATTTTATATTGTAATTATTATCAACTCATACAGATTATATTTTCACATATTATTATTAACCAGTAATATTTAATGCATATATATATATATATATACATAAAATTTCTTTTTCACATACTTTACTACTATTTTATGCTTCACAACATTATTATCATATTGCATTATGTTATTTATAATGTTTCACAATATCACAATTAAGGTTATGTTTTACAATTGTAATACACGTGTTTAACGTTTGAATTTTAAGTTAATGTTATATAGAACTATATGTCTATTGTGAGCGTACAAGTTTCTCATGAATAACATTCTGTTATTTCTTCAGTATTATTTACAAAAAATTAATTTCTATAAATAAAATTAAAAATTAACATGTATTATAAGACATAAAATAAAAATGTATATATACGTATATATTTTTTTATATGAAATATAATAGGAAACGATTGCGCGATGCAATATAATTCTGTGTATTATTTAAAAATATGTGTATTATTAAATTGTATTATTTATCTTATAAATTTTGGTAAGATATAATTAATAAATTCTGGTACGAAACATAATGGAAAAATAATATTTGTAATGATAATTTTTGTTTTATATTACTTGTATTATTATTAAATAGTAACAAACTTTCGTCATTTATTGGTTTATAAATTTTTGGAAAATATAAAACATGATAATAAATCAAAAATAGTTTATTTACGAAAAGAATTGAAAAAAAAAGGAAAATCGGCAAAAATGATATTCAATTTCTGTAAAGTGGAAACGCGACTTAATAAAAGTGACACATTTGCAAAGATCCGTGACCCACGAGGCCACTAACAGAGCTTCAAAAAGTTTAAAAATAGTAAAATAGTTGGTAATGAAGTGCCGAACAGTTTATTTTGAATTGCAGTCCGAAAATTGTTTATACATAAATTTCTGTTGTTAAAATAGGAATTGGATTCTTATATCTTAGTCACGATAGTCTAGAAATATGGCATCAAAAGTAACACTGTCCCAGGCTCTGGGTACAGATGGAAGTGATTTTAATCATAGACAAAAAATTGCTAGTCACTATCAAATCAGGTAATTAAGGCATAATAAAAACAATAAATACATTTTCTTCTCTTTTTTTTAATCAAAAATTATTTGATGCTATACACGATAATATATATCTTAAAATTTGGAAAGAGCAATAATTAAAAATAAATCATTCTAAGTTATTTATTTATTATTAGAATTAAACGTACGTTCCTTTTAGCGCAACAAACAAATCAAGACTGAAATATTGTATATTTTTTCATTATCTTCTTTTCTTCGTTATGCTTGCCAAGTTGTCAGCTGATATTTTAGACCATTTGGATATATTCATCTTGGAGATTGAAGAATTACAAGTACCTCAGGTAATAATTTTTACTATAAAATGTAGAGATATTGAATAGAGATAAATAATGTCTTATATTTTGTAGCCTTTGTGGTGGGAATATATTTGGTGTACGAGTTTGATATTGAGTTTCCTTGCTTTGTCTGCCATTAAAAGAAATAGAATTAAAACATTACAACAATACATGATCGGCATAATCCTATTGGGATACGGTCCATTACTTTATGCAGTTATATATTATTTCAAGGATGTTTGGAAATATTTAACTGTTGGCAAAACAGATGAGGTTCATTTCTGGCAGGTATGAATTTATTGAATTGAAAATAATTGGAAATGAAATACTTCGTATAAAATGTTTGTTAATATCTGCGAAAATTAATTTCTAGGATCTACCATATGGGTTATTATGGTATGCATTTATTCTCTTAGCATCTCAAGTTCATTCTTTTTCTTTGTTTTTTTCCTGGAATCTTTTGATGGCTTGGAAAACACGGGGAAGTAAAAAAGCTGATTAATTTAACAATAAAACTCATTGAAATCAAGCATATCTGTGAGCACTACTGATAATACAATGATATATACATACATGTACTATTAACTATGAAATTAAAATTATGAAAATATTGTTAATCTGTAAATATGTATATATATGATGATCGTGTGTACTATATTAATGTATACAAATGAATGAATTGGATATTTTAAAACAATTAATTTTGTTTTCTTACAAGCCATTTTAATAATGGATTAATAAATAAATATTACAATTTCTACAATTAAATACATAATTTATTATATATAATAAAAGTACAATAAAAAAGTTTGACAGTTTCAAGTAAATTATCAATTTTTTTGCATTGTTTATTATAATGAACTATCTCATGTGAGAAGACTGTTTAATGCAGGAATTTTATAAAAATTAACAATTAAGTATTACTTATACACTGATTATGTTGTAAGAAAAACATTCTATGATGCTAATGTCAACTAAATCCGGATATAATATATATTTACATGTATATATCATGTTGAATGCAACGACAAGAATTATCGATCAAATCTATTATGGAATTTTGAAAATTTAAGAGGAGGGATTTGAAAAAACATTCTAACAATTGCTTTAAACTTCGCGGTCTTTGAAGCGGAGAATTCCATTGATACCAACTCACGTAGATAAAATTTTGGAATAATTACTAGATCCATAAAGACCCTAGAGCATGAGGTATTTTCGCATATAGAGGGCCTATTGATCGTCTTTAATAAAACTTGCACATATATAGATATTATACTTGTTCGTGGGAGACTTCGTGTCCTATGATCATTACTATCCCGTTTGACATAGTTATTTCATTTTGTATTACATTGTTCTGAGTTGTGCGGTGAGTTTAAATCATTACAATAAATAAAAATTAAAATAATTATTTTAATAATTTAGTATAGAAAAGAAATTAATAAAAAACAATGAACATACGCATTGAAACAAATGAACTCTAAGTATAAATGGTATCCATTGTGATTATATAAATCAGACAATATTATAATGAATTATAAAATAATTTACAATTACTGATATTATTATTATTATTCTATAGAATCTATATTTATAATCTCATTCGTAAGAAGAATATCATTCGTAACCTGTTATTTACTTTCTATTTTATTTCTTTTTTATTTGCGTTAAATCCTATTTTCATTATGAATTTTGTCAAATATCAGTCAAATAGATGAATATTTTCTGTGGAACAATATAACAATTATTATCTCTTGATATGACAATTTGTAATAAATACAATATTAGTAAGAGATGTAATATTATGATATTAATATATGTTAAAAATAAGATAAAAAAAAATATTTTATTTATTAAGTTTCTAATTTTATTACTGTAAGTCTTATGTAATTTATTATTTTATTTTTCAAAACTTAAATAACTTGGTGCTGGTAAGTTAAATATATTTTTACATAAGAATTATTTTAGTAAAGTTCTTAGCATTATTAATGAAATTTTATTTTTTTATAATTTTTGTACAGTACTATTAATTGTATTAGCTTACATTAAAAATTATTGTAAACTATTGTAATTTCACTAATATATTTAGAACTTTGAGAAATGTATGATTAGTGGTTTACATTAAAAATTATAATTTATATTCATATTCTTTTTACTTTACTTTCTTTTTACTTTTATTACAATTTTCTTTATTTTTTTAATAAAGTACTAAAGATAATTTGGAATTTAAGTTAAATACTTTGTATAAAGGTAAAGTAAAAAAATAACTTACATAGTACAAATAAATAATTCTTTCATTATGGTTAAAACATAATATATCAAGTTTAATTATTTAGTATTGTAAAATTTGTTGGTATACACTGATCTAATAAATACTTTGATGTATATATTTCAATATATTTATATTTTTATATTATCTATACTTTGCATTTATTTATATATAAATAATATATATTTTTTATATAATTTTACAGGGATATCCAACTTTAAAATGTTTTCTAATCATATGGCGACAATTGTTCGGCTTGCTGCTCAGCAGCAACAACAACAAAAACGTGGTATGGCAACTCTTAAAGCAATTTCTATAAGATTAAAGTCTGTAAAGAATATTCAAAAAATTACTCAATCAATGAAGATGGTATCAGCTGCTAAATATAATAGAGCAGAAAGAGATCTAAAACAAGCTAGACCTCTTGGAGTTGGTACAAAAGAATTTTATGAACAAGCTGAAATTCAGGCACCACCAGAAGATGAGAAAAAGCTTGTAATAGCAATAACAAGTGACCGTGGATTATGCGGTGCTGTACATACTGGAGTTTCTCGTAATATTAGAGATGCTCTTTTAGCAGATCCCAAAGAACGCGAAAATACGAAAATTATATGCGTTGGTGAAAAATCACGAGCAATTTTATCACGCTTGTTTGCTAATAATATATTGTTTGTTGCGTCTGAAGTTGGTCGCAAACCACCTACATTTAATGATGCTGCTAAAGTAGCAAATGAAATTTTGAACAGCGGGTATGTTGATAATCATATATTATTTTCAAAATAATTGTATATACTTTTGTTTGGTACATACTTCAATTTCAATATTGATGTTTGCAGGTACAGTTTTGGTTCTGGCCGCATTGTCTACAATCGATTCAAGTCTGTAGTATCATATGCCGTTGATCAGTTACCTCTTTTTGACAAAAATGCAGTGGTCAGTGCACCAAAATTATCTATATATGACTCTTTGGATGAAAATGTAATTCAAAGCTATCTGGAATTCTCTCTAGCTTCTTTATTATTTTATTCCATGAAAGAAGGTGCCTGTAGTGAACAGTCGAGTCGTATGACTGCTATGGATAATGCTAGCAAAAATGCAGGAGAGATGATAGATAAATTAACTCTAACATTCAATCGTACTCGACAAGCTGTAATTACTAGAGAACTGATTGAAATTATTTCTGGTGCTGCCGCTTTGGATTGAAGAAATATATAATATGCGTTAAAAGAAGAACACACCATAGTGTTGGGAAGTAGATCACAATGATATTGTCAATTGGTAATTGATTTTACTATTTTCTGAAAAGAAAATTGTTAGCGATTTCTCCGAATCGCTACAAATGATCAAACGTTTAAAAATACACCAATATTTATAAACCCAACATGAAAATAAATTGTTAAAAAATGTTCATTGAAATATTTTATTTGTTACAAAATTGAAGCTGCCAAATAAAATAGATAATTCTATGAAGTTTTATATTATTAATGCAAATAAAGTTGTATATACGCCAATAGTACATATTAGATATTTGAAAGTAAATGTGTAATTGTAATTTATTATCAGTATAATTATTTACTGCTGAATCTATTTTATAAAAAATTTAGGCTTTGATCTGCGTCATTGGTTACGATGAAATTTAGAGTATTGTAAGTATGAAAAATCTCTCAATTTGAAATATACGATTATTTACTCATTCGATACAATTTTACGAAATTTATCATATAAAAAAGGATAAATAACCTATATTAGGATTGTAATTTGGGGCGTTTAGAATGTCTAATGCATTTAAAAGCAACCAAAATTATATTGCAAACGTGCAACATGCACATGCGAACATGTAAACTTACAATTTGAATAGTTTAGTTTCAATGTCTAGCATCAGAACGCTAGATTTAGAGGATAATTAGAGGATTTACGTTTTTTGAACGGATGAATTTTTGAAGCTAAGATTTCATATTTGGGATCGTTTTACACTTCTCATATTACTCTCCAAATTTCACCTCATTGTATTCAGAATATTAAAAATTTATCTTGACAATTTAAATACTTAAATTTTAAGAATTTAAATACTTGCATAAAATCTTTTCCATTTTGTGAACTATAATCGAAAAAGAAAGAAAATATTTACAGAAACAAATTTTTTTAAAATTTTGTTGAAACTTTATTGTACCATAAATTCATGTGCTAACTAAATGAAATGGGCAAAATATATACATTGCGGAACACCGAAGTTATGCCATGTGTATTTCTCCGGTATCTGTAAACGTAACCTCAACGTCATAACAAATATTAAACAATGGAAGGAAATCGGAAATCTCGTGTTATTCTCGAAGAATATAGTATACCGAACGTAAGGATTTACAATACAATATATATATATTAATTATAATTGAAACGAATAATTATTCATTTTTTAGGCATCTGAATATACACAACAAGATTGGAACTTGCTCAATTTTAAAAAAGTATTTCTTCTTAACAGAAAATGTATTTATTCTTTATTTGTAAAATTATTATGTACCAAATTGATTTATACTTTTAGGAATTCAAAATTCAAGTTGTAAGAGAGTCGGAAGATGAACGAGAATTAGAATTTGATTTAATAGGTTATCCTGTTGGTTTTGCCAATGCATTTCGTAGAATCCTTTTAAGCGAAGTACCAACTATGGCCATAGAAAAAGTTTATATTGTAAATAACACAAGTGTAATTCAAGATGAAGTTCTAGCTCACAGGTAATTCTTTATATTTAGAATCTACATTGCACTTTCATTCGAAATTAATAAAAATACATAAAATATATATATATATACATATTGGTTTTAAAGGTTGGGTTTAATACCACTTCGAGCTGATCCAAGATTATTTGAGTATCCTTCTAATAAAGATGAAGATGAAATTAGTGATCAAGATAGTCTAAGATATGAACTTAAAGTATCCTGTACTTGGAATCCCCAAGCACCTAAAGATTCTAGAAGAACAAATGATATATACAGAAATAGCAATGGTACGCAAATATCTAATACGGTAATATTCGTAAAAATTTTAGTGAAAAATAATTTTATTTTATAGTATATAGCAAAGACATTAAATGGGTTCCCATTGGACATCAAGAAGAACTTTATCCTCGTGGAGCGGAACAATTAGGTGTTCTAGAAAAAGATATTTTAATATGTAAAATGCGCCCCGGTCAAGAAATTCATCTTTTTATGCATGCAGTAAAAGGAATTGGAAAAGATCATGCTAAGTTTTCTCCCGTAGGTATGTTATTAATATTAAAGAATTTGTATTTTTAAGTTTTGTAGTAATTAATGGAATTGAATGCATTTAGACAAGTTTTACTTGTAACAATTTTGAATTCATCTTTGTTTAGCTACTGCATCATATAGACTATTACCAGATATACAACTAATAAAATCTGTTAGAGGCGAAATGGCAGATCGTTTAAAAAATTGCTTTAGTGTTGGCGTTATAGAAGTAATTGAAACTAAACCAGGTGATTTAGACTCCCGTGAAGCAAGGGTAAAAAATCCTCGCTATGATAGTTGCTCTCGAAATGTGTTTCAACATGAAGATCTCAAAGGATGTGTACAATTAAGTAGAATACAAAATCATATTATTTGTAAGTTAAATATTTTATTTAAAAAAACTTTGATTTAAAAATCATATACAATTTCCATATTTCTTATATATTGTCTATATTATTTTATATATATATATATATATATATATATATATATATATATATTAATATTATTTTTTTTTTATAGTTACCATTGAATCAGTGGGAACATTACCATCATCTGTATTATTTGTAGAAGCAGTTAAGATACTTAAAGGAAAGTGTAAAACGTTTTTAGAAGAACTGGAAAATATTGGAAAATAGCTAAGAATATTATTTTTAGCAATAGGAAATAAAAACATTTTAACTTCAGTTAAATTTTTAAAATAAAAGTTAAAATTAACTTTATATTATATAAATGTAATGCTTAATATAATTAAATAAAAAATTTTTGTCTCAACTATTAGTTCTTTTAATCTTTTTAAAAAAATGCGATATTTTTTATATTTCAAAAAGATATGATAAATTTAGATTTAGTAAATTTTTTAAATCAATGATTTATTGATATTTGAGGTTATTTGTTAACTTCAAGTTGACTCTTTTTTAATATTTTATAATTATCATATATACCATTTCTGAATATACATGTAACTTTAAAAGTAACAAATCATTAATATTAGGTTTTCTACATATGAAAATTTACTAACAAAAAAATCGTATACATTTATATTATTCAGTAAATTCATTATAAAAAATTTGAAAATATGTTTAAGAACGTTATTAATAAGGAATATATTAATTAAATCTTATCTATATCAAATATATATTTTTATCTCGTGATAAAATAAAACTCAGGTTGTAGGTTGTACGAAATATTGTTATTCACTTCCATGTCCGTTGCGATGTGACACTTCACATTTCTTGCACGTTTGAAATTGTTACATCACAAGCAAAATTTATTCTGCACCGTCGTTCTAGTTTGTAGCTTTAGAATTACGGATAATGGGACTAGGAATTTTACGATGGAAAATATTATTGATTATTGTATCAGTTTTACTTCTTTGGCAATCCTCGAAAGTGTGGTTGAGTCTCACTCAAGAGAAATCTGGCATAGAAGGTAAAAATCCATATGTTTACAACTAAAGGTTACGAAAAATGTAATAATTTCATTTTCCAAGATACTATCGGTTTTCGATTTGCAAATTATAATTATTCGTTATTTTTTCAAACGTTGCAATTCTCACTGATAAATCTGAATATTGTATAAATGCATATATTTATATTAAATAAGTAAACACTCAACGTACAAATTTTTCTTAGTATTATTATATATTTTATGTGTGATAGATTTAAATTCCAAAATTTTATCAAAAATTATTATTTCATTTTTATAAATATAAAAATTATTTGAGATTGTACTAATATCAATTTTGTCAGAAAATGTAAGATAAAATTTTTATTTTCGTGTCAATGGTTTAAACAAAAATTTTGATTTATAATTATGTAATTTTCTCGATTTTCTTGGGTATCTGCTAAGTTTTGTATAGCACAGCTTCAGGACAACCAAGTGGTAACATTAAACCAAAAAGATGATGAGAGTAAGCAAAAAGTTCACATAGCAGTGTATTATGAAGCACTATGTCCAGATTCACGCAGTTTCTTTATAAAACAGTTATTGCCAATGTATCACAAAATTCCAGATAATGTACAATTAGAATTTGTACCATACGGGAAAGCTACGGTAAGACATTTTATAATGAGAAACATTTAAAAGTGATATACCTTTTTAATAGTTACAGATTGTGAAACATTAATTTATTTTAGTATTTGTTTATTTTTTGACATGTATTAATATATAATACACGTAGTAGTAAAATATCTTTGTCTTCATGTATAACTTAGTTTTTTAAAACGTATATTGAAGTTAATTTTGCATTATCATGTATGTACATGTAATAAGATATATTTTTATAAGGGATAATATGAGGTAGCATAAAATCAAAATAACAACCAATTTCTAGTAAATATTATTAAAACATTATTTTATTTTTAGCTTTAATAACAGTTAACATCATATTGCTTATTTTAACATTTAACGTTTAATTACTCTCTGATTAAAAATGTTTAATTACTCTAAAGATAAGTGGAAAAGAGTATTCCAAAATTTTCTAAAAAGTCTAAGCTCATTTAAATTTAATAAATTTTTACAGACTGTGAAAACTGATAACGGGTATGAATTTATGTGCCAACATGGACCCGTGGAGTGTGGAGCAAATATTATTCATGCATGTTCCATAGATATCCTAAAGAATACTTCCATTCAGTTAGAATATTTATCTTGTATGATTAAAAACAACATAGTACCAGTGAATATTATGGAAACTTGTGCAAAAAAAATGAATTTAGATTATAATCCTATTTTTAAGTGTTTTATTGAAGAAAAAGGCAAAGAACTTTTGGCTAAATATGGAGAATTAACAAGTGCTTTAACACCACAAATTTCTTTTATACCAACTGTTGTGTTAAATGGAGTAAGTTTTTTAAATTAAGAAATTTTTAAATACAAAATAATCTATTCAAAACAAAATGAATTATTAAAAATTTTTTTTTCAATATATATTATAATAAAAATGGATTTACAGAGTTCTGAGAATCAAGCAAGGATATTAAAAAATTTACTGCAAGAAGTGTGCCTACATTTTATGATTCTGCCAGAAGGTTGTATATCCTAAAGATGTACGAAATATTTACAGAACATACTTCCCTTACAGATGTGCATGGAATATAGTATTTTTTACAGAACTTTTTATGGATTTAATGAATGTTAAGATTTAAATAAAAAAATGTCTTCTAAAGTTTTATTAAGAAAAAGAAATTAAATTAAAAATATTAATTTAATTCACTAAATGAATCAAGGAAGGGCACATATCGTACTAATACACAATACTTTGTAGAATTATTTAAGAAATTTTTCAATTTTATTTATTAAGAGATTGAAATTTTTTTATTGTTATTATTTAATATGACATATAATAGTAATATTATCTAAAAATTCCAAAATGAAAAATCTATGTCATTAGCCCCTAAATTACATTTTTTTCATTATTAATAATAAATTAAAATATTTTTATTGTACTATTTCTATTAATGATATATATGTATATAAATATCAAAATTTGTTCAAAATGTAATACTATTTTAATTTGAAACTGTATTATTATATAAAATAATAATATTGATAATACTTGATTAGTAATAAAATATCAGTAACACTTGCTCAGTTATAATGCATTTTACACGCATATTGGAATTTATAAATAATAATAAATTAAGTAAATTAATTCAACACGTGATGATCTAAAAAAAAAAATCAATTTTGAAAAACTTATTCTCATGTTTGAAAAAACAAGAGTTAATCAGTACTTTAATGTATGGGAACAATTTATTAACTTAATATCAACACTTTATACAAACTGTGTCGCTTCGTCATGCACGATAAGTGAAATATGCCTTTGATATGGCGGAAAATATCTCGCATAAAATAGAAATTATGAATGTACAAATCTCAAACACAGGAGAAAAGAACATATAGCGAATATTTCTTCTTTAGCCGAATGAATAAATACATTTATTGGAATTATTTTTTAGAGATAAACATCAAAAATAAATAACTTTTTATTCACGTCACGACGGAGTTTGGTAAATATCGTATTTTAATATTTTATATAATTTCGAAGAAAAGACTGAGAAGAGGTGACTGAAGTAGAATTTTCACTATTTTATTTGCGAGGAACAAATGTTTTAAGAAACGAGAACACGATTTTGTAATAGATCTCAAGCTTTAGTTATTCTCGAGATACAATACTGATTTTTCTTTTTTTAAACTTAATATCGGTTTTTAGCGCTCGCTGTGAAGAACTTTTGTAAAATTATAGTTTAGACTATGAATGTATAACTTTTGCGACACGAATATAAAATTAATATTAAATATTGGAATATATCTTTTTAACTTAGACTTAAACACTAACCGTCAATGATCGATGAAACGAGCAATAACTTGTTTAAGCATTTAAATAGAGATGTTTTTTGAGTAAGTTCTATATCACCATTTACAAAAGGACTTTATCGTGATTCCTCTTTCCTTTTTTTGCATCTTTACAAAGTGAGAACATTTTCTCCGTAAACCACTAAATTTTAACTTTATGTTCACAATAACGATAACAGCTATCAGAACGATCGCAAGTGAAGTAAAATAGTTTTAAGAGTTCTCTTTTTGCGATTCGTATGCCTTAATATCTTTATAAAAGGCTTTCGAACCGATGAAACTTCATAGATATGTTAACGCGAATCTTGACAGTGAATTATACACATAGATTTTGTCGGCAAACTATTTCTAGATGCCATTGAAAATGACGATGAAGATAAAAATGGCTGAAACGAGAGGTCCATTGGTTAATGAAGGAAACGAATTGAGTAGTTGTGACCTAAAAATGAGGATACATTTATTTTGTCTTTTTATGATCAATGCGATCTAGGTCACCAGAAATACAAGTACTTCTCATTTTGTTCACTTCAATATTAAATAATAAAGGACTGTGGAGGAGTTCTTTCTTCTTTTCTTCCTTCTTTTCGTAAATTAGTTTATATATATATATATGTATATATGTATATATACATATACACATATATACGTATATATATACATATATATGTATATATAATATATATTACATATATATTATGACTGAACCACCGACACGCATGTGTTTTCCACTCTTCGGTGTTTGTTCTTAGTACTTAAGTAACATTATCATACGAATCGCACAAAATCACACCAGTTTCTCCAATTTTAGTTGTTGATCTTGCGAGACTGGCACGCACCCCTGGGCGAAGGAAAATATAATGCACCAATCACTGTGTTGTGACTTAACTTTTTTTTTTTAAATCCCTCATCCCTGTTTCTTTATGATTTCATTCATATTTCAACAAAAGTGGTGTCGACGTTGCATAACGCACACGCGTTTTAAGGCTTTCTCAGTGGAGATAAGATACAAACGGGAGATTATAATGAAATTGGATACAGAACGCACTTGGTGAAATGTCTATGTTTGTCGTGTACGCGTTTGTATGTGTATATATGTGTACATGTATAATACATGTCATGTATTACGTAGGTTTTTTTAAAAGATTACAAAGCTGAAAAGGCATAGAGAAGTTTTACCAGGAGTATCAATATTAATATAATCCGATTCCATAGATCTTGTGAATGTGGTTCAAATTGGCGTTACGCACAACTCTGAATCACTTGACGATTCTCCGCGTTTTCTTTCAATTTTAATATTTTTTTTCAACTATTAAAAATTGAATTATCCACTATGACGTAACAAGGAATCCAGTATACGCGGAATCATTGGTAAGTCAAAGGTCGAAGCCCATTATATTTCGAATTTTGGAAAACGATGCCCAATTCGAATTTTCTTTGGCAAAATAAAACAAACGCTTAATATGTACGTTACTGATAAAATTTCTGGCTACAACAAATGCTGTATAATAAGCACGTTTTCCTTGATCGAGAAACGAGCAGAATAAATTTCCAATTTATCTCGATCAACAAACGAACCTACACGATGCGCTATAATAGAGATTTTTCCTTTCTTTTAATACTTTTCCTCTCTTCTGTCCACTAATTAATAATTGCATTTTTTTTTAATACATTGAAAAGTAGATTTTACAAGGGAAACTTACACATGAAAGTCTTCAAAGATACGTGCAGAGAAGAAATAGGAAAAGGCCAAAAAGAGAGGAAAGTAAGGAAACACACTATTTATTTTATCATCAACAAACATGCGCGTCTGTTTTATATATATATATATACACATACATATGCTGTATATATATATATATGTGTGTGTGTGTGTTGTGTGTACATATATATATATCTAACATTTTTTAATTATATTTTTTATACGGAAATAAATCATCTTTTATGTATTAGATGTATTTATGTGTGTGCTGCATATTTTTTGTATTTGTGTATGTGCGCGTGTAACATGTATTTTTATGTTCATGTTGTGTATAGTTAAGTATTTCGTGTATTTAGAGATAATGATTTTTAGTGGTATAACTTTTTAATTAAACAATTGCCCTGTATTACTTATCGTTAATGATGATTAACGCGTGTTGGACGTTGACTTTTCGCGTTTTAAAGACATCTTTGCGTCCAGATACAAGATTTTTTTCACTTTCTGGTCGATTCGCTTTTTGTTAACATTATATTTTTCTTTGTTTCTTGATTTATTTTAATACGTCAACACCACTTGAAGTTGCAAGTTTTTCCATTACACAGGTTGCATTCACTTTGATGTCATCATTGTGACGAATTCTAGACAAACAAAATAACGTAATTATTATTAGAAATACGAAATTTAGATTTAAAAATTATGCAAATACTTTACATATTTAACTATAATTTACAAAACATTAAATAAAAGCAATTTAATTTAGAAATTATGGTAAATGTAGATTCAGCTGTACAACCTTCATAGTTCACTTGGCCATCTCCATCAATGTCAGCCTCCCGAATCATTTCATCAACTTCCTCATCAGTGAGTTTCTCGCCAAGATTTGTCATGACATGTCTGAGTTCCGCTGCAGATATGAAACCATTTCCATCTTTATCAAATACTCTGAAGGCCTCCCTAATTTCCTCCTCACTGTCAGTATCCTTCATTTTGCGAGCCATCATGGTTAAGAATTCCGGAAAATCGATTGTTCCATTACCTACAATTCCAAGTATTTTTAGTTTTGATTTTTTCTGAAATCAGATTTTTTCCAATGCTCTTAACAATGAGATAATGGCAACGATGTAAAAATTATTAAAAATTATTTCTTCATTATGCAAATATCTTAGATAACAAAATGATAAAATAACGTTGATATTACATCTAAAAAAAATACAAACATTGCATAATGAATAATAATATATATGTGTTATATGTCAGTAATAAAATAAAATTAAAATAAAATACCATCCGCATCCACTTCATTGATCATATCTTGAAGCTCAGCTTCTGTAGGATTTTGACCAAGTGATCGCATAACAGTACCCAATTCTTTGGTTGTGATGGTACCGTCTCCATCTTTGTCAAATAGCGAGAATGCCTCTTTAAATTCTGCAATTTGCTCCTCTGTCAGTTGATCAGCCTTTAATTAAAAAATTAAATTTATAGTTACATATACATATCACTGATGTAATATTGTTAAAAGAATTCAACTTCAGAATCAATTGTATGAGAAGTTCATTTTATCGAACATTGTATAAGTTTAATGTATCACAAAATACAATCGAATTTCTATCAGTTACAATAATAATTAGAATAAAATACGTACATATAAACATTTTCTATCATTTATATGTTTGCTACTTAGTATCAAACATCAAAGAAATAAAGCTTCTGTTTGTATTATCTCACACACAACAAAGTGAATTCTATATATGTTGAAAAATTATAAAAATTCTATATTTTGCAAGAATACGCATAAAAAAACACGCGAGATTTTTGTTGGCAAAATTAACAATACAATCACAAAAATTATTTTTAATATTCTTAACGATAAACGTTTTTTTTCTTTAATTTATTTATGTTATGGTTAATGCATGATAATGCAGTAAGATCCTTGGTTTATTAAGGCTCTGATTTAGTGGAATTGCCACCTTGCCGAAAATTCGAAACGGCTGTTCAGGTATTGCCCCACCCTCATTAGGAAAAGCAGCGGAAGGGCGTAACGATGGTCGAGATATTCAGGACTCAGAATGTTGTTGATTGGAAAATTAATATTTTTGACACCGGTTAATCAGTATACATTTCTGATAAACCGAGACAGACATTCCAAAATTCGGAACATTCCAATTCTTATTCGAATTAGATTCGATCAAACATCACATTAAAATTCAATCTAATCCATACGATATATTTATAAAGAATTTATTCTTCAAGTAAACTTGAACTTTTACATGTTCACTCGCGAATATACGCAAGTAACAACTAATTAAAGTTAAAATTAAATTGCTTATTCTACTCAATTTATTCAACTCTATATGCAATAAAATATATATCATGGCCGATTAATATTGACAAATATTTACTATAAGTTTATGTTGGTAAAGAAAATTAACAAACACGTGACATTTGTGCACTTTTATTTACAAAAATTGAGTTACGTTTGTCATAATCAGATCCTCAAATAAAATGATAAATTAAATATTTCTTGTATTTATAAATAAAAAATTGTATAATTTATGTATTTGTACTTGTAATTGTATAAAAATAAAATGTGAAGGAAATGCAGTATTTAATGTGGAAAGCTGTTTTAAATCAATCTACGAGTTCTAGAATAAAACACCTTACTTAATATAGGTCAACTGTATGTATGTATGTATGTATACACATATGTATAATATGTACATGTTATGCTTTCTTCTATATATTTTATACAAAAATACTCATTGAGCATTTAGATCTATTAAACAAATGTCATAAATAAACTAATAGTTCGATATTCAATATTCAGTTGTTTATTAAAAGGAAAGTATACATACATACATACATACATACATACATACATATACATATATATATATATATATATATATATATATATATATAGGGATAAATTTATTGTATAGATAGATATTTTTTAAGAATTTAAATAAAAAAACTTCATATTTCATAGGAAGATAATTTATTTTTAACAGAATCGAAGATTTATTTATAAATATTTTATATTCAATAAATAGTTCAGAGTGGTCAATCTATATTTTAGGTTATGCGGTAAGACAATCGGCCAACATCTTTGAACGTTATAAAACCGCGATTAAAACCGAGAAAATATCTTCAAAACTCTAAAACAATATCCGTTCTTGTTTAATCTTAAAAAAAAAAAAAAAAAAAAAAAAAGAAAATGGAATTACGTAGTTACAAAATATGAAAATATATGTTTCGTATGGTATAATGCGATTATGAGATTCTTATTGTAGCTTTTACGATCTAGCACGTAAATAGTACATGTTCAAATTTTCGTACCAAAAGATCGACGTTTATGGAAGATTAATTGAAGGATAAATGCAGGAACGTATAAGGAATAAGGGAAATTGGCGCAACGACAAGAGACCGCGAAAATCAATAGTAAGATATTACCGTATAATGGTTGATTGTGTTGAATATACTATACGCTGCACAAGGAAAACAGTGAGAATGATAAAAGAGAGTCAAGATCATTCTTTCTCACGAAGTGCTTCGATTCCAAAAAAAAAAAAATATTGTTAAAAACTAACCTGTCACATACGAGATAAAAATTGACTAAAATTTGAGGCGAAAACAAGATATATTAAGCCTAAAAAACGAAATGATATTTCACTCGATTGAATATGTAATTGCTATTTCAAAAGTTTGGAATTATTTCACGTAAAACTTCATCAACGAAGAAAAAATTCAGCGCCAACGTAACTTATCGCCAATTGGAATCCGCGAGATATTCGAAAGAAATACGATAGCAATTATCTTACAAGCGATTTGATAATCTAGAGATAAAGTATTTTAAGCTGATAAATGTCGTGAATCGACGATTTCGAGGAAGTTTTTTCACGTCATTCGATATTCCAACGTACCGTTACACGGTATATTGATACACGACACAACGTAACACGAACGACTTAACTATCAAAAAGTTTTTGCTTCGTCGTTGCAACCAAACGGAAGATTTGAAAAACCATTGATTCCTGTCCGGGTCGTGCGTGGTTTTCGCCGAATTTTTTTATCGGGAAACATTTCGACTTTTCAAACGGGGCGAGAAAAATGTGTATGTGAGCGACCAAAGGAGAGAGACGGATCGATAGTCGGTCCATCTCCACATACCGGCCATATTACGAATAGTAATATTGTAACAGTGCGTAGGTAAAAAAAAAAAAATAAAAATAAAAATAAAAAAATAGGACAACAAGGTGAGAAAAAGAAAATATCGGAGGACCTGGGAAATACAATCTCTCGAACCGACAGGGAAAGACAGGGGGGAAAAAAGGTGTTTTGCAGTAAATGCGTATTGGTCGGTTGCACGTGCACTCGACGCGTCAATGCGGCAAACGAAAGCTTGGGCGAAGGGTGAGGGCGAGGGGCCGCCGAACGACGTCTGCATAGGTAGGTACACGCACCAGGCAAGAGAGAATATATTCGACTTACCATTTTGGCTCGGTTTTTTTACGTCTCAGTACGCTCGACGATCTCGAATATCGGTCTAGGCACTAAACACAATGGGATATTATTCACAATCTCTCTCCGAGCAGCCGTGGAAGGGAAAAACTTGTGTGCACGAAAGCACGGACAGACACGCAATACGACACAGCCGACGAGAAACGCACTCGGGACAGCAATGGAGTCCACCGTTCTCTCTCGGTGTACGAGCTTCTCTGCCGCTTGTCTCGGTCAGGTATCACTACGCCGCCCCTAACGGGCTACGCGACGGCGTTCCGTGATTGGCCAATGGTCTGGACGGGGGTTAAGGGGAGTTCACGCGGCGATGCGCCGCGTCGTTTCCTACGCGATCGACAGATAGTCCCGTGCGGCTTCTCCTCTGCGAAAACCCTGAAAAAAAACGACTGGTTTTTAATTGGACAAATAGGAAGAAGTAGGAACGACACGACGTCCAACGTGGAGAATGGTCGTCATGGACAATCGTGCAAATCCGCTTTACATGCGGGGTGGGTGCGGTCGTGTTTACAGGACAAGTCCGGGCGAACTAACCAGGCCTGTGATTGGCCGACGCGCACCTGCAATGCGTCAGGCAGCCGCGCGGATTGTGCCGCCGCCGGCTACCGGGTCAAAGCCGGGCTTCCCTGCGAGAGATGGCTCGAATGCAATGAACACGTTTTTCGGCTGCGTTTAGGCCCTACATCTCTCTTCTCTCTCTCTCTCTCCCTCTCTCTCTACTTTTCCATCTTCCTCTTTTTGCTTTGTTTCTCTCTTTGGCTATCTTTGTCTTCACTTTACCCTCATTTTCTCCTTCCACCTCACCCCTTTCTCTTCTGCATTTTCTTCTTCTGCTCTCTTTCTCTTTATCATTCTTTATTCCTTTCCATTCGCTTTCTTACGATTTTTGTATCATTAGTTCTTCGAGTGATCTCGTATATAGCTTACACGACCGAAGAGACCAGCTGTTGCAACGATGCCACGATAATATTGACTCGTTTGACTACAATCCCCGTGACATCCGTCATTTTTAGTCAGTTCTGCCTCGGCTCCAGTTTCTAGAATGATCTGGACATTCGCACCTTAAATGACAGCGATCACGTGCGGAACAGGTTTAGCAAAACCAACGAAGTCACTTGACTCCGTTTTGCTATCGCCTCCTGTGAATGATATTAGGTCATGATGAGTTAATACTTACTGTCTGTGGAGGAAATACTTTGAAACACTTTAAGCATCCCTGGAAAGATATTGGTTAACGAACAGCAATCGCGAATCGTTGATGCAGAAACAGCGAAATGGAAAATGAATACTTCGCTGAATCAAATACTCTTTCACGCTCAAAAAGAATTCTATTTTTTTTTTATTCATTTATATATACATATTTGCATCTCTTTGTTATATAATTTAAGTTAAATATAATAGAAGGAATTAGAAAAATTTTCTAATGACATAAATCTTTGTTTTCTCTTATTTATAAAAATTCTATTTTTGTCTTGTGTGTTCGATTTATAAAATTCTCAATTGAAAATTTTTTTCAATAAAATTTTTACAGAACCTCTTGATTCTATTCCCAAGTTAGGAGGAAAGAAAATATTTAGATGACCTATTTCACGTGGACCATCCCTTGCGTTAACCCCAGAAGTACTGGAGGTTTCAATGTCCTTTCATAGAATCGGTCGATATCTTCTTAAATAAAAATAATGCGCGTACACGTTCGTTGGATAAAGGAATATAGTGCGATTAGGTAAGTGCCATTTTCAGGGCAAGAAATAAATATCGACTATAATATTTGATTTCCGAAATTTATTTCTTGCTGCAGCTAAATTCGTAAATTCTTTTCAGAACAAAATAGCGAGATAAAAATTTGAAGACCACAATATGAAGTTACTACCGAGCTTTTATCATCGTTGAATTATGCAAAAGATTTTAATATTTCTTAGCGCATTAATTACATTTTGACCTGTACAAAGTAGCCTATATTATACTTCATCGTACACACATTTTAGCAGTATATTCTACGTGTAACAATAAGTCATGTAGCAAAAATTTC
This sequence comes from Tetragonisca angustula, assembly GCA_036937485.2. NCBI lineage: Eukaryota > Metazoa > Arthropoda > Insecta > Hymenoptera > Apidae > Tetragonisca > Tetragonisca angustula. The sequence continues at coordinate 259,046 of JAWNGG020000121.1, read as the reverse complement.
ATAAAAAAAAAGTAAAATATAAATAATATATTTTTCTTATAACTTTTCAATGGAACATTTTTGTCTTATTTTAGTCTTATCCTACAGAATACATCGGCAAAGTGTATCGACAATTGTGGGACATCCTGCATAATTTTACAAGGGTTGAATATATAAAACGAAGAACATATAACACGTAGAAATTGAAATAAAAGTTAACATTCAGTTTTGTACATAGGTACGTAAATATGTGCATATTTAATTGGTTTACGTGATGTCACATCAACGGATGAATACAATTTAAATTTGCGTGATACATTTCACAACACGTCGTTGATTCATTTATTTGCGTTTCTAATCGGAATTTATTCATTTGTTTATTTAATAACTTTTTAGAAATGTGTCATACACGAATTGTCACGCATCATATGTAATACACGAATATTATTCACAGTTGAATAATAGATAAGAATTTAACGTAAATTTGTATAAAAAATTTTGTTTGAAACTTAATCTGTTACAAACTTACATTAATATTATTAATATTCGTCATTTTGATGATTTATTGGAATTTACATTTACTGACATGTACAGATAACTATACAGATAAATTTTTAATTGAATTCTGCATTAGTCATGCTTACAGTGGAATTACGAACACCTTCAAAAACAGAAATGATGAGATACACTATGATACAGAATGAAGACTGAATACCTTATTAAAAGTATAGAAGTTCAATTTACGGAATCATCAGTATGACGCGCAAGAAAAAAATGTGAATGACGAATCCACGATTCTGTACATGAGGAAAAAAGGAAATATTCAATGAACTAATTGTTTCTGTTGTACTTTCAATTAAAAAGATTCACGTAATTTCCAACTTTTTCATAATTTTTCGGTTTTTACGTCAACGTTATGCATTAGTGGCTACGTACCTAATTCGTCAACTAATTAGGTACTTAGCTTCAGCTAAAAATTAAATTTTCCAAGACCAGGTAATTAAAATAACACATTCTTGATTGCAAATTACACTTAGTTAAACGTAAATTGGAAAATTTATAATCATTTATCATTTATCCCTATATGTTTGTAATCCTACATCTGAAATTAGTGCTGTAAAAAAACTAAGTTCATTCAGGAATTCGTATAATTTTTTATTAAACCAGTAGTCATATAAATAATCTATTATTCAATCATTTAAATTTTAAACTGTAATTATAATGTTATACATTTTTTGATATCTGTCCAAGTTATATACTATAATATTTTCTGTTTAAAACATTCAAACAAACAACTTTGTTAAATATTTTAAAATAATTGCATTTACATTGAAGAAATCAAAGAACAATCTTTTAATATTATTAATATTACTATTAAGATTTTAAATTAATTTCAAAGTAAATACGTTTTGCATAGACTATAGATTACAACATATATTGTTTTAGTTATACAGTCATATATCAATTACAAACTTATCTATTTTTATCCTACTGCATTTTCATTTGGAAAGTGCAACGATAGAAAAATATATTTTAAGATTAAAAGATATGGTTGTAAATGCACTGAACTTTATCTAACGAGTTACAAGTTAGATACGAGTAAAATAGTGATTTATAAACGGCATGTAGACATTAATCCTTTGAATATATAAAGTAAGGTATATATGATCCATTGTAAATTACACAAATATGTAACGTATGGTAGAACAAGTTTAATACAAGTTTAATTAAAGGTAATACAGATAATACAACAAGTTAATAAAGATAGACAAATAAAATCGTTTATACATAGTTTAAGACATTTATACACCATACACATTTCCCGAGTTAATTGACAAAAATAATATCGCGCAATATCTGTTCAATTATATATTGCATAGTGTAATCGTTTACTGTTTAGTATTGATTACAATAATGAAGCTGTAATATGATGCGATAATCTAACGGTGCGATACAACGTAATACGTGTAAATGACTTGTGCAAATGACTTATTCGTCTATTTCCAGTACGCTAGAATTCTTAATTCGTTTAAAATTATGATGCCGTTTAGGTATTGATATTCATAAACTTCGTTCGTATCTAATAGATAATTAACAGTTTCGCTGGTGGCCGTGACCGATATGCGGTAACGCCGTCGCACGATGTTCGCGATATCAATAATAAGCGATGAGCATGCGTGCGACAAAAAAGAACGTAGTATGTACTTAGCTACCTAACGGAAGTGACGGTTCCTCCGCACCATTATTTTGAAAGTATACCAAGGTCACCTTGGAATTGTCAAAAGAAATTATAATACGAAGACGTAGAATATATACAAATATGACTTGATTATCAGTAGAAAATACAAATATGACTTGATTATGCAAATATATGCAACAAAATGTTTCTTTAGATAAAATCTTCGCTTATCGTGACCATTTTAATATCACACAAAATTTATAATAATTAAGCATGCGATGTCTATTTTTTTTTCTTTTTTTAAATAACAAGCGTCGACTTTTGAAACGAAAAAGGAAAAAACAGCAGAAATTGGCTCTACCATATTTTCGTACAGCTATTGCTTCATATTTTGTAAAAGTGCAACACGTACGAAATTAAAATAGTTGCAGAAAGAATTAAGTAGAATGTAGAAGAGAATTCTTAAAACATAAAAAAAAAAATGCTTTCATCGATCAAATTTAATCAAGTAAATAACAAGTGGCTCAAAGATGCAAAAAATTCTTTCTGCTGTAATTATGTAAAAAAAATTATCGATTTAATTTACGTTAGTCACTATTATTCTTCGTTTTCTTTCATTACATTTAAATATGTCGAGCGTTAAAAAAAGATGTTAAAATTCCTAACCTAATAGTTGCACCTTTGGCATATCCAATGTTACTACATCTTTGTAATTTCAATGCAGTGGAAACCCGTAACCCTCTATAGCTGTCGTTTGACCAACACGAAAAGAAAAAAAAAAGAGTAAGATGATAATATGTAGTTGGTCGATTGTATTACGCATAGCCGTAAGCTCTGCAGATGCGTGATGCGCTAAACGTGACGCGGTACGACATTCCGCGGGCTAACAGTGTCTACGGGAACATACTGTTTTTGGGAATCGTTACCGGGAAAAATCGATGTTCGACCTGATAGGAGACAGAAAATATGGATTCATGACGCAGTTCCTCAAAGGGCCTAGCTACTGTTAAGCGAGGTTTTCGAAAAAGTTCTGTGGCTAGGTTGCACTGGGCCTGCGCACGAATAAACGCGCAATGCGACACGCGATAGAATGGGACAGGGAGACTTGTAATCTCGTTAAAAAGAGACGGAACGGGGGATAGAGAAGCGCACAACGGCGTTCACGATTAACGGTAAGGAAGGGAATTTAATGGGTGTCACGGCAAAGAATGTTAATTTTATACCTTACGTTCATCGATGTAGCGCCTAATTGGTGTTAATTTAACAGAAAATGTAATGTTAAAGACCATTCCGTGTTCAATTTACAACGTGATGCAAACTTTCAATCACTTTAGATTTGAATATTTATCTGGGTGCAAGGTAGAATGCTAATTTTTGATTGCATTTGAAGCAATTTAATTACTATTAAATCGTCTGGGCTGCTAGTCAAGTTAATATCAATAACATTAATATCAATAATATTCAATACTTCAATGCTTTATTTTTAACTTCGTTAATTTGATTAGTGATATTATTATACAAATTATTATCGCGGATAGTGATGTTATTATAATTAAGAAAATTATATTATTATATTTGTAATATTTATATTGTACTAAATAAAAAATATTTGAATCCAATTTAAATAGAAATATTGTACCATAATGCACATATATAAGTATTTTTTTAAATTTCTTACTTTTTAATAGTATCTTTACGTTTCAATGTGTTGGAATGTGTAATATTAGATTTCTAATAAATTATAATTCAGTAATTTTATCGAGAAATTTCGCGAACTTTGTGTTACATCATACTATGAATTTCTTCATATTATATCATTTATTGAAATTTTTTAAAAATTATGAATTATAACGAGATAGTTGAAGCAAATAGAAAATGTAAGTTATTAGGAAGAATGTTAAAAAATTAAAAACTTTGAAACATATTAATATTTATAAATAAATATTGATATATGTATTAAATCGACATGTATGATTATTGAATTTTTTTATAATATTAAACTTTCCAAGAAATTTATTTAAAAGATATTATATTATAAATGTTGGTAGAAAAGTTCTAGAATTTATTTTAATCAATCAATATTCATTGTAAAAATATTTCTACCATAATAAATTATAAGGGCATACATTCAACTGTAACTTGAAAGGTGTTCAATAAATTTATTTAACACTATTATTTTATCTTCAGTCATAATATAAATAGAAGAAAATAATCTGAAACGTAAAATTTTATCTGATTTATTTATGACATAACAAAAGATAAAAGCAAACATTAATTCACTAATTTTAATAAAAAATAAACGGCGAAACATAATTCTTACAAAATAACTTTTCCTTTTACTAATGTTTTAAACACTTATTATATTATAATTATTTAGCTTTAGCTTTAATATTATTTAAATTATATATTAAAAATGTAGCATTAAGATACAATCTCACAAGATAAAAATAGAGATACAGCTATAATACATAAATAGCTAGATAAAGTTATAATATATAATAACTATGAAACATAAATATTTGTGAATTCATTTCTACCATAATATTTTTTTAGTTTGATACAAATATAAAATATCAAAACTTTATTTATAGAAAATGTTTGATATCAAATATTTAAAGAAATTATTAAAGAATAATAATTCTCTTATAATTATTTCTTTATTAGAGTTTTTTTACATTGATTATTGATAAATTATTTGCATAATTTTAATATTTTCTTTAAAGAATTCATTTATTTGTACAATAATGCAACAGTGTAGAGATAAGCAGGTACTATTGCCACAAGGGCAAACAAATGCCAATGTTGTACGATAAATTATCTGTTTTTAATCTCATTTAAATAAAAATTCTAAATCATTCAAATGTAACTGGTATCGAAAGAATTGGTAATATCGGATTCGTAGTTTCCACTTCCAATGCTGTAGCCATACAATCACTTGCTGCTTCTACTTCACCTAAAGATTCTAACACCTTTCCTAAGTTATACCTGTAAAATAGAATTTTATTTGATTAAAATTTTGTAACATATGAATTATTCACAATCGCATCCTCACACTTTTAAATAGAAATAAATGAATATTTTTATACCATGTTTGATGAGAATTCGGATCAATTTTTGCAGCATCGCGTAATGTTTTTTCAGCTAACCTTTGACTTCCCAAATAGTGATAAATTAACCCCTAATAATGAAAATAATCTTCAAATAAACGTATACTATTTCATCTAATAATAATAATTATTTAATAAACTACAATAAACATTACCAAATGTTGTAAACTTTTAATATGTGATGGATTAATTGAAACTGCGTTTTGATAACATTGCTTTGCTTCCATGTATTCCAATTTATATTCATGAAGTAAACCTCGCTAGAATGAAAAATAACTTCTATGTACATATTACATTTTGACGATGAAGTTTTATAAAATAAAAAATAAATTAATTATCTTTGATTTTTTTGTTTGATAATATTATTCGAGCTTACTGTATACATAATATGGTGACTTAGTGGAAAAATATTCGTCGCTTCTTGTAAAGAAAGAACAGCACCATTTGGTTGATCCAAAACTAAATATACTTCAGTAAGTAATAACCAAACTTGTAATTGCAATAGCCATGCTCTTTGTGGTCCTGGCTTCGGGGTAAAAGAGCTAAGAGACGATGCAACTTCAGATAAGGCTTGTTCTACTCTTGAAGCAGCCAATGATTGTGCATGTAGAGAACCTATTTAAAATTTTGTATAAAATAATTTAATTTTAAAAATTTCAAATTAGAAAGAGTATTAATACATACTGGAATCTTTATCAGACATTTCAGAAGCATACAACTGAAAAACGCTTCTGGTTTCACTACGTTTCTCACTATGTTGTTCATTACAATTAGTATTAGTCTGATCTTCATACAAATTCTTCCAGAGTAAAAGCATATGTCTTATGGTAAACAATGCTTGCTCACCACCGATACTTCGCAATTCAAGATGCGCTTTTACGTAAAGAAAATTTAAATTATCTGGATATTCTTCTAATACACTGTTGATTAAATGCAATGCTTCTGAATATTGTTTATGAGCCGATAGTAGTAATATCAATAAATGCAAGGATGGAATGTGTTCTGCCCGAAGATTTAACGCAATTTTTACATGAATCATTGCGTCGTTAATTTGTCTGTTAATTGCATATTCATGAGCTAAATAGTATTCTGCCAAATGATCATTTGGATCACACTGTTGCGCCCTATTAAATAAATATATAATATAATATATAATTTATTCTTTACTTTATACTTAATTGTACATACTTCTGAAAACATTCCAAAGCTGTTTTAGTATGATAAGTTTTATCCATTTTCACTATAGTGTTTGTAGCAAGAATACTATGACCAATACCAATATAGAGATGACATCTTGATTGCATTCCTTGAGAATTTGATGTTTCTCTTTGAAGTGCTTTTTGACTCCATTCGATACCTTCTTTTACCTGTTTATTTAAGTATGTTTTCAGTATATTATTTTATGCAATTTGTATATAACTATAATATAGGTCTCACCATATTTAATTGTTCATAGCATAGTCTTGCGGCTAAAAGACAGGGCATTACTTTCTGTGGAGATAATCTCGTTACCACTTTTAAAATTCTATATGCATGCATATATCTGCCCATACTAATTAAACATAATGCACACTGAGTCCATACATGGGCTTCTTCATGAGAAAATTTCATTGCTCTTTCAAATGACTATGAAAATATAACATTAAACTATATCTTAATCCTGAACAGTTTATTTTATTTTATTATAATTACCTCATATAACAAATCTACTTGACTCCATCTAACAACAACTACTGTGAGGAGATCATATACCGCAGTAGCATTTTCAAAAGCATGTATTCTTGCATCTTTAAATTCTGGAGATTGACTAAGCACAGCGTCTCTGACCGCCATAGCTTCACTTATTAATAATAATAGAATTGTTTCTTCATATTCATTTCTTGGCACAAACATATTAGGACCTAAATATTTCTTCGGCTTCCAAGGTGAATCTAAGAAAGATAGAATAATGATTTAATATTTTATTTTTATCTTTAAATTATAATAACAGCCATTTTATCAATAGTATTACCTGCAGAATCATTTGGTGCTTCTGGAGCTTTATATTCCGCACCACTAATTCCTCGAACTAATACTTCCGCTAATTGTCTTGTTAAAGTAACTCTAAGACTTTGAGTAGTTGTGGACTCCACAGCAGATAAAATTTCCCTTATAAGTTATTGAATTTCATAAATAGAAATTGTTTATTTAATTTCTTAAATATTATTTCTAAATTGCATTGCATTATATAAATAATAGCAGTATTTATTATCGCTGTCATCTTCTTGTTACCATTTTCTTCTTTGCATTTTTAATAAATAGAAACAATTAATTACCTGTAACGATTTATTGCACCTTGAATATTACCAGTTTGAATATACAATATGGGTGCCCTTTGTAGTGCTGTTTCCAAAATTGGTCCAATATGTTTTGTAGAACAATACGAAGACTGAGAGGAATATGTACCTGTTGATCAAATGATATTAAGGTATTAACTACAAAACCCAAATTTCTAGTTTTGTCACATTCCACCAACAAATCCTATATTATCACCTGAAAAAATATAAATAAACATTATTAATGGAATATTCTTTCAAAATGAATTTATTTTAATGCTTGGCATTATTGTTTTTTATTCAGTGTATCAATATTCCTATTATGAATCATACACTTATTATTTATGTAATAAATATCAATTAGTATTATGTGATGGAAGAAAATATATTAAAAAGGATCATCACCTGCATTGTTACTATTCATGGTAGACGTGCCATTTTGATGTTGCATTGCAAGTTTGTCTTGTTCTTGTAAATAAACCAATGTTAGATCTCCAGCAATTTCATAACATTTGATGATCTGCTCTTGCCATTCTGCTATTTTATATTTTGATTTGGAATTTGGTGGTAACTTTTCTAGACAAAGACCTGTTATAAATAAAAAGATTTATTAAGAGGAACTATTGTCTAAAAATTAGTATAAAATAGAATATTAATATATTTTTGATATTAAGATATATATTTTTAAGCATAGAAATAATATATTTATAAAAATAAAAGCACTGTTTCAAGCAGACGTATTTTAAGCAGTAAATTGACATTTATTACATTTATTACAAAGAAACACAGATATACCAAAAAAATTATTTACACAGATAAATAATCTAAATAATTATGTCTCAATTTTTTTATAAAAATAAGTTATTCGCCTAAAGTGTAGTAATTATTATCAATTAAACATGCAATATCTTTTTATATATTGTAAACTAACTAAATTAATTGAAAGATATGATATAAAATATGATTAATGGATAAAACATTGAATTTATCATACAACAGAATATTAAAAAGATGCAGGTAAATAATCTGAATAGAGGAAACATAATTACCATTAATATAATATCTTCCCTTTTTTTGGATTGTTGAAATTGATACAATTAAGCATGAAGCTGGTATTGATAAGACAATACATATTTCAAACATTTTAAGAAGTATAGTGGTAAAGCATACACTTTAATAAATAGCTAATACACTTACACGTGGCAAATAAGAGAAATAAAAATGAAGCAAAATACAAACCTTCAATTGCGTATGACTCAGCAAAAATGCGCAGTCTTCTGCAGGATAAATGTTTCGCTGTGTTTAAAGTAAACAATCTTTCTTTCTCTAAGTTGTATATTAGTTGTGATATTAAACAGATTACAAATGTTTCCAAAAATCATTGCTTGTGTAACTACTAAATTTTTTGAATTGGGTATTACCTTTGGATTGATGAGAAAGTATATACTTAAGAAAGTTTAGACTACCAATAAGAAAAAAAATATGCAATTCTATAAATTTTGTTAGAACATTAAGTGCAATACTATTCAATTCAGCATAAATTTAATGGTCTAAAGTACAGAAGTATTAAAAAACAAATTTGTTAAGTGAAATATATGACACCAAACTATGATAGATATAAATCATTCCTTTATTTAAATGACAAGCTATTATATGTAATATTAGAAATAATAATGCACTAGTACATACTAGCAACGTATTAAATAATTCAAAAGCTAACTGATGCAAACCTTTAATTGCATATGACTCTGCAACAATACGCAGACTTCTACAAGGTAATGGCTTTTCTGTAAGTGTGTGCAATTCAGCTTGTTGATAATGTTTGAGAGCCTCTTCATACATTCCCATTGCATAATGTAATTTACCAAGTAGTAAATGTGCATCCAATACAACTAAAGCCTATAATTTGAAATGTTACTTAATAATTATTCATATAAAATTTTAAATTAATTAAATTCAGAAATTTTTATTTCTTATTCACTTAAAAATAGTTAACTAAGATTATAATTACCTGTTTATCCTTTTCATTTGCTGCAAGAATTAAGTACTTTCTAGTTTCTTGTAGCCCATTTCTAGCTTTTCCAATATTAGCATCTATAGGTGGAGTTTGTTCTAAAAAGCTTTCTAATCTTCCTTCTCCACATAAAAAATTTGCTAAACATTCTAAAATCAAAAGCATTTATCAATATGTAGAGTTGCACATATACTTCTAGTTTATATATATTTTAGTATGAAATCAAATTATCTTGACAATGTTGTAATATTCATAAATATGAAATATTTATTAAATATAAATATAAATACTTCTTTAATATAGTAATTAATATAAAATCTCGTGAGAATTTATTATTTAAAATTTCGACAATAAAAAAAAGTTCATAAAAAAGATATTAGAATCTTTGCAGAATTAAAAATAAATTTATAATGGGACATGTTCATAATTCTTATTGATCATCTTGTTGACAGTAAAAATCAGATGTGTTTATTAACTCGCTGATGATCTCAAATTTTAAAAAATGGTTGAATTAAAAAATCTTAACGTCAAATAACATTTCACATATATATTTGACCTTTGCTCATATAGAATCCTTACGATTTGTGACATGACTTAACGACTTTTTTTTACATAAACAGATTACGAAACTCGTGACAGTTAATTCCTATAAAACTTGATCAAATCTTTTCTTCAAAAAAAATTCTTAAAATGCACAAGTATTGTAAGTTAAATGAATGAAAGAAAAGAAATATTTACCATTGCTAGGGTACTGTATTTTTAGGTGTTCCGCCAATTCTATAACCTTTTTCCAATTTCCTTCCTCGCGGTTTTTATCGATTTCAGATTCAATTCGAAGGGTGTGTCCTTTTTTACTAGTCATTCTAATTCACGTCGGAACAAGAACGATATCAAATGCTTTCGTAATATTCAACAAGATGTCATATAATATATCGATCATCAGTGTTAAACGCGTGGGCACGACGTAAAATATGCACATATGACAACCTCCATCTCAAGCACGTGCAATACTATTTTGAACTGCCTGTCACGTCATTGATTCTGCGAAATGTAGATACGGTGCATCGTGAAACTTGCTAATTAAAAGTCAGCGAAATTGTGTATCGACTGTTAATATATAAGAGTTTGATCATTGTTTGATACAAGTCTCATTTTTTAAAATTTATAATTCATACAAATTAAAATAAAACTTATAATTTGGTATTTATGTTGAAAATTAAATTTAATTCAAATGTGAACATATATAATAGAAATGACTATTTTTTTAACTGTATTTATTAAAATTATTTGATTTTACAATTGTAATAATAATAAAAATAAATTTTCTTTCATCCTTTTTAATATACATATTCACTTGTATATATGTATATATCAACCACATTATATAAATATCTTATTTATACTTTATCATTTCTTGTACTCTCTTCTTAATCCCTGAAGACTAAACTTCAATTGAGTCTTTTCAAGTGGCAGTTTGAAGATTACATTATATCCTATTTTCTTTAAGAAATTTTTTATATCGTTTTTTCCACTTATCTTTAACATCCACGATGTTATGCTGTAATTTATGTGTATTTCAGATTTTTGTTATACATTACATTAACAGTATAATTCATTAATACAAATAATGTATTTCAGTTACATAAAAATTACAACCTGCAATATATGCACTCCTCGTTGCGTAAGGACAATGAGTTCTTTCATTCCATCATGAGTAATATCCATATAACATATGGAATGTACAGGAGCGTCAAACAATTTTCTAATGATCAATTCCCATGTGTCATTTACGAAACAAAAAATAAGCACTTCTTGACCATAAGTTCCTAAGAGTATTTCATTTTGACCATCCATATTTATGTCGGCAATACAGGAACATAAAATGCAATCAGATGTTTCACTACCATTTAATGTTATATCTTCATCCATCCCGTTATTTAAAACATCCCTAATCAACGAAAATATATGATTGTTTTTGATTATATGTAATACAAAATTAACTTACATAAAGACAACTGCATTATTTGTATTTACAACAAGTATATTTAGCTTTGTTTCTTGATCATTTAGAAAAGATTTACAATCTGTAACAAATGAAAATACTTATCAGTTTTGATTTATAATTAAGTTTTCTTTAGAATATACTTTAATATGTGTAATAAAACTTACTATTAGAGTTAAGAAAACGAGGTTTCTCAATATTATTTTTAAGTGAAAAAATGGATACATTGGAAATAGGTCTATCATATCTCAATTTCCAACTTTGGCAAATTTTCAATTCTGAAACATTAGTTATAGCTACATTGACTAAACCACATTCACAACCGATTACTGTCAATCTCCTAAATAAATTAAAATTGAATGTTAGTTGCTATAATGTAATACATAAAGATTTGCTTAATATCAATTATACCAATTATAATTATTATAGTAGTAAATATTAATCCATATTGCAATTCCTTGGATATCGTGTAATTCAGGAAAGTACTTTTCAATGGGTGATTCACTGTAACTGTGATTTGACTTATCTTCTCTGATCATGTGTATTTTATAATCACTACCAGAAAGTAACCAAACGACCTGTTATTTACTTAAATTTTATATTCTTAAACACAGTTAGAAACATCATTACTAATATGAAAAAATTACCTCATTAGGAGCATTTTGTTGAGGTAATATGGTATGATATAAATGATATGGTGTATATGCTAATTCCACCATTAGACAATTTTGTGCTATAGCTTCAATCGAACTTCCTTCATCTCCCTCACCATCTATAGCACCTTCTGTGTATATATTTAAATATCTTTCTACAGATGTATCTGTGCTTGCTTTTAAGATAGTTATTCCTATTACAAATCCATCACCACTATCAGACTTATTATAAGCATCAATAGAAATAATTTCTGCACCACCTAATTAAATAAATGAGAATTTTTAATTGAATATAAAACATTTGTTTTTACATAATGTGCTAATATTTAAAATTACAAACTGGGAATATATGTGAAAAGTAGTTCTTTAACCAATGGTCTTAAATGTAGATTTGGCATCAAATGATATTCGCAAGAATATATTTTTCTTTTCAAAGAAGCCACCAATACTTTATTAGAGCCATTGATGGAGCATAATTTAGTCATTGAATAAATGTTTCCCTGTGACGTTAAAGGAAACCAGTGTGCATCTTTTAAATTATTCATGATAATATCACAGAAACAAAATCGTATTAAAGAAACATAGTTATTCAATTGTTGTGCAGTTTCAATTACATCATGTTTATAAAAAGCAAATAAATCAAATTAAATATTTATTTAACTTTGAAAAATCATTAAAGGCGTTCTTCTTATATTGAATTACAACATATGTAAAATTTATATTCATTTATATTTTGTGTTTAACTTTCTTTTAATAACCTCAAATTGAAATTTAAGGTTAGAAATGTAAAATTCGTTCCAAAATCTACAAAATTACGTATGTAATCCTCATATCACAATTTAATGTTCTGCTTAACAATGAATATTATACATGAAGTATGATAATACATTAGATTAAAAACAAATTAAGTATAAACATAAAGAAACATCTTATTTATGTATGTACAGATGTTTATTTAATATCTATTATCTTTTTTTAATTTTACCAAATATAATGTTTTGTTACAAAAACATTAGAGAACATTAAATGTTAATTTTATAAAACTTTTTATATTTTATATTTTAATATGTAATCATTGACTAAAGATACGATAGACTGGACTATTAAGTGGGACTTTGTGTTTCAGAGTTTGAAGTACCGATCAGGAAAAACGATCAGTGGTTTTTTAGCATGCTCTACACTTAACAATAACAGGTTGGAAAACTATATCAAATAAAATGATACAATCTGGTTAAATAAAACAAAATTCTTTGAAATATTGTCAAATTATACATATATATCTAGTTGTTGACATATATTAAATATTAATTTATGTAGAAAAATAACTATATCAGAATCAAAAATTAAGTTGAAATTGTCGACGGTCGTGAATAGTCATGTATATAATAAGAAAGCATTCATGTTCAATTCAATAAATAATTTTTGGCGCATTATTCATATTTTCTGATATTTTAATTCCTGTCACTAAATAGCGCTGCAGTGTAAAACCTGTCCAATTCAATATGATAAGATGTGATATGGTCAGATGACCTCTAAGACATGAGACACGAAGAAGTATTGAATACAAACGAGATATACTTGTTGTACTACTTATAATCTGTCAATGATGAGGCAAGAAAAATCATTGGACGAGAAACATAGGGTCATATACCTGTGTCTGTGCATTGGATGTCTGATTAGTCAGTAGTATAAACATTAATTAAAAATAGGATAGGCATGACATCAAATAAAATTTCATGACACTTGTTCTGAAACATCGATTGTTGAAAAACAATAAATATTTTGTTGTTTATTTTGTACCTCATCACAGATGACTTTGTTTGTGGATATTGTCTATTCTTTCCCCTGCGTTAGTAATATCAGATCAGAGATGAATTTCATTTCATTAAATTTGTGATGAAAAATGAAAAAAAAATTTTTATTTAGATTTCAAATTTATAAAAAATAGAAATTAAAAAATAAAAAAAAACAGAAAAATAAAATGTTAATTAAAGGATAAATTAAATGGAAATATTAGTATTTTATGATTTATTGCAATATTTGATGCAACATCTAATCGAGATATATCGACTTGCTCAATTTCACGAGTTCGGAAGAAGTGACGGGTTCTTCTTCCGTAACTGTACTTAGAAGAAAAGAGTAAGGTACGCAGGCTACGAGTATTTTTTTTAATTTCATTATTCAATCCTTCATAAAATATATTTTTTTCTATACTTTTGCGAATATAAAAAATCCTACGACTTCAATAAGTATTCACAAGTAAATTAAATTTTGTGGAAAATTTATAGTATATATGTTTGTTATCAGTCACGTGTTTTGAGGTTAGCATACTGCTTAACCTTGTTTTATAAACATAAAGTTAATTATTAAATAATCTTGTAATATCCAATCCATTTCTTTTTAAACATCAGGCAAATCGAAAGAGAATTCTATTAAACACAATATTAAATTGTTCGTTATTATATAGTTGCATGTCTTTTAATTGCATGATTTTTGATAATTTTTAAATATGTTATAGAAATCAATGTTTTGAATAATTTTTTCTTTTCACAGTGATTTCCGAAATTTTTTCGTTTACGGGATATTCGTAAACAAACAGTCAATAGCGCTACAATGATATTCTGTCTGTACTTGCGTGTTTAGGGAAACATATCCGTTAGTATAGGTTGTCGGCCGTTATAAACCTTGATTTTTCAAGGTCATATTTTGTTGTTGTATCGTATTCTATTTATCTAAAAAAACGAACATCTCTGAGGAACCATGGATTAAAAATAAACCGTTCTCACAGAAAATGATGTTAAATTTCTAACAATTCTTAATGTTACTGTATTTACAATTTATACTCAGATGCAGTGTAAAGGACTCTGATGTGATAACATTACAATTTATAAATGTCTTGATATTGATGAAGACAATGTAAACACTGTCTTAGAAGAATACTGTCTTCATTTTTTCTTGTCTTTTATATAGTAGATTTCACACAATTAAAATCAAAATATCTCCTGAACTAGTAGTTTTCCAATTACTGAAGTATATAGATTAATACTTTTTTACAGAGAATGTCGAGCTACATTGATTAGATTAGTGAATAAAAGAAAATGTATGATTCTATTTTTAAGTTTTTTTTTTTTTTTAATGGATCTTCACTTATCCAGAAGTATAGAATCACGCTATGATGGTCGTGACAAATATTTCATTCTATCTGTACAAAAGTGACACTTTGAAAGCACAATAGTAATGCTTCTCAACAATTTGTTGATATATTAAAATATATATTAATATTATTGCACAATTATATTTATTTTTTCACAAATTGCTGGCTGTATATATGTTTATATATGTGTTTATTTTATTATAAACAAAAGATAAGAGTTAGGTTTGGTTTGATTTTATTTGATTATCTGAGGATGGCTGACAATCCATACTAATGTATATGCTTCCACGGACATACAAGTATAGACAAAATATCATTATAGCGATACCAACAGTTTTTTGCGAATATCTAGTAAACTAAGAGAGCTCGACATTTTCATGAGAGGAAGAAATTGTTCAGAATGTTGATTTCTACAATCATATTTTACGATCATCAAAATCTACGTTGAGGATCAACTATATAATTAACACATTATTTATTTTTTCATTTACTAATTAACTAATTTCATTTTTTTTTCAATTTCAAACAGAATGGCGGACAGTGCTCCAGCCGCGCGTGGGGGTTTTCGTGGAGGATTTGGCTCTCGTGGGGGAGGTGATCGTGGTGGCCCAAGAGGTAGAGGCCGTGGTGGCAGAGGACGAGGCCGTGGTCGGGGACGCGGTAAGGAAGACAGCAAAGAATGGGTTCCAGTGACTAAACTTGGACGTCTTGTCAGAGATGGAAAGATCGAATCTTTGGAACATATCTATCTTTTCTCTTTGCCTATTAAAGAATACGAAATCATTGACAAATTCCTTGGAGTTGAATTAAAAGACGAAGTATTGAAAATCATGCCAGTACAGAAGCAGACTAGAGCTGGACAGCGTACTCGTTTTAAGGTGACATTACATTTATCTGAAGTTCAATGTCATATTTAAACATTTCAACATTCAATAGAGATCTCATTAATAATATTTATTTTATAGGCTTTTGTAGCTATTGGTGACTATAAGGGCCATATTGGTCTAGGTGTCAAATGTTCCAAAGAAGTAGCCACTGCCATCCGTGGTGCTATCATTTTGGCGAAGCTTTCGGTCGTACCAGTACGACGTGGTTATTGGGGAAACAAAATTGGTGATCCTCATACTGTGCCCTGCAAAGTCACTGGCAAATGTGGATCAGTTCAAGTGCGTTTAATTCCAGCACCAAGAGGTACAGGTATTGTGTCAGCACCTGTGCCGAAGAAACTGTTGCAAATGGCTGGTATAGAGGATTGCTATACATCGGCTAGAGGATCCACGTGTACTCTTGGCAATTTCGCAAAGGCCACCTATGCAGCTATTGCTAAGACCTACGCGTATTTGACACCAGATCTCTGGCATGATCAGGCGTTAAGAAAAGCTCCATATCAAGAATTTGCAGACTATCTGTCAAAAACTCATAAAGTCGTGGGTGGACAAAGACCTGCTGAAGTTGTCTAAAGAAATAAACCTTCATGCGAAGTTTTAATTGTAATTAGTTTTTTTCTCCTTCCTTGAACTTATATCTATATATGTACTTTGCGGGTAGACTGAATATTTATGCACTTTGAGTTTAAAAGCAATTATTGAGTTTGATTGAAAAAAAAACTTTGGCTGAAATATAGTGTCCGAGCTGCTGTAAAATTTTTCTTTTTAATTTGTACTTTCAGGGATATTTCGTTAATTTTAAATTTTAGAGAAATTATGAATAATAATTATTCTAATGAATAATAAGTTTTTATGTTATAAGTCTTTAATCTAATTATATTCAAAAATTTGAAAAAATGTCTTAATATTTTTTAAATTGTAGTTAATTTATGATGTATTGATTTTCTTAATGAGTTTTACTTGGAAATTATCGCGTTGTAATCAAACTAGAGAAAGGCAAAATATCGTGAGATAGCTCAAACATCTGTGATTCGTATGTATTATTCATAAATTTAATTATTAATTAAAGACGTATACATTATTTATTCTAATGTTAATTTTCAATTAAATTGTGCATAAATTCTCGATAAATTATAAAATTAATAAAGAATAATGATAAAATGGCAGATCAACAGTCAGATTTATTTGCATAATATAATAATGGTCTATAGCACTGATTGTTTTTCTTATGTATTTTTTTTTATAATTATCGATTATATAAATAATCTATATTTTATTTTTTCTGATACTTAAAAATTTAGTAATTAACTTTAGAATATAATATATAATTATGAAATGAATCAATATCTTTATTTAATATAAAAATAATCAATTTTCAAACACTGACATATAATTATTACGATTCGAAATATATACTATATATGTACTATATATATTTATAGCAATTTATATTGTACTAATAGATTATATTAATCAAAAATTTAAACTTTAGCGCAAATATGGATAACGTATCAAAATGAATCGATTTTGCTTATCTGGCCCATTTGAAAATTTTCCAGATAATCTAATACAGAAAAATTGTACACTTGTCAGACCTACCTGCTTCACTTAAACGAAATATCCCAGTGTTCTATTTTAATCTCCCTCTGAAATTGTTGAATATTTTTTACTATATGTTCACTGTTTTTTTATTATTTTGTTATATGTTATTATAGCTAACATGTATTTTTTATATAATTTCTAGAACAGTTTAAAGTTGACCTGGCGCCGGCATTAGTGTTATCCGATGTATACTACAAGGTTGGACTTCGTACACCATAGTGGCTCTGAAAAGAGCCGATTGTGCATCACAGCTGAGCTAAGAAAATATTCAAATTGTCAACCTTTTATTTAGATAGATGTCTTTTGTCTGGATATCGCTGTTCGTGAAGACGTGCCGCCTTCATAAAAATACCTTCATTTACTTCTAAGTAAATAGTCTTATACATGATTTCCTTCGGACATTGTTTAATTAATAAAAATTTTAATAATTAAAGATCATCAAGGTAAACGAATTAAAAGTTATGCACCAACGAAAGTGTATACGGCAACTGTTTTGCTTAGCTTTCGCAATTTGTACGACTAATAATAGATCAAAATAAACCAAGTATTTACAAACAACAAAGGAGAGATATACATATCGTATTTCAATCTCTCTCTCTCTCTCTCTCTCTCTCTCTCTCTCTCTCTCTCTCTTGCCTACTTTAGTAACACTAATGCTGGCGGCACGTCAATTTTAAGAGCTCGCATCTCAACTTATATAAAAAATATACATATGTACGTAGGTGGTGTTTTGAAAATGTCTCAATGTTAGCTATAATAATATATAGTAAAAAAATGTAGGTTTCGATTTAAAAATTCAACATTTATCTTTGCAGACTTTTTCAAGGTTATCGCAAGGTCAAATGAAGCATGACGATTTGATCTTGATACCTGGTAAATCAAAATGGGACGCCATTTGTATATAATGCAAAACTTGAACTACCTTTTCCTGTCTTCTGACTTTTTAAATCAAAATATTTCGTACAAATTTTTTATCAGTCAAATCACTTATTACTTGAAGATCTTTTTATGGCAGAAAATTTATCTTTTTTTTTCTGCATTATTACTACGAAAATTATTATCGAGTACACGTATGATATTTGCCTTAATCGTTGACAAATGATTTGCCAGAAATTAATAGAATATCGTACGTCAGTCATGACATTTCCCTTTGCACTAAGCTACTCACAGAAATCCAATATCGAGATTAATCGTGTGTGATCGAGCAGGTTGACCTAAATACCGCAGTGTCATTTAAACCATAGATGTGGGTACACAAAAACGTAAAGAATAGTATTTCTAATACTTGGTTCTGTACTACAACTCTCTTGTACAATCTAATTCCACTGAATTGCCAAATATACACTAAAAAAAAAAAAAAAAAAAGAAAGATTAAATATTATTCTGCCATGTATTACAATAAAATTGCCAAGTAACAATTTTTTTTAGTTTAATTCTGTCATCATATCAACTACGTAATTAAAATCAACGATGAGAATTTACCATATCCTTTTATAAGATCGTAATCGTGTTACAATTTTCGTTCGAAGAATCTGATAACGTTTAGTATTATAAATGAATCGTTCCAACGTACGTGATGTACAGCAAGTTAATAAATTGGGGAACACTTTTTACACGGGGATCATGCAAAACTACGAGAACTCGTTTATCAAACGCGTATATGTACATATACATATATACATATACATAATATATATATATTTTTTTGCTTTTTTTTTTTATTAAACACAGAATCACAGAGCAAACTGGACATATCGGAGGGGCAGGAGATGTTTACATAATCTAGTTGATTCTTTCTGGTACGACGCCATAGAGGGCTCACCTCCACGTTTTTTTTTTTTTTCTTAATAAATATATATATATAAATATATATATATACATAAGTATATATATATTTGTATCGTTACTGTACAAAATATTCTTGCTGTTAAAAAATCAGCTGCGACTTTTAGTAAAAAACATACGAAATCGAAGAGATGAGCCCGTGTGGGACCGATCGTGGCCCGCTCGGTATTCGCAGAGAAGGTTTCATTAGTGGAAGTAATTAAATTTTATTTACAAATCAAGGCAATATCGTTAATTATGTTTGTTTTGTTTTTATACATACATACTCGCGTCTCTCATTCTGTTTTAGTTCTTCTCTTTTCTTCCCCCGTTTTGTTTACGTCGCGCGATCACATTCACACCGAGATACTGTGAAGTCCTAGCGTGTAATTTCATTCCGTTTCTGACGAATTATTTCATTTTGTCTTTTTTTTTTTTGTACAATGTATATATAATAATAAGAATGATACAATAATTTATCAATCGTCCAGGGTGTAGCAGAGCAACATGATTGGAATTTCGAGTTTTTGTTTTATTTTGCCTCCATCTTTTTCCCCTTCACCGTTCGTTTTCATTTGAATTGATTACATATAAAAAAATTTCGACTTTGCGTTCGTCGCTCGGCGAACGGTTCTCATTCCCGTTATTTTCTCTTTCACCTCTCCTTTATTTTTATTTTATTTTTAAAATTTTTGTTAACTACACTTTCATGCTTGTATTAATTCTGGCGTATACGCGCATGCACGCATACACAACACACACACACACACACACACACACACACACACACACACAATATTTTCTTTCTTCTCACTTTCAAAAGTATATCTTGTTATATATTTTTGCTTCTTTCATACTACAGCAAAGCTGCTGCTTATATATTTTTGTTTCTTTCACACTACAGCAAAGCTGCTGCGAAGTAACAATGTTTTTTCGGCACTGAGAAAAATATTAGCGGTTCATTATTGCTGTATTGCAACACGGCATCATATTGTTACCAAAATAGTCGCTGTACTTGGAAGCGAACCTAGCTGGTAACAATCACTCGGAATTAATTCAATAATAAACGTACAATGAAGTAACAATACAAAATTCGCTTCTCTTTTTTTAAAATTCCATCGTTTTCTCTTCCATCGTAGATCGCTAATGAGTAAAACTTATGTTTCGTAATAATGAACATTACGTACGTAAAAGCGTAAATGGATTCGTGATTAATTTTAATAAAACTACCAGCATATAGGTATAGGCGGATTTTCAAAAGTTCAATACATGTATAGCTTGGCGAGTGATGACGTACAATTGAATTTAATAGAAAATATATCGCTTGTACACACCTTGTTTACAAATAAGAGCAACAGCTCTTGTACATTCATATATGTATGTATATATGTCACATACATATACGTATATGTCGGATTACAAAGAGCTATGAATTCGAAAACTCTGTTGCTCTACTGTACAAAAGTATCGCGTATTAAAAATTAATTGGTCTACCTAAATATTTATATATTTATGTATATATATTATATATATATACGTATATATATAATATATATCTAATTACGTATCACGATCGTTTTCGCTGCGCCTCTGCACTAATAATTTTCTCAGTGCACTTTTTTTTTTTTGTAATAAATCTAAATGTACTCTGTCTCCTCTTTCTCTCTCTCACACCCTTTTTTCTCTTTCTCTTTCACTCAATTGACAAGAAACGAAAATCATCATCCTTAATGTTTTACAGTGTCTCTACAATCATGTTACAACTCCATAATAGTTATAATAATAATTAAAAAAAAAAAAAAAGAAAACAAAACAAAATGCTTGGAAAGATTGAAACACGACAAAAGAAACGCACGTATATTATATTGCGAAATACTCATCTAGAACGTCCAAACAGATTTGCATTCAATAAAAGCAATACACTGGATTGTTAATATTAATTAATCACGGAAGCACGACATGACGGATGCTTAAAGATGTTCAATGTATGATATTTTGTGTGCTTAATGTTAGATCCGATAAGGAACGTGGGCTTCGTCGGATGTAACATTAACTTCCTTCTTTTCACGTATTCCCTGGTCTTTCATCAAACCGATGAAGCTTTACATTACAATGATATTTTTCATACTCGAATCTTGTGTTATCACAAAAATCAATAGAGATGATACGTCGCTGTGATTAAACGAAAAACATAATCATAATAATAAATAATAAAAAAAATAAAAAAAGTTAGGAGACATAAAATTTAGACGTAATTTCTGCTTCTTAGGATTTTGCCACATGACTGTGTGTGTATATATATATATATATATCGCATTGTAATCGCCCGTAGATCGCATCTTAAATTTATGACTGCTTTCAGACAACACATGGGAGCATTATAAAAGATGTTGTGGATAAA
This sequence comes from Tetragonisca angustula, assembly GCA_036937485.2. Classification (NCBI taxonomy): domain Eukaryota; kingdom Metazoa; phylum Arthropoda; class Insecta; order Hymenoptera; family Apidae; genus Tetragonisca; species Tetragonisca angustula. The sequence continues at coordinate 236,929 of JAWNGG020000121.1, read as the reverse complement.
AACCTGACGTGTGTCGGTTCAATTTAGTATATATAAAATTTCCTTTGTAAAGGAAATGTCTCCGTGTTTTCTGTACGTATTTTCCGAAAAGGCGCACCATAATTAGTAGAGTCATTTCAATGGGCATTATACGAATGAAAACGGCTACATTTTCTGACATTACTGACACATTTTGCTACAATATATCGTGAATATTGTTATTTATGAAATTTCTTTTTTTCCTGTGTTTGTCTGAGAATTTTTAGGAGTTAATGACTATTAATTTTCGATTTTTGTTTTTCTTTTTCAACGAATTCGACGTGTTTATGAGAAGCATAAAATGTAATAAATGAAAATTGATGTAAAGATATGGTTATTACGTAATTCTCTATTTTAAAAACTGACAACTCAAATATCCTAAGAATTTCGAGTTTAGTCAAACATTAGATGGCAAGATACGTTTACTAGCAATAAGTACAAATGTTCGGTGGCATGCTGTTTTTTCTTAAATATAAGTAATACTAAACATAAACGATACTACGATACTAACAATTTAAGGTCTAGATATAAACATTCAACATTTATACACAATGTTGAGAAGTGATCTTGCGTATTTTGGATCAAATATTTTATCTTTGCATAAAAATATTATTACTACGAAAATCAATTCTCAGTTTTCGTCTATTCAGATTTTTAGTAAGTTACGTCACTGTTATATCAGCTGGTTTAAAAATATGATCTAGATGTTAATGATATTGATCCATTTAAAAGACATTCACAATATGTAACAAAAAACTAATAAAATAGTTGGAAGCCATTTAATATTATGCAATATGTATAAGACTTATTATTACATAATAATCTTATCTACATATACCCTAGCCCTTTTTTTATGAAATAGAAACGTACAATATTTACGGCTTACTTTTTTTCCAATGATAAATAACAACATAATACATATTAGGTAATAGTAGTATAAAGTAGTATAAAGACTAAAATTTAGAAAATTATCTCAAAACTATAAATATATAATATCGTTAAACTTTATTAAATAACAATGATTTATTCTAAATTTTATAAAATTTGTTTTAATAAAATATAATATTTTATTTTAAAATAAGAAAAAAAATTTTTAATTCGGAAGAAAGACTATACTTTGATTACCAGATTTTTATGTTATGTTATGTTATGTAAAATACATTGATACTATAATAGGATGAACGTTAAAGAGCGAATAACGTATGAATCTTATAAATAAAAATTATGAAACTCTTTTTCTAAAAATTCAATAATATGAACAATATATAATATTCTCAATAACGTACGGTATTTGAAACTAAGTTAATCGCGATAGTGTAATAAAATTTGATTTGCTATCATTTATAATGACAAATATATTAACAACAATACGATTAAAATAAAAGAACATGAATAACGATAATTTGATTGAATCTGAAAGTATAATGCTAACTGTACATTTCTTACGCACGAATTAAGCGTACAAAATTGAGAACTATCTGTTAGTAAATGTATTTACATATGTAACTATACATTTGTTTACTTATTCAATCTTTATGAGTTGCATAATTTTTTAATTTTTTGCCGGTATATTATAAGTCAGCGGAGCATACGTTGACGAAGAGTTAATGATGTAATGATTATTGTAATGCTTCATTGTACATATAATTGCCTGGAGGGAAAGAATGATATGCATTGACCTAATATTTCAAACACGATACATGATTTTTCTAGCTTTTACAATTCGCATCCTTCCTTTTCTTTTTTCATTATTTTTTAGAATAGAGTTAAGGACATAAAAATGATAGCAAGAAAACATGATTCTTTTTTTTCTGTAATTTTTACTCGATCCAATTATATATTTTTTACATCTCCATCGTTTTCCTAAATCTCAGATTTATATCTTAATCTTTTCTGTTTGTTCATAAAAAATATATTTGATCAAGCAAAATCTGACACATAAATTCTTAATAAATTCTAACAAATCTTAATTAGAAAGAGTAAGAAAATTTCCCACTGAACTATCCTTTGTAACTATTTGGAATTATCAGCCTCATAAAATTTATATGAAAATGAATTATTTTTTTGCTCAATATTTATGATTATACAAGAAGAACTCATTAATATTTTACACATGGCATTGTTAAAAGTAATGAAAACCTACAAGAAATAATATACAGAGAAATATTATATGGCCCATCAAAAGACTCCATTTTTTTCTTTCAGTATTACTTAATACTATACTTTGATTTATTCTCTTATGCAAGTCATTTTGTATGTATTTTACATGAATTTAAATCACGTATAAGTTGAAATATATGTATTTATTTGATATCAAATGCATGTTTACTTTTCACATTCATAGTTATCATTGTAATTTGCTTCTTTTCTCAAGTACATCAAACACGGGAACACGGACATTAATTCATTATGTAACCAGTATATCTGAAATCTATTCCATGTCAATGTGATTGGAAGAGTTACTTGTTATAACCAATTGAGCTATATTTGAATTTTTTATCGAACACCTTAATAATTAGATAAATACAATCAGTTCATTGTATCTGATATACTGTGAGCAGTTATATCATACTATTATTTTTTAGGAAAAAGAACTGAAGCCAACAATAAAGCAGTTGTGGTTCATGTTATGTGTTACGTATAAGAAGGATTTACAGTTTTCACCTTCTTTTTTGGATAATTTCTCAATAAGTATGTTTATATTACACACCCAGCACTTAGTGGGTCATACCTGGTTGTCCACTGCTACATAACAAGCAAGCAATGTGGAATATTCCAATCAAAATTCTTCTCAGAGTGCATTGAGCGATGATAATACTGGCTATTTGGCCAGAATATAGGTAGGGCTAGGAAGCACCAAGTGAACCTGATCCTGGGCTTGGACTATTCTGTACAGCTGGAGGTACTTGATTATAAGGATGATTACTATTGCACAAGACTGTATAAATATTCTCCACATTACTGAGTTTTTCAAAAAATGGAATTAAATCTAATAGTTCTGAATCTGTCATATCATCAAACCATGATGCCACTGGTACCTGAAAATGAATTTATCTTATATCTCTGCTTTCTACTTTTTTTAAATATTTTTCATTGTTAAAACTTACTGCATTATCTGGATGGAAAATGTAACTAGCAGGACTATTATCAACAATAATGATTTGCTGCAAATCCCGCCCTAGTTTATTTAAATCTTTAACATAGTTTCCTCTGTGATAAACACAAGATTCTCTAAACAGTCTTGCTCTAAACACTCCCCATCTGTCAAGCAGATCTGCTACTGGATCAGCATACTGTAAATAGCAGAAATATGGAACATTCAAACATGCTTCTTTTCCTAGATATGAAATTGATAGTGATGATAAACAACTGTTTGCATAATATACCTTAGCCAAACTTGCTGTGAACAATACACACTCGTACAGTTCACCCATTCTCTGTAAGAATTCATCCACATAAGGCCTCTTTAAAACATATACTTGATGTACTGTCCCATCAATCTCTACAGGAACAACAAAATCGGCATTGTTGATTGGTTTGAAAGAGCTATGTACTAGTGTTTCATCCAAATCAATCACCATGCACTTCTTGTGCATATCCTGATGTCTGACAGGTGGGAGAAGGAACCTTGGGGATCCAGTCCTTAGGGATGGAGAACCGTGTCCATCACCTTGTAATGAGCTTGTTTTTGAACTTTTTGAACTACTTCCACGTCCTCTACCAAGACAACAAAGTAGAGATCGAAGAAGTCCACGCCCTCTTGGCTTTTTGCCACTGGTTGGACCTGTGTTGGCCACTTCATTCTCTTGTGGTAACTGAGCTATAGTTGGAAAAAATAAATATCATCTTGTAAATACACATATGTGAATATGTATATGATACATTAAAGAAGCATATTATATAAACAAAAATTATCGAGATTATTAAAACTTGTATTATGATATTTGTATAAAAATATAAGAGAGATAAAAAATGCAAAAATTGTTTTCATGATTAATGTTAAGTTTTAACATAAAATATTATTTCTCGTCCAGTGCACAAAGGAATGAATTACCAGGAATTACCATTTTTAAAATAGTAGAATATTTTTATAAGCATATATTTTGACAGTTTCAAGAAGTAGGAAAAGCACATTTGCTTTAATTTAACCTTTTGCACTCCTAGTTTTTTTTTAATTTTCTTATCAACAATATATTACTGCTTTAAGCATAGTTGAAGAGATTATTAATTGATAGGAACTAATTAAATAATTTTTTTTACTAATTATATTGAAAATAGAATTGAAACTTTGTTGAGATTTGACATTTTTGGGATTTGTAAATACTTTTTTCTGGAGAATAAGAAAACTTAAATAATCAAAGACAGATTAAATACATATAAAAAGATAATTTTATTTAATCTTTTTTTTTTAATAGTAACATAGAAGTATGTTTTCATTTCAGTGACATTCTTCCAATCCGTCCGAAGTGAATACAGTTTTATTACAATTTCCGAAATTATTTTTATATAAATTAACGTCGAATCGCACACGATGGAATTCGAAAGGTTAATTGCATTATTTGAATCGTCTGGCCAATATTCGAATGTCGAACAAACGGAGTCGGAGTAAGTGAATTAAAACGGCGGTAAGATATGGGATACGACACACGATGAAATAAGTTACACGCGAAACTTAGGTGAAAGAAAACGAGAGGGAGAAGGATAGAAGCACAATTTGCGAAGAAGAGAGGCGAGGCGAGGCAAAACGAGGCGAGGCCAGGCAAAAACGAGGGCGAGAGGAAAAGAGACGTCGGAAGTGAAGCATAGACGAATAGCGATGGGTGGGGGGAGGGGAAAGGGGAAGAGGGTGAGAGGTGAGAAGTTAGGTGAGGTAAGGTGAGGTGAGGAGCGAGGTGCAGTCCTGTAACAGGTGCAGATTCCATCCAGCATCTGGAAGAAAAAGGTGTAAAAAAAAAAAAAAAAAAAAAAAAGAAAAAAAATGAAAAAAAAATGTAAGACGGCGGGCCTATATTCAAAACAGACACCTACCTTTCCCATTATTAAACTGGCCTAGCTCGTCATCCCGTGACACTTGGGTGATAATGGACGATGCGTCCATTTAAACATTTGTTGAGAGTCCCTGCGTGTCTGATCGTGAATTCCGTTAATGCGCGCGCGCGACAATATATATATACATATATATATATATATATGTGTGTGTATATATGTATATACACACATTCATATACCACACACGCGCGCACGATCTCGAGAATGAGAGAGAGCGTATACGCGCGGTAGCACGCACACGCACCAACTCACTCACTCACTCACTCAGTCACGATGTACGAAATCTCTCCCTCCAAACGTTGTCGCGGCCACCGCCGCCGCCGTCGCCGCCACCGCCGCCGCCACCACCGCCACCACCTCCACCGTCTCCTTCACTGCCGCCACTGCCGTCACCACCTTCACTGTCTCCACCACCGCCGCCGCCACCTCTGCGAAGATCACCACAACTTGGCGAACGGAGACGCATAGGCGCAGGCACGGGCACGAGTACGCTTACGCACACGTACCCACACGTACCCACACGTACCCACAAGCGACACCACAGATATTTACTTCACTGATTCAGTATAGGATTTATCTTGATCTCAAATATCAATAACTCGGTAATAGTCTCGGCGCGGAAATGAATTTGATTTGGCAGGAGTCGGAAATTATAGTTGACACCGCGCTAAAAGAATCGATTGATTTCTTAAACGTAAACGTAACTGGGGAAAGTTAATCCAATTCTTGGTTGCCTTCATTCCAAGAGAGCACCTACCGCACGTATGCCTACGTATACGTGCATGTACGCTCTCTCTTTTACGCGCCACACCTATGTCGTTGCGCAGTTCATTACGATTCGACATTTGTCGTATGCGTTATATTCCCTCAATACGTTTTTCTGTTCAATGATGCTGTCCTTCGACGCTTCTCGCGCACATATCAGTTCTTCGACGATGGATTTCAGTAGTATTGTTCAATATAACTGATTCGTGTATTTGCTGCTGTTCTGGTTAATAGCAACAATGATTCGTTGATATTTCGTAATAATCATGTTATACACTTAACATAGACGACGTTAAACAACGTATATTTTTCACAACACTCACTGTAGCTAGAATTTTATCCGTTCAACGGAAACAACGTCGCGGACCTGCGCTACAGAGGTTTTTGATGTTACAGTACAGTGTTTTGCTGGTTCTTGTATTTTATGCGACCGACGCTCTTTCTTGCGGCTTTCAGTCGAACTACATGTACGACCGTTGCGCAGCGTTTGAACTCAAAAATTAAAGCCATAAAAGCAAAACAAGATGCATGGTTTCGCTCTATTCCTTTTGTGGCATCATCTTGACTTTGTTAGTAATGATTCGTACCAGATAGATAAATTTTTTAGCGAAACTATAGCTCACTAGAGATTTTATTTTGTTAAACAAGGAATTTGTTCCGTTGAACTCAAATACTTTCAGATGCTGCGATTAAATTATATATATATATATATATATATATATATATATACATAAAATACTTGGGGAATATATTATGTATATTGTATATATATATATATATATATATATATAATACTTATATTTTTTTACAATACAAATATGGGTACAAAGAAAATTTATTTGTTATAACTAACAATGATATAACTACAATTCAGATATTTTTATCTTGAAATTTTACTTGTAATATACTCTGTGTAACATAATATTTGGTCTTATATCTTACGATACAGCAGTAATGATATGGCAAGATTAAATAGCTTTATTGTAAATTGAGCAGAATTTTTTTTTTTAAGAAATATGCAATATTCTTATATATTTTATATCATGTGTACATTATATAATTATCCAAGTTCATTCGTTATAAATAATTCCTAACCATTTCTATTATATGTATATGCATTCTAATGTTCTAAAGTGGAAGACCAAGGTAATTTGTGCCCAGATAATATGTTTTGTTTCAAATAAAATGTGATCATTTTATTTTTTTATGAATTTCTGTTATATATCACAAATGTATAGAATATTGACATAAAATTTTATTCCTCATTCCATTTATTATATATATATATATATATATAATATATAATATATATATATAGACACACACACACACACACACACATATATATATATATATAATATATATTCTCTATTAATATATTTTTTTATTAAAATCTACCTTAATTGTAAATTATTTAGTTTATCATACATTCCATTCATTCAAACCTATAATTTTTTACATTTATGATAACATTATTGAATGACAAATTATAAAATTATGGATATAATATATAAATGTATCTCTCTCTCTCTCCCTTTCTCTCTTTTGTAAGTTTATATGCATATTAAAAAAGAAACAAATAAAAATATTAAAAAATCGCTTTTTCTGTTATATTTTGCACAGTCCGATTTTTTTTCACCAATACAATCACTTTGTTCTTCTTTTTTATTCGATGTTCACTTGGAATTGATGTTGTTCTTCCTTTTTAATTACAGCAATAGAAAATCTTCGAGGACGGATTTTTCACACTACGATTTATTATTTATTTTTCATTATCATTGTTCGTCTTGTTACTCTTCCACAAAATAAACCGGTGATGAAAATTAACCCAATCATTGTTAATGCGACAATCATGAAGTATCGTCTCGCAGGAGATTGATTTACCGTTGAATATAATTCTTGGATTGAATTTGGTGCAATTAACTGAAAATAAATAAATAAATATGTTATAATTAATATGCAATATACAGGTATATCAAAAAATAAAGAATTTATTACCCTTGCTGAATTTCTAAACATTTCAATCCTTTTAGTTAACATCTTAAAACAATCAGGTTGTAAAGACTTGTTACTGTCTTCTAATACGTTTTGTAAACACATAATATCTAGAAAAAGAAAAAGAAAGATAGTATTTTGACAGCTTGCATAATTTAATTTAAGTATAAAATATATTATTCATTTATTGGACGTACGTCTGCCTGCGCCTTGGGGAATATCACTACAATATTTACTAACGTCAACGGCACATGCTTTTTGCAATAGTGGATCTACATTAATATCTGCTCTTGTTTGTTCTATTAAATCGGCAATTTCGAGGCGACATTCTTCTTTCATATCTCTATTACCATCATTGAATTCCGATTTCAAACATTCTTCTACAGCTCCGGGATCATTTTCATCTGCTCCACAGATTGTTTCAATCTGTTCCAAATAAGTACTATACCAGTCAATATATTTATTTTAAATAATGACTTATTTTGAAAATATTTTAACAATAATACCTCATGTGCACACATTGTAGCTAGCAATGGATTTAAATGATAATTTAAAGCTGCTTCTCTAAGTATGTTAGCCATTTGGTGTTCACATTTAAGTAAAAGTTTAGACTCTCGGAATTTAATTTTTAAACACCTTATAACTTTTCCTTCAAGTTCTTTATCGGTAGGTTCATTTAATAAAACCTAACAAAAAGATATTACACATATAATAAGACTGTAAAAAGAAGGGTGTAAGTAAAATATTTTTAAACATACCTCTTTACAATGTTTATTGATATCAGAAGAACATGCAACTTGTAACGCAGTATTAAATCTGTAGTCTGTATTTTGTTCAATCATTCTTCGAACAACAACATTTTTGCATTTATCGTCAAACGTTGGTTCATCTTTATATCTTTTTAAACAATCTAACGCTTGTGAACGGTTTATATCATGGCAGAATTGTCTTATCATTACTCGACAATTATTTAATAAAACAAAATCGATTGAACTATCTTGAAATTCTTGCTTTCTTACCTTAAACAGTTGTTTATGACACGTATCTGTTAATTTTGATTTATGTGCTGCTAAACATTCAAGAATCTGAAATAAACATGTTATATATTAATATGGATATTAAAATATATATGTAAAAATGAAGATGTATATATCTCAACCTGAGAATTTCCTGGTTCAAAACCATAACAATATTGTTTAATATCATTTGTACATTGTGTTTGTAAGATAGGATCAAACTGAATATTTTCCCTTTGTTGATAGAGCTGTGCTTTCAATTGTTGTCTACATTCTTTTGGTATGTGATGCTGAGTATCTTTCATTATATCTTCTTGTACTCTTGTACTCAAACATTCTATTACTTCTGCTTTAGTTTTAGATCTAAATATTAAATATTAAAATGAGCATTTTTGTATTGATAAAATTCGTATATTTAAAATAATATTTAAAAAATTATACTATAAGTTCTATACGCACCTTGGACACCATCTTTTAACAGAAGGTCTACAAGCTTCTTTGAATTTATATGTAAAGTGATAATTTTTTAATGATATTAATTGGAAGTGCTCCACTGCTGCTTTACATTTATAATCAGATCGTACATCTAAATCGTTTTTGTGTTCTATTAAACATTCCATCATGTCACCCTCGTCTTTACCATATTTTAATATTTCCTGTTTTATAAATTTTTTTACATAAGTTATACAGTTATAATTATAAGCTATATATAGATTTTACACTTATTTTACAGTTATAATTATAAACTATATATAGATTATAAGTTAATATTTACGTTAAATTTTTTTAAATATATTATACCTCACAATGACGTTCCATGATATGTTGACAGGCAGTAGAAATTATTGGATTCAATTCAACACGTTCCGCTTGTTCTTCCGTAAAATTGCCGACTGCTAACTTGCAATTTTTGTTTAAACTGTAAATAAAACAAATGGATTATAAAAGAAATTTATAAATTTTGATGTGATTGAGTACATTTGTAATTACCGGTCTAAATTATCCTGAAGACATAATATTTCTTCTCCTTTAGCTGTTTTATCATAACAGAATGATGCTAACTCATTTAGACACACTTCTTCAATTTCAGGTTGTAAATCAACATTTACTGCTCTTTGCCTCATGACACGTCTAATTTCTTCAAGACATTCTGTCCTTAACTGAAACAAGTAAATATAAGAATAAATTTTAATTTCCAAACAAAGTTATTATTGTAAAGTAATTATTTATGAAACTACATGAATTCTTACTGTTATATTTTTCTGAGGATGATATGCATGTCTATATAAACATGGTAAAACAAGAGGTCCTCTTTCTGGATCCATTTGTTTTCCATCATTAGCCCATGCATTCCTTGCATGACATAGACGTGTTGCATCATATTTACATCCTCTATATAATTGAGGATCTAGTTTGAAATCTCTAGCTACAAAATATTGTATTTGAACTAAAGCAGTTTCACAAGCTTCTGTCATTCTGCCTGTTCCAAGCTGTTCCATTAAACAGGATATTACTCTAGCATTACCGCCATGTACCTATATTTAAATCAAATTATAGTATTATTTGCTTATTTGATAAGATGTTAATTAAGATATTAATTTCTTACATCACAAGCTAAATCAACAACAGATTGACATTGCTCTCTTAAAACAGGATCAATTCTCCAATCTTCTCCAGCATCAGCTTCCATAATTAGTTCCTCTAGCTGTTATTGCAACAAAAAATATTTTATTGATCTATCATTATATAATTTTTTATGTTTATAAATATACACATGAAAACATTTAATTACCGCTCTCTGACATCTACCGGATACTCTCGATTTTTTTTTTCTTGTTCTTGTATGTTCCATCAAGCAATGAATTGTTGCACCACCAACTTCTAAGCTATTACAGAATGTTGTAATTTCATTAGCACAACCGTCAACTATCTCAGGTGATAATCTATAATCTTCCATTAAAAGTTTTCTATGATCAAACATTTCATTTTGGCAATCCCTATCAATTTTGCTACCATTTTTTGCTGCAGATTCCAAACAAAGAAGAATCTGTGCAAGTCTGATATTTTTATCTTCAATCACAGGTCTTCTACAATAATTAATTTTAATATCATCTTTACAAGCTTTAACGAGCCCTTTACTAACTCTGTAATCAGATGCAATTAATTTTCCTCTTCTTGCAAGCTGTTCTTGGCACATTGCTGTCATGGATCTATCTGTTTTGTGCTGCATCAAACACTTATAGACTTGACCACTGCCGGGTCTAATGTTTGGACAAAATTTAGTACGGTCTTCTTCGCAAGCTAGATACAATTGTCGATCTAAGTTGATATTTTCCGCTTGTATCTCAGATACATGAAGTATATGCCTTTTACATTGGTGTTGAAGTTCATTAACATGTTCTTGTAAACAAGCTAGTATTTGTCCCTGGGATATGTCTCTGTAAGGTTGTACTTTATCACATTTAAATCTTTTAATATCATTTTCACAATCTGAGGAAAATGGTGTGATAATTCTGAAATCACTAAAAGCAATCCATTCTAATCTTTGGATATATGCAATGCATTGTGGTTTTTTGACTTTTTCTCTTTTATCAATTAAACACGACAGATATGCTCCATGCTTGTTGCCAGAAGCAGAGCAATCCAACGAATCTAGCTCTTTGCCACAGGTTCTTCTGGCTAAGCGTTCTATATTTGTGTTACCAGTAATGTTTAAAATATAATCCCAAATTGCTTGTCGACATTCATCATCGATATCAGACACCTCAGTTGGCTGTAAAATGAAAGAAGCAGAATATTTGTACATTAATTATCAAAATAATAAATATACAGAGTAGTAAATATTATTATAAAATAACTTAATTACAAATAACTCAAAGTTAAAATAATACCTTAAAATTTTGAATGCACTCTAATAGCATTAATTCATCATTGTTTTTAGTTATGTCGCCACACAGACGATTTAAATTCTGTCGGCACTTGATGTTCATAGATCTTAATAAACTATCTTCGCTGTAGTCAATTAAATTGTCTCTCTTAACCCTAACAGAACTATCAACAGAATTGCTGAACAACCAACTAATTTTTGGCATATTGTCATCGTTATTCGTAGTTTCATCTTCGAAATAAGTTCTCGTCAAGTGAGCACAATTTAGCACCGATAAGTGTAAAAAAATTACAAATAAAATGCTCCTTATATTTATCTTAAGTTCCATCCTTACTAATTAAGTACACCTCTTCAATTAAAATTTACTTTCAATGAAACGCATTACGCTCGTTTCAATACGTGATTTGTGAGATCTCTGTTCTTTTTTTCTCCTTAGTTTTTTTCTAATTCTTATTATCCACTATACAATGTCAACGTCATGAATAATAGTACACTCGCGTATAATACCGAAATTTGCGCGGACAGATCACTCTATATAATACTCGTTATCTACAATTCTACTCGACTCTCAAATAACGTTGCAAAGCAGATTGAGCTGAAAAACAACGAAATTAGTTTATTCTATCGTACGATCGAATTATTTACATTATTTTAATTACACGCTACAGTTTAAAGAAATAAAATAACAATTTTGAGCTAGTGCCAATTCATTTTGTAGATAAAAATTTTATTGTTCCATTGTCTCTTGACTAGACGAAGAATACAGGGATATTTAATAAAAATATATCATAATGATAAAATGATATTAATTTAAGCTCAAATTGTAATTATATCCGCGCCAATGCGTGTAAAGATAAAAGGGAATTATTAAGTTTTGCCATATTTACTATTGCTTCTAGTGAAAATGCTCCTTACTGCCTGAGAAATATCACACAATGTTGGTAAGCCTGGTGTAATTGGCTATGTATTTCTATCTCGTCGTCTGCATTAAAGGGCAAGTGACAGCTCGAACTATATTGTTGACATTCGTATGAAAATTACGCTACCGCGTCGCACCTACGAAAACTGTAATTTTATATGCAATTAAAATCGAGACATACAAGTGGATTCTCTCTTTCTCTCTCTCTCTCTTTTTCATTGATACAAAAGCTTTAATCAAACGATACTGGTGAATTGTGAATACATAGGAGGAAAACTTCGAATTAAATGATAATCGGTGTTTGAGAAGTATAATTACACAGAGCTAATAGATTTGAAACGTTCAGCAATTACGATTAAACGTGGTGTCTATAAACCTTTTCGGCTGTTCCATATTGATTAGTATCGTTTAGCAGTTCTAACTTCTAACAATGACTGCTTATTGGAAAACTCTGTTCAAGCACCGCCGCAAACGTTGTTCCCAGTAGTATGTTCCCCGACAGTGAACGATAAAGTGCGTGCGTAAAAGTGAATCAATCCGTATGGTATTACGCGCAGTTGGAACGGCGTTGTTTTCTTAAAAAGATTATTAATTTCTTTGATCGATAATTGATATTTTCAATGATCTTGATGCATGTTAACCAGATTCGTACGAAAAGTATGTTTCAATCTAATCCTGCAAAAAGTTATAAAAACTTGCTTATTTCTCAAACGCGGTTTCAAATAACTGGCTCGTTTCTAAACACTGTTGTTTTAATTCCGTGTTTGCATCGTGGTTCTAACAGTTTTCACCTCGCATCATATTAATATTTCATTTAGTCAAATCTTACATGCTCGCGCAAAATTACGATAGGAATAAATTACACGTATTTCGTTCAGTGAATAACACTGTTGTTCACGATCGTTTAGAAATCAAAAGTAGCGCGCAGAAAATTCGCAACACAGTGTACAACGTAAAAGGTAATATTTCGAGCAACGATAAAAGAAAAAAATTGCCTCTTCTATGTAATTCCTCGCGTTTGTCATTCTTATTCGTGAACAATATTATCGACAATATTTCTTGAATTGTCTCTAACTTTAATTTTATCATTGTAAGGAGGAACCGAAACCGCGCGTTTTATTTCAGCTTTATAATTTCGTGCGTAAATTGAATAACGTCACTAACGTAACGTAACTATCCCTGACGTTTTGGGTCTATTTATAGTATTGCCGTTAAAGGTGTCCATGGTGTTTTTTTCGCATTGAATTTCACGCCCTTCTCGCGAAATTGGGAAATGAGATCTTCGACGATTATTCGCGCGAGTAACAATTACCGTTTGTATATCGACTTGGTTGATCCGTTGATCTGTTCGGTGTTTCATTGAGGATTCGAGGTCCAGTGAGAAGGAATCGATTTGGTGGTTCCGGCTGTATGCGGTTAACGGAAATAACACGATCGATTCGAAGTGAAATTGTAAAAAAGTAGTGAAACGGGCAAGGAAAAAGACGGTTTCGGAATGACCTGTGGCGGTGGCAACATCTCGTTAGAAATATCGGGCGGGGAGGAGGAGGCATGGAAGCTGAAGCTGGTCGGCAGTCTCACCATCACCAGGGGCTGCAGCTTACCCTGCCATCCCCGGGAATCCCCGGATTAGATGTCGTCAGAGCCTTGCATCAGGTTTGAGCCATAAATTTCATTTATCGCAACAATTGAACGTTTATTCATCTTTATTTCACTTTGCTCCTCTCTGTATCGGCGGTGAGGAGATAATTCTGCCTCCTTTACACGTAACATCTTTTACATTTTTTGCAAAACAACGTTCACAAAGTAAATTGCAAATTCGCATACTTGGGCAAAAAGGTGTAATATTTTTCTATGGTGCTCTTATTTGAGATTTCATAAAATATTGTTAGCATATGCATGGGCATCAAAAGCCAGTTTTATATAGCTGCTATATATCTGTTAAAAAGTCTTAAAGATCTTGAAGAAATTGCTTTTGCGACGTATGTGTGTCAGTGTGTCCGAGTTACGCGCATGCGAGCACGTACTTGTGTATGTGATTGGTTAAATGACATGATGCTTGCTAAAAGGAAGCAGGTGACTTTTATACATCCTTACCTGAACCATCGATTTTATATTCACCAATACTGTTCATTCCCGTTCGATCTCTTTACCTCCGTGATCCCTTGACCTTGGGTAGTACATGATGTTGGGTTTCCTTTGTGTAATTTCAAGGTCCATCAGATTATAGGACACAATAAATAAATTCATAATACTATATCAAGCGGAATTATATTCTGTTATCACAGTTACAAAATTATGTTTATTCAATTTAACATTAACAGTGAATGTACAATGTTGCAAAGTAAAATTTTCATCCGGGACGATATCCAGGAAAAATTAGTGCTATTTTTAAGCTTCAATTTTATGTAGTATTTTATACTGCGACAAGATAACTGATTGAAATCATCCAATTTGTACTAAGCACTGTAACACAAATTTAAAATTTCGATTTTCGATCCATCAAGTGTCTAGAGATTCCATCCATCGTAGAAAGCATGCGATTTGTCTCGGAGCAGCAGCATTATTAATTTCGCAATCATAGATATTATCATTCATTCACACAGATTTGTGATATGAATTTCCGACTTCTGATTGATTTTCTGAATGTTCGTCTTCGAAGACTGATCATGACCTTTCATGAAATCATGAATTTGTTCGTGCAATCGTTGCGTAAACAAATTAAACAAGCATTGATTATTCGGTAATTTCAATAGCGCACAGTAATAATATATATAGTACAGCAATAATATATGAGTGTTGTCATCAATCATTAAATATATACGGTGTATTAAGTCGAAAGTATAAATCGGTAATTGCGCGTGCAATTTCCTTTCGTTCACTCATCGTCTCGATTCATTTCTAATAATGGCTCGATTCAACAACGATTCGTAATTTAATCGTGGCTGTTTTGCGTACGTCCCAATTGAAACCTACTGTTATGCGTTCACGATAATGATAGACATACAGCGTTTGTTAATGACGAACAACGTTACCTAACTAACTTAATTGTGGAAAGTTAATTTTATTCAACAATACCCTTCGTCTTTACAAAGTTTCACATATTCCTACATGAAACGAAAACAGCATCGATGTTTGAAAAGTTTTTTATTCAAAAGTACTGTCGTTCAGCATTTATTTAGAAATATATTTATTTCAAGCTGAAAAGAGGTCTGCACGATGTAATTTCTTCGTTACAGGTTACTTTTCCGTCGTTTCCAATTGAATCGCATTTTTCTATCGTTAAAACGTGCTTTTTAAATTCTTAAACTTTCTTTTTTGTGCTTCTTTTTTGCACAAAAAATTCGAGCCTCGCAACAGCTAACCTTGCTCTCAAACACTTCGAAATTTATTCCTTTATATCCATGCATCATTTATATTTTATGACAAAACATCAAAATCATTAAAATGTATTGTCGTGATAAAATTTTATATTTTATCATAGAAAGTCATTTTATTGATCCCTTTCTGGAAGAAGTATTAATACCTGACCGATGGCATATAATGATGGAAGTGATTTTTCAATGTGATCCTTTCAGACTGTGATATCGTTGCGCTCCGCGCTGGATTCCTCACGGGAAGAACTCCGCCGTCTTAAGGAGAGCGTCGGTGATTTTTCTGGCGAGAGCTACGTTGATGTCGTCGAGAGGCTTGCGCTTGAGAATCACGTCCTTAGGCAAAAGATCCTAAGCAGGAACAGTGAGTTTTCTAGTGATGCTGCCACAAGCCCGCCGCCCCAGGCCCGTCTTTTCTCACTCGCAGTAGAGGACATCAAAGAGTGAGTCTTGAAATGCCGTCTCTCTGTGCGACAATTAACAGTTCGTTTGCGATTTAGTTCTTCAGTTCTCTTTGTCACGCGCGATCATCACGTTCTATTTTCGCGTTTCATGATTATCGTGACCATCTAGTAGACAGGACGAAGCTCGTTCTATTGATTTTATTTATGAGTAGCGTCAACGTAGGAAAACGGCGTTTCAATTGCAGTAATATCAAAACGTTGACTCCCACGCGAGTTTTACGTTTATTTCATCTCGAAGTCCAGATTGAAGGTTGAAATAAAATTTTGTAAGCTTTTACAAGTCTCACAATTTTGTTGCGCAAATTAATAATTAACAGTTATTTTTTATTTTACTACTTTAGACATTCGTACTTGAAATTCCTTGAGCCACGGTTTGTTTTGATTATATTAAAAAAAACTTGCAGCAATATCACGGCAGTCAATGCGTTAGCGTAATACAAAAACGATTTTTCACTTGTTCATTACTTGTTTTACATTTTAGAAGTTAAAATTCACGTGGAGAATGAATGATTGAGCATCGAATGAATATTTATAGTAATGTGTTTTTAACGAGTGTTGCGTGCAGATTTTCTGAAGACCATTTATACAACGTCAACTATAAAAGTCATTCTTAAATAAGCAGACGAGTCTTGCGTGAATCTCTGACGAGTCGAAAGAACTGAGTCTGAATTCATCATCAAATAATATCATTAAATGTGGTTTTTATTATTTGATACTTTGCGAACAAAGTCTGTCTATGTGTTTGTTGTTCTTTAACCATTGAACAACGTTGTTCTTTTAAGAATTATTCTGTTCTGAATCATTAAAGACAGTTGTTGCTTTAATTTTATATTTTACGAACAAAGTTTGCCCAACATTGTTCCTTTATCATTGATAAATGAAAGAACAACAGAATAAAATTATTAAATGTAGCTTTTATTATTTCGTACTTAATGAACAAACTCTGCCTAACGTTTCTACAATGTTTTATTTTATTTCACTTGTCTTCGATTCTCGTATGTTACTTTAAAAAGCTCGCCGCGCGTGACCATGTTTTCCCCATTTTTACAAATATACAAAACAGCACGAGTGGGTCAAAGATCTATAGGTTGATCACCTGGAGATATCCAGAATAATAATCGAAGGTATTTGCGTAATTCGGTAGTTAGCAGCGTGGATCGCTAAACGATGTTTCTTCGGTGGCGTTAGCGTTAATTAAAAGGAACGCGTTTCGTTCCCGATGCACCTATTAATAACCACGTGTAGCGTGCATACGCAGTTGGTTCCTCGTCTGTCATTCTCACCCTGCGAACGGTATCAGTCTGTCCGAGCAAGCAGGCGTACTCATGGACGCGTCCAGGGACAAAGTCGACACGGAGGACGTGGCAGAGCCATCCAAGTCGGTTGTCGGGGCCGATAGCAACGACGAAAGCCCCGATTTGCAGTCTGACACGGTCGAGAAAGTACCTAAAGGTCATGCGGGATCCTCGTCGAAGCCGGAGTCCAGGAATCAGAGGTCGAAGTGCACGATGCCGAGAGACGTGACTGCTGCTAAGCCTCAGGTTGGAACGTCTGGTGTCAGTTCGGACGATACGGTGAAAGGTGGAACTTCGACGGAGGTGGCTTCTGCCTTGACAAATAGACAGTCGAAAGACATCGAGGCGGAGGACAAGAACGAGGTTCAGATCGATCATTTGGAAGTGCCGGAGAAGGACCTCGAGGATCTGAGCTTGAAATCCGACGGCGATAACTCGGTGTTCAGCGATAATCCAGACGGTCAGGTGTCGCAGCAGCAACAACGCCAGAACCAGCCGGTTGATCAGCCAAAGCCGAACGATCAGTCCGAGAACGAGTCTGAGGAGCTCGATGACATCGAGCTGATATTCACGACGGACGAAACTTGTCGTGATCTTGGTCTTCAGGAGGATCTCGTCTCCATAACCGAGACCGAAACCTGGCAGCAGCCTGCGTCTACCGGTCAACCGGCGTTGCTCAAGTACACCAAGTCAGCGGAGGGTGAATCGTTAGTTTGCAATGGCGAGAAGACCAGCTCCGTTGACGAGGCGGTTTCCTCGCAGAGTTCGAGCATCGATCGCGAGGAAAGCGTGGACAGGTTCGACGAAAGTTCCAGCACCAGGTTGAACAAAATATGGTCTCAGTGTTCGGTGTTGGTCGAGACGGACATCAGCAAGTGCGGGGTTGTCGAGGAACCTGAACATCCTACCAGACACGCGGTCAGAAGAAACACTTTAGCTGCACCACCGACCGCATACAGGTAACTGACTTTCCTTGCTGTTGCGCCATGGTGTTAGATTTGTGAATTTCAAACGAACTTAAAAAAGTATATGATAGTTCAGACACAAATCTCGTTCGTTTCTAAGTTGTCTATTTAAATAGATAGACAGATTTCTTTATTGATTTCTTATTGGATTACAAAACTCCGCTCCTTCTCATCCTCCATATATACTGCTTCTACATATCTTGTACTTAAATCTAATTGCTAATAATACTTAACTAAGTTACTTATCACATAATAATTTTGTTCCTCATAACATAGAATAGAATAAACTAAACATAAACAAAAGAAAAACCATATAAAACAACTTATGATACATGTGACAACGTGAAATGCTCTTGTATATAAAAATAGTTCTTTATTTTCTTCTAAGTTGTCTATTTATTTGCAGAATCTTCGCACGTGGACAAATTGAGAGAGAAAAGAACGGAGAGAAAAGAATTGGCGACAAGTGAAAACATTTTATTTTAGTTGTCAAGTATCGACCAATCAACTAAAATGCTTCCAACAATATCTATTCGCTTTATTGATGTAGTATGTTGGAATTGAAAAATTTACCAAATATATGAATGGATAATATTATTCTTTGAAAGAGAAGAAAGAAAAGCTGACTGATTCGCTTGAATGGGTGTATAAAACAGAATTTTTTTTGTCTCGTACAGCACTTTAGTGTGTACTTGATGAAAGACTCTCACGTTAATATACATATATATTGTATATATGTATTCGTTAAAAGTACTTTAATTAGCTGCTCGGTACTTAACAGCTATAAAACGTTTTTACTTACTACCGTCTCTTTTTTTTCGCGTATCTCAATTTGCCACGTATCAAGGTTTGTAATAAATGATACGGGCACATATACAGAAACATTTATGTTTCCTGTTCATTAGTGTACACGCGTGGTCATACATGTAATTTAATCATGTCATTAAAGGCATTCGTTATTTCGCCATTTGCTTAATTTTTGTTACATTAAAATTTCGATCGCATCATCATTTGCGATTGGAATTACTTCGTTAAGCAAATTTTTTTCTATTTATGCAAATCCGCGCCGCTTGTTTCACGTCTCTTTGATTGAAATATTTTTAATGATTTTCAAATTTATCTTCTAAACTTAGTTTGATGATTTCGCGTTAAACAGGACTCGAGCAAAGAAAGTGTTGTATCAGAAATTGGCTTTGATTCTGATACAATTATAGGCTGAAAATTAGATCAGAAGCCACAGTTGGTTCTCTAATGGTATTCAGTGTGTCGGTGATGAGCAGCTAATAGTTCAAAATTGTACGTAATTCGATTCGAAATTTTGTTACAGTAAATTTAGCGCATTATTTCACAACACGCTACCTAAAGTCACTTCAAGGTGTTGAACAAATTATATCGTTCATTTTATCGTCTACATTTGCACGTTTTATACAATTTAATTGAATCTACATTCAAGGATGTAATTTATTATAACAAATCATGTATACAAAGCGTTAGAAAAGTTAGAAATGTTACTTATTCTGCTCTTCTTATGCTTTCTCTGCTTTCAAATTTCCCATCTTCCATTTGAAGATTGAAATTTTTATTATTTTCTTCACTTTTTTTTCTTTCTCTTTCTTCATTCAACTTCAAAAAATATTTGATCATCATGTAACAACCTCTATAATATTTGCAGGATAAAAAAAACGTAAATTTAAACATCTCAATATATTTAGGAAAATGATAAAACATTTTTATCGAAAAGATTCATAGAACATGTTAATAAAAAAAGAAGTAGCATCACTATTTTGTTGTTTGATTTCTTGAAGTATTAGATATATCATGCATAAATACTTGGACATTTCTAAATAATTGCAATATCAAATGGTAATTCAAATGAATCTCTTTAATCGTAGTACATACAGATAATAGATATTGATAGCTTTGCAGAGATTTTAAGTCATGCAAAGCTATCAGTGTCATTTTATGTCCGTTGAAAAAATTTATACAGATATTATGAAAAATCAGTTATTATGAAACTTGAAAACGCAAAAAAATTAATGACAGAAGAATCATGTCGACACATAACAAAACTATCAAGCTTTTAACCACTTGCGCTGGCAACTGATTGCGGACCATAACGAGTGCGGACCGAACCGTGTACAATAATTCGTCGCTTTCTTTTTGAACTCGTCGGTACGACATCGTTGGATAGAAATTATTGACAAGTAGTAAATTTATTATTGTGTTCTGCCTATTTTGTTTTACTTAAACATAATTATAGTTGAAATATAGTTATACTTAAAACTGAGAAAACATTACAATTTTGGGACTCGACGCAGGAGAGTAATAGGCTTGCATTAGATGATCAATTATTTATGCACAGTAGTTGAAATGCAGAAATGTGTTTAGAAGATTTTTTTTTTTCATTTTCTTCTTTTCAGACCAATCATTCACCGCGAGGCTTTAGCGGGCAGCCGACGAAAGAGTTCGGCCCCGTTGAGACCGGTGATGGACAGAATTAGCGGAGCAAGACGAGAGTCTGGTGCCCAAACAGACATTTCCGCGCTTCCAGCCCACTGGCGTTCTGAGAGCTACCTCGCCCACAAAGTAGCTCACACGTTCACCACGTTACCCAGTAAATTTGCTCTGCCGACCGGGGTGCCTGGAAGACTTCGATTGTCCGATAAAACTCGAGAAGCAAGAAGAGTAATGTTGTCGGACATCAGTTTCACCAGCATGGTGCCAGAACTGTCCAGAAGCGCTGATCATCTCTGTCACGATCCACATGCACAGGTAGGATTCGAATTGGGATCAGAATCTTCGTGATTTGTAGAATAAAAATTTAACATTACAAGGACAGATCTTAGTCTGTGGTTCGAAAGATAAAGTAAATTCATTATCTTTGGAGTTTGTGGTGTGTAAATTTTGATTTTGACAGATTTTGTATAAATCTCTATGGAAATCATTGGTTCAGCGTCGTGTGATACTTGAGATTGTTTAACGATTTTTACGATTGATAATTTTTTTGTTTCGGCATTCTTACACTTGAAAAATTACGATATTTTAAATTGCTTGTGAGAAAATATAACTTTGTAAAAAAAAAATTGTACAATTCTACGAGGTTTATTTTGAAGCATAAAGTGTTTACTTTTACAATATTGACTTCTTTCTTTTTAAAGATGTTTCGCACATCGTTTTAAAGTGGGGTAAGTGGAAATACTTTTTCTCTCGAAAATTTTCCAAATTCAAACATCTTTATAAACAATAAATAATTTTTTTCGCAACTAACATTCAAGACATTCAAGTTTGTCCTTTACAACGATTGTGTAATTTTTTTGTTACAAAGTTATAAACTTCCAAATCGATAATTTTTCACCAAGTATACGAATACTTTCTACATCTATTGTAGAAATAAACTGAAAACACGATTTTACGAAAGTCTATATAGAATTACCATATTTACGACACATATAAATTAAACCTATTCTGATCATAATTATAATGATACATTTTGTACAGTACTGACAATAATAATAATAATACATTTTGTACAGTTTAATGTGCATATGGTAATTATATAATAGATTTCATGATTTTTCTGTTTTGATTTGTTTTCTAATAAACAAATATAAAAAACATTAATGTTTCTACACTCATTGTACGTATGGAAACGAATGATACATGTTCTATCAACTTAGAAATTAATTAATAGTACAATAAAGTTAACTTAAAAACAGTTAGTAAAATAAAAAAAGTTAGTTTAAGTCAATTTAAAAGTTAAAACTATAGCGTCACTAGTCTGTAAGTTGAATTATAATGGATTTTTATGATACAAATCAGATTTTCTAACAAGTACTAAAAATTACAGACAGTAATAAAACGGTAATGAAACAAAGGATAGTAAATGAAAATTACATCACTCTAGTATTTTATGAGCTCGAAGACAAAATGTTATTCATTACCAAACTTTTCTTCATTTGTTGTTATAGAATGTTAAAGTAATTCCATTATTGTTAGATCTTAATCGATATCTTAGTTTTTATAATAAATATTTTGCACGTTAATGTAGTTATACAATTTTGTACGTATGTTTATTTAAATGTTTGTCTGATGGCTATTATATTTTAACATGTGTTATATATTTGTTATGTTTAATGGCATTACATTACAATGAATATTCTGTATACTTAGCTGATGATGGGCAATAAAAGTCTATTTTATTAGTATTTAATAATTTTTTATTTATCGTAAAAACTCTCTCAGCGAATGTAATTCGAAATATCCTAAGTTTTAAATAAATCACTAAAATGAAATTATTGCACATTTGTTTTGTAGAATCCAAGTAATAATATTAAAGTAACGTATTTTTGATAAAGCAGTTTCATGATGGAAAACCAAGATAGTTAAAGCAAATTCACTTGTGTACACATAAGTTCTTATACAAATGTATATTGTTCATCAATGTAGTAGACTATTCCTAAAATGGTGTAACATTATTTTATTTATATGTACATATACATACATATACATATATATATATATATAAAACAGTGTTATATATATATATAAGTCTATCTCCTTTACACACAATTATTACAACTCATTATCACAATTCATTATTCGAAAAAAATTAAGTTTAATTATCTTTAATTTTTTTCTCTTTAATCTTTAATTTCCCTCGATGTATTTTACAGAATTAAGGTTGAAGTAAACTAATTATTTTTCAATGTAAATAGATTAATACTATTTTATAGGGAATGTCGAGCTGCATCGATTAATAAATTAAAAATATATGATTTCGTTCAAAAAAGACCAAGTTGTAACATAAGACATACAACTATCAGACAAACATTTAAATAAACATACGTACAAACCTTCACAGATCTAGTGATCATTATAAGATGTCTTTATCGAAACAGAACAAGTTTTACTTCAAGCACTTTTTTCAAATGATAAATAATTGCGTAAAGGTTCAAATGAGATGTATGTGTAGTTTCTGCAGAAATGATTTGCGTTGAGCATGGGAGAAGGTCGAACAAATGAAGCTAATGCAATTCACTTTGACGTTCGTTTCAGTTTCATCTCTTCGTCAACTTGGATGACTAATTGCTTGCATTATCTTGTTTTATTATTATACTACCGGTTCTGAACGTTAATGCGTGTGATCGATACCAATAATATTGTTCATGTATTGTACGATTATATTTTTTTTTTTTTTGCTTCAAGGCTTCTTTTTGCTGGAAGGCATCTATGATCTCAAATGTCTTATCGAAATACGAATAACAGATTCTTCGTTCATTCTTCTAGAATTGTTTTTGCACTATTCGAATCAATTTTGTTATGCAATGTTCTTTTTAAAAACGGGAAACGGATTGCTTATAAATATTCATTGAAATATAAATATCTCATCAATAACGAAATTTATTCTTTCATCGATGAAGTAATTACAGAGTCAGCGTGTACAATTATTTTTCTTTATTGTTTCACAACTTGGTACCTTCAATTCTGTATTTCTAAAAAATTGATTTATTCTGTTATTTCATCATTTTGTGTTCAATTGAATTTCTTCCAAAAAATTACTCGATCAATATTTCATTCAACCCCAACAAACAAAATTAATTCTACCAGTTGGAATCGTAATGTTTCAAATGATTTCCAATGATTTTAATGATTTATATCGTGCATTTTGTTTAGACCTGTTTCAGTTCTCGCGGTTGTGGCCTTCGAACACCGGACGTGCACCGTCGCGAATCACTCGGCTCTCCGGCAGGATTTTGGCCTCGTTGCAACCCCAGCACAGGACTTCCGAGCCCTTGCGATTGTCGTCTCTCCACTGACCTTTACTCCTCTCGATACCGTGGTTCTTTGTCTTCGATCCCGTCACCTGGATTGGAGGTTGTCGGTGGTCCACCACGAAGACACTCGTGGCGAGCAACTGCAGCGTCCTTCGATACTTGGAGGGTTCCGGTGGCCACTTCTACGCCCAGACCAACCTGGTCTATGCCTTCTTCTCCTACACACGTGCATCCTCCTGCTACATCCTCGAAAACTTCTAAAAGTGTTCCAAAGAGGACACGATCGAAGGTCACTTTTCAAGGTATGCTTTCTCATCATATACGCTCTTTTATTTCAAAATTATTGCCTACAATTTATTTATTTATCACAATGAAAATTGTGCAATCTCTGCAAAACATTTCCAAAGAATTTATGCTCCAAATATAAATTCTTATATACAACATATTTGTAACTCTCTCTCTCTATATATATATATATATATATATATATTATATATATATATATATATATATATATATACATTTCAATAGTGCAATCTCTGCAAAATATATATACAAAGAATGTATGCTTCAGATATAGATTTTTATGTATAATATATCTACTATCTATCTAACAATATATATATATATTCGAAAAAATAATATTATATAATTTAACAGAAATCTAATAAGAAGGAGTTGGTGTTATGAACTTTAAATCATAATATTTAAAACGAAAGCACGTGGCGTTTTTTCTGTACAACCACTTAACTTAAACAACTCAACAGCCACAAAGATTTGTTCTACAATCTTGTCATATATTATACTATATTGTAATTTTGGAATCTCTTTAAAGAATGTACTCTAAATGCAGATTTTCGTATGAATTTTACCATTTCGTTAAGATACTTATTTCCAAAAACAATCCTTCATTTACGTATTGATTCTTATATTTATTTGCTACAATTTAACTGTGATGCTTGTAACAATAGAAAAGAAAAATATAGCTTGAAGAATAACGAACGGAAGATCACGTAGATTTGTTTATGCATGTAATTTAAATAACATTCGAAGGATCAACTTTAACGAAAATAATCCGTTGCAAACGGATGTATAGTTTCCTGGTAATTCGTAGAAGCCGGTTATAGTTAATTGAATCTCAGGCTTAGCCATTTTAAATTAACCTTCTACCGCACTCGGCAACCTTGCAATCGAATGGAGCTGTATCGCAGTATTGTAGGTTCGAGTTTCCTTGCAACATTATAAGATATCAAGTAACTTGATCGTAACTAATCTGTTGGAGGATCGTAACTAAAATATGTGTATTTTAATATTGTTTCAATATTTTCTATCTATTTCTGTAACGTTCTGTTTTTGTAAACTGATCACGAATGACGCCCTAATCACTAAGTCACAAAGGCAACAGATTTCTTGTATATTCCAAGAGCAAAATTTCTTGAGCTTTTCAGAGATTTTCGTATTTTCATAAAGCAGATTTCCATATCGTAAAGGCAACAAATTGTTTTGTACATTATTCATATTTCAAGAACAAAGTTTCTCAATCTTTTTCAGAGATCTTCTAGTATTTTTTGCAATTTTTTTACTTAAATTTGAAGTGAATTTTGTTGAAAACAAATATATTTATTGTTTATAAGAGAAGATTTTCAATTTGAAACCTTGGAGATAGGTAGAACATATGTGGGTACTAGTGAATATGTCAGTTAATCTCTTGTTAGCTAATTTATAAAACCATCGATCCTAATTTATAACTTGCGTTTCTTTTATTCATCCAAGCTGAATTGAATGATAGACAAAGTCTATCTCTTTGCAGAAAGTCAACCATAAAGGTGAAAGTATTTGCATGCCCAATGAAAAATTGTCTATATTTTAAACTGTCATAATTTCATAAAAAAAAGTCGTTTAACTATATCAAGGTGGTCTTATAAAAGTCTGACAATGAAGAGTTTATTAGCGTTTCGAAAAATTTCGTTAGGGTAAACAGAGTTGAATACAATAAATATAAATATAACAACCGAAAGGAATAAATTGATGTAATAATATACGCGTGTTTATTGCTGTTAAAAACTATAATTTGACCGAGCTATAATTTGTCCATTTACATAATTCTTTCATCGTTTGCCCTCAAATATATTTCTTTCCACTTCAATGAATATTTATAATACTGCTCGGTGTTTGACATTTTTCATAAAAAAAAACTATTAACCTACATATGTTGAAAAATGATTGTTAGTTTAATAGAGATATTTTGACTCCAGTTTTATGTCAACGAAAAGGTGTAAATCAAATCTGGCCAACTTCTTCGTTTCACGCGCAAAATAATTTTTACCGTATAATCGCATTGATATATAATTTATGCATAAATATTATAAGTTCAGTTGGTTAAACAATGTTTCTCCCTAAGTATTTTTTATTCGAACTTTCTCATCTGTTCGCTGGCTATTTGCTTGTAGAATGCCCAATGACGCGAGGCAGTTTGCCAAATCTGCGCACGGATTTGGTGACCGGCGATAACAGCGGCGATTCAACCGAGTCGTTGATCGACGAGGCGGAGGATTATTTACGACGAAGCATCGACTCGATGCTGACAATCTCCAGTAGCGGCGTCAATTCCGATTATTGGAATCGACAGACAGCCAGGCGGAGACGTACGCGACGATACTCCGAGCCTGATCTAATCCGTGACTGGCATCCACCGCAGGATGCCAGACCGTACCTGCCAAAGGTAAACCTCACCAATATCCGGTCTTTGGCAACAATTGGCACGATAACGTGCCGTTTAGAGTAACTGAAAGCACTGTTGACCACGGTTAGCGTAAAATTCAGAGACATTAAAGTAAAACTAGTAGAAAAGCTTCGCAATACAATGAAAAAAAAACGCAAGCTTCTGCATAGATATAAATCTCTCACGTTGTTTTATAAATTTCTAACAAAAATTATAAATTGATCACTTTGATTACTTTGATGGTTTCAGATAGTTAAATAGATATTATCGGTGAGAATTCGTAGCTTATAAGATACAAATTTATTTATCAGTATTAATAAATTCTCTTGTATTATAGTAACACATTGGATAATGGAACAAATTAAGTTTTTTTTTTTTCTTTGAAAAAAATTGAATTTGTTTCATTTCATTTTGTTGTTACGTACAAAAACGAAGTTTTAAATTTATTTTTGTTTACAAGTAAAGTTATTTGTCATCTGTGCGAAATTGTGAAATTATGAAAAAGACGTTTACATCTTACAGCTTGTCGAATAGCTATTGTACAAGAAATTGTCAGATAATTGGAGTAAAAAATTATTTTTATTTGCTTGTTAGAGAAAGTTTCTCTTTCAATAATTATTGAGAAGCATTATTAGGATTGCGTCTATTATGATGAACGATAAATATCAACGATTTTAACAATTATTACTGTTTAAAATAAGATTTATAGCTTTTACAATGGATTATTTTAGAAAGAGCGATCTTTAGTTTGTGATCTGTGATTCTTGTTTCGACAGATACCAAGGGATCTCAAGCTGGATCATCTTGTGAAGGTTATATCGCCCGAGGGAAAAGTTCTTCAAGGACGAGTCAGATATGTGGGACCTGTACCAGGTCGAGAGGAAACGCACGTAGGCGTGGAGTTACCCTTTTCGAATGGTTCCTCCGATGGCACTTTTCATGGTAGAAGATTCTTCGATTGGTGAGTTATCACATATATATATATATATATATATATATATATATATATATTATTATTATTAGTTTATTATTATATTATTGAAATTATTATACAATATACCGTGCATAAATTATATGTATGTAATTACATCGCATATAAATGACTGAATATTTAGTACAATCAGCCAGCAATCTAATTGTTATATTCACTTATTCTTTTTGTCAATATCTATTAATTGCATACGTTAAGATTAAATTAAAGAGAATTCATTTGAATCGTATTCTACATTGCAATAACTTACAAGTGTCCAAGTACTTGTACACTACTGTGTATTTATTTTATCATCACTAGCAATTACTACAAGTTATTTTCTGTGTTTATAAATTATTTATTTCATTATAATACAATTGTTGTGAATTATTTTATTTTATATTTCATTGCAACCTTCGAAGCTTTCGTTGGCATCTCCGTGCTCGAACGCAGTTTATCGTATATATTTCCATGAGACGAACGATTATGCATATCGTAACGTATTGCAGTTAGTTCGTGCGTCGAGTCAGAGAATTCTATGAAATAGAGCCTTCGTTGCTTCACTGAAACAATAACGAGGCCTTTTATCGAACGAACATTGGTCGCGTTTTCGCAGTTAGCAGTTCCCATTAACACAACGCCACAATCGCGACTCTGCATTGTGTTACCGCAGTGAAAATAGTGTTAACGAAACGGTTAGGAAACGCGACATGGATATCGGATTATGGGAGTAAATTGATCTTCAGCGAGAGATTCAGATACGAAGTGCGTTAGTTCAAGGAACAGTTATCCCATGTACCATAGTTTGACATATAAAAGTCGTAATATTCCTCATTCTGATTGGCCGAATGAATTTTATGAGATTGAAATCACTTTTTGTATCTATTTCACATATATACTGTTCTCCTCGATTAAAATCTACTATCGAAATATTCCTAATTTCTAACATTTTTTTTCTCGATTTTCTTCTCTCTTCCTTCCTGTTTCGAAATGATACGGCTTGAATCAAAAATTAAGCCTTTCGTTGTTGAATTCATCACGAATGGACGTTATGAATTATTCTTGTTTTTTTTTCTACTGGGTATTACTTTATTTTTATTTACTCTTTAATTTAGGCCTCTTTATATAGTTATTTAACCCAAAATTGTCCTGAATCCTGTTTAAAGATCTTTTCGTTCCCAATACTAAGTAAAATAATAATTATTAGTACTAAAAATTAATATGAAAAACGCTTTATTGAATTATCTAACAAACAAATTGAAAAAAAAAAATTCAAGAGAGTAAGTCAGTTTTAAATTATGCAAAATCGCGTTGTTACTTTGTTTATCTTTTACGT
This sequence comes from Tetragonisca angustula, assembly GCA_036937485.2. Taxonomy (NCBI): domain Eukaryota; kingdom Metazoa; phylum Arthropoda; class Insecta; order Hymenoptera; family Apidae; genus Tetragonisca; species Tetragonisca angustula. The sequence continues at coordinate 207,380 of JAWNGG020000121.1, read as the reverse complement.
ATTCTTTCCCCAAATTGTCGCAATTAGATTTGTGTGGTACATACACTGGCGACTTTAACTTAAAATCATGCAATAAAAATAATCGATATTTAAACTTGGTGAAAAAAAATCGTGCAGCAGCAAACCCTATTTTGAAGCACGAAACCCTCATTTTCATAATGCATTATTCATTTTTTCCTGAGACGTTTTTTACATCGTGTAGCGAATGAAAATATGATTCCTTTGAACACAAATGAAATACACACTCGTTCGCGTAATCGGTACAATTCTTCTTTTTAGGAAAAAAAAAACTACAAAAGGAAAGTGCATAATTCGCAAAATAATCGAAAAGTCATTGATAATCTGAATTAATACGACTTATTAAAAAAACATCATATAACAGTCCATTTGATCTTATTTTAAATCGTAAAGTCTCTACTTTGATAGTTTTGATTCTATTTTTTTTTTTAAAGATGATTTTACACGATACATATTTTTTTTTGAAAATTGTAAAAATTCAAAAACATTTAAAAAGAGTTCTCTGGTGATTAAATTCACTACGATTTTGAAATCTTCTCTTTATAATGATGTCACAAAAATGAGCATACAATTTTTTTTCACCATCTTGTTGAACTTTGGACGTTAGGGTTAGGAATTTCTTGAATTTTTGTCTAATACTCAAAGTTGAATAAAATAGCAGATTCAAGGACTTTTTGAAAAGGAGAGACACGTGGTGCATTTAGCCAGGAAATTTTCAATTTTTTAATATCGTTGCAAATATTTGACTTTTTAAAATTTTAATCAGAAAAAGAAAATTATCCTCACCATTATTTACACGACTATCAAAGGCATTAAAACGGGACCAGATGGCTTGTTTCCTGATTTCTTTCTTACAAAGTCACACCAATTTAAATTATCGACAATTTTTCATCGTTGCTGGTTCAACTATACTCTCCACATTCCCAGAATGTAAAAACACGTCAGAGCAAAATTAACTGCGAAGATAAAGGTTTAAAATGTGCTTCAAGAGGAGGTGCCACAATTTCAAGTGGCACTCGTTGTAAAGTCTCCACAGCAGTTGAGTCCCATTCTAAGTTACTAATACCTAATCGAACCGTGTAGGCGAAAAAAATAATCATCGAGCGAAGCATGTACTTGAAAAGGCGCTATCTACTTTCGTGAAACAACCTCGAATTCCAGTAGCGTATAAACCAAGGTATATTTGATGGTCGAGTAGATTGCTCGAGTTTCTGCAGTTAGGGGGATAATGGTGATCATTTTGCTGCGCGCACGAGCTTTCGTGATGCATTCGTTTGCCTGTATTTACGAGGGTTGGCCGCGTCTTGGCAATGGCGCGCCTCCCTTTCGACGAACTGGCCCGAAACAAAACGTCCTGTGTCACGATTTCTTCGGCCGGTTCTTAATTAAATCGGCCAAGCGCCACAAGCAGCGGGCGTCGGCCATTTCCAAACATCGGCGACGTATTTTAATTTCGTAATTGCATCGTGTCTTTCGAGATAATCGGAACCGAACGTGGAACGAGCTGCGTGACAAAAGCAATTTCGCTCGCGATAAATTCACTCACTCTCTCTCTCTCTCTCTCTCTCTCTGTTTCCTCGCAGTTTCCTTCGTATGTGCACCTGAACACGAGCAGAATAAGCGTGAGTGTAGGTAGGCCTGCCGTTCTCTCCCTACTCGTCGAAGAATGCAAAGTTCGCCCCCGAACTCTCTGGCCACGCTCGATAACTCTGTACCGCTTTTAACAGCTATTGTTCCTCCGCGTAAAAAGCAACGATAATTCGCCGAGTTTCCGTCGGATAACGAAGCAGAAGCTGCGCCAAAGCCTCGAGGCTTAACATTTTTATAAAATGTGTCTCTTGTTGCGAGAGAAGCGGAGGGGGGCTTCGCTCGTCCCCTTCAAGCTCTGGTCTGAATTCTATCGGCACATAACACGTTACTCGTGCCTTTGTCTTTTTAATTTTGGAACTTGTAGATCGACGATGATTCTTACTGCATACGTAGCAACTTGGAACAAATTTTTCACCTAATCGGTCAAAAAGTCAATCGTCATATTGGCAGTACATAATAACTTGTAACAGGATTGCGAACGATTGCAATGTTGGTGACTGAAAGTCATATTATTAATATTAGTATTATAATAATCATACTAATAACATATAGAACGTTTGATTTTCAACGTTCACAACATTTTTTTAACGTTTAATGAAAGCTCCCTTTTCTTATTGTTCAATTAAATTAATTCACTTGGTTGTGATGAAAAATTTTCTATCTTATTACTTTATCATTACTATCGTTAATTATTCAGTGTAGTGAGAAATTTTTATTACGTTCTATTACCATTCTGTTTTTAGAAAAATTTGGAGCCAGTGAATTTTTTGTAGACGTTTCTCATAGTTTCTTAATAGTAAATGTTTTCCCCGAGAAAATAGTTCAGACGCAAAGTAAATAGTGACTGAATCTACTGAAAATCATCTCCAAAGAGTAGTGTAAATATTTACTGGAAGAAAAGATTTAAAATATTCATACAGCAGAATCGGATTATAACTTAATAAGATCATATAATATCAAAATAATATTAAATGAAACGACCTTTGGAAGTTTAAGATGAAATTTTAAATTAATTTTTAGCTTCTTCCCCCCCAATTAATCTGAATTGATTCTCACATTTTCTAATAATATTATATTTAACTATAGTTAATATTAATTAATATTAATATTATAGTACAATAATATAATAAATAGTATAATATAATAATACAATGTTACATTTAATAATTATATTTTTGAAAATATAATTAAATTTTGGAATCATAGAATTTCGATGGAAAATCACAACTAAAATCACGGAAATTACCATACTTTTATATATTTTCATACCGTGTGCATCCTTTGCAATTTAAAATTTTAAAATTTCCGCGTGTAAAACAAACGCGTGAAAATTTGCGCAATATAAATATCTAGTTCCATCAACACAAGCATGAAAAATTGAAAAAAAAGAGAAGACCGTTCACTGACGCGTCAAAGACAGCCGTACAAAAATCATGAAAACCGTGAAAGAAAGAACACTGAGAAATGTTTGAGAGTGTTAAAGGAAACTATGTACGTAACATATCATTTCGCCACCGGCTTACATGGTAGAACACCACGTATTCATTTACGACCTTCGAAGGAAGCGTGACGATAGCACAATCAATTGCACGTGCGTAATCCATCCACGTTGAAATCCTCCAGCTTATGTACAAACACATGCGCGTACGTGCATGCATCGTTACTTGAGTTACGCGAAACAAACTTATAGCCTGTGGTAAACCTTCTGATGAAATTGTTACGTAAGAATTCGTGGAATCACAGCTCAGTCGCCTTAGATGTTTTAAAGTTTCGAACGCTCGGTGGATTTATAGGTGATCGTTTCGCGGTAATCGCTATTCTCGGCGCGCAAACTGAAAAACTGTCTTACGCCTTGCCGGTTGAGCACGTGAACCAACTGTTCCAGTGTGTAATGGCACCTCTCCTCCAAGTGTTTCGCCGATCGACAACACAATGAATAAGTGATACCAGACTCTGTCGTGCCGTAGCCATAGTCCAGATCTGACCAGTGTATGTCTCCACACAACTTATGCACAATCGAAGACACGCTGTATATGTTTAAACTAGAAACGTCTGTTGGAAACGTTGCCTCGTTTCCATGTTTGTCCGCACAACGACGATTTTGGATTGAAATAAAATTTTTGATGATCACCAGAGCCTGTGCAATTGGATGGGAAATGGAAGGAGATATTTAAGTGGCTCGAAATGATATTGTAGCTGTCAATTATTAGATCTCGTAGATCCGAACGATTTGTGTATATTTGGGTCTGAAAACGTGCAGAATGCGTGCAACGTGCAAAAATATGCAGGATATTTGAGATAGAAGGATCAACAGATGAAATATATTTAGATTCTATTTTTTAAATTATGTTTACAAAAATGTAAAATCTGCACAATTAATATAAATGAAGGTGATAGTAAAATTCAAAATCTGTTAATTATAAATTGGATACATATGTATAAAGTGTCTGGAAGATTTAAACGATGTTCTCAATTGTGTTCATATAATTTGTATAAACGATCGTACAATTGCTATAACACATTAAAATGATAATTAGAAAAATAGAAACTTGATTATATTTTATTAAATATATTTAATGATATTTTATTTCATCATATTTTAATTATATTTTAATAAGAATCAAAATGAAACTGAAAGAAATATTGCAGCCTTAAAAATTACAGAATCTATCGAATTATCTTTTTCAATAAATTTAAAAACGCTTGAAACGCAGAAACTACGAAATACAGAATCATATTTCTGCAACGATATTTTTAATTTCAGATTTTCATTATTTAAAACCAATTAAAGTTGGTATAATTCTTCCTGAAAACAGATTGTCGAATGAGAAACAAACAAGAATTATGATAAAACATGTTAATTCGAGATATTGATAACATTCGAAATGAATTTTAAAACGAATTGTATACGTTTGTTATTTCACATTCTCGATAAGCCTGCCTTTAGTATTTTCTGTTCGTTTTTAGGCGAAAAGAAGAGAAGAGAAAAGAAAGAAAGTTTGTAACAATTCACGACTGAAAAATGGAAAAATATCAAAAGTGTGAGATTTCGTTGATCGATACCGATGTCCTTCGTATATATCATACGAGGAAGAGAGTTATCTTCATTCTTGTTTCAAGATTAAAAAAAGAATGTCTACGTAAAATGTGCTATTTTATACCGTCGATCGATGCTTCCATAAATTCTCATAGCTGTGACATCGCCTTTACAGAAAACGTAAAATACGTCGGGTATACTCTTACTGAATGAACAATAATTGTTACGGTGCGAAGCTAGTTGATCTAATTTCTACTGCAATATTAATTTATGATCAGCTGCGTTAAGTGTGTTTAATCGTGATAAAACAGTTCCTGAAATTTCACGTAAAACATTAAGAAACAATTGGACCCACGGGTATGCCGTTGATCTCGTTTCACTGTGTTTCAGCATAGTGTTATGTAGTACACGTAACAAATGTTACAGCACATAATGTAACACATTCGTTCCATTTATAATGGATTATTTGCATGGCGTGCATACATTTTTATATTTTTCATAGTATACTTTTTTATATACTATATAATTACATATTATATTACTATTAACTATATAATTATATACTACTATATAATATTAACTATATAATTATACATAATTATATATATTATATATTATAATATATACTATATAATATTAACTATATAATTATATACTATATTATTATTAACTATATAATTATATACTATATTATTATTAACTATATAATTATATACTATATTACTATTAACTATATAATTATATACTATATTACTATTAACTATATAATTATATATATAATTATATTACTATATAATTAACTATATAATTATATTACTATATATTACTATATAATTATATACTATATTACCATCAACTATATAATTATATACTATATTACCATCAACTATATAATTATATACTATATTATTATTAACTATATAATTATATACTATATTACTATTAACTATATAATTATATAGTATATGCTATATTACTATATTTATATACTATATTATAGTATGTATCTTTATATATTTTATATATAATTATATTTTATTTATTTTATAATATATTTTTTAATATACTTTTCATCTGCAAAATGACACAATTGCGACAATCACCTTGCCCTTAGATTTCAAATCGAACGAAAAAAAAAAAAAACCATACATTAAATAATAATCTTCGGCTCGTGGCCAACTGCAGTTACTGAGAGGAGGAACACGATTCAGGAGAACGACGATCGTTTGTCTCCGGACCCCCCATAACCAGCAAACGACGCTTTAGCAGAGGATAAAGCTATCTGAGATAGTGGCGGCCCCGTGGTAAAAGAAAACCAGCGATAAAACGTAATATAAAGAGATAGCTCGCCAAAAAGTAACGAATGACAAGAACACGGATGAAACGTTGTTGGCTTTACACGTCGTAGTTGGTCGATAGCGATTCTCGTCACATACACACGTTTGTCGTGAGAAACGTCTGTGTCTACGGACGAGCCTTGGAAAATCGCTCCAAGTTTGGCTCGAGATTCTCGCGTGACGATCGTCGTCCATGAAAGTGCACCACCTTCTGATTTTGATCTCGAGAACGTACTAGTATATACCGATGCGTTGCCTCGAGTCTCGCCGGTGTAACTCGAACCGTGGAAATGCGGCCGAAGGGAAATTCTTCTCGTAACTCTCCGCCGTGTTGATAAGACTTCGACGATTCTCTTCAAAATTTATTGTTTCGAGTTCCAAACGCCTTTGTACGTGGAGGCAATTCACCTCTGTTTGATAATTTTTTGCGCAGGAAATTTAGTGTCTCGAGTTTTTGATACTGGGGATGAGGGAATGATTATCAAATAATTCATTGTATAATTTGTTTTGAAGGAGATACGCTGTATAATCTTTTTATTTTAGAATAATTTACTGTCTGGATATTTTAGAATCATTTGTTTCTAGAATCATGTTCTTGCCTAGGAGATTCACTGTCCTCGTGATTTTTATAGAAAAATGAACGAATAATTGAATTGATGAATTGTGCAAAACTGTGTCTTTCTTTTTGGAAGGACAGCCTTAATTTTTGTTCTTACACTGCTACTCCAATTTAGATGCCATCATGGCAATCCAGAAATATATTCATAAGTTTTTTATAATTGTTTTAAAGTAATTTTTTTTTACAAAAAAAAGTTTACATAAAGTCCTTGTAGGAAATTTATTATTTCGAATTTTCATACGAGTTTTAAAATAATTCTCTGCGCAGTCTGGTACAGCTATAACATCTGACTTTGGTAAATCATATTTTTGCAATTTGTCGATGAAAACGAGAAACACGATGTAATTTTCGATAATTCATGCGGTCTATCTCAATTGCGTGACTCTTCCTTATTTCTTCAGATTTATGGGGTGATAAAAATCGGAGTGCATGCTCTTGAAAGCTTGGAGCATTGTACAAGGAAACTGTGAATGACTTATTGGCTCGTGCAGTCGGTCCCTGTGTTACAATCCACGTGTTACGTGGCGTTTTTATTCGATTCTTCTGAGAAAGGCTAACCACGCTGTGAGAACGTGGTGCAACATTGATCTTTAACCGGTTGTTAATTCCTTTTCTTCCTCTTGCCCTCTTAACCGTTGTTATCCCTTGCAATAATCCAACACATCTTCCACTGTGTACACCATGCTCCACTACTTTTAGACTTTAACTTTCCTCTGACTTTTCACATTTTTTTCAAACGGTCATAACTGTCGTATAAGTTGGAAAATTTGTGAACTTTCACATTTTAATTCTTTGTACCCTTTGCTTGTTATCAAAATTATCAAAAATCTAAAATTTCTAATACCGAGTAATAACATATATTCAACAAATTCAGAATGTGTTCATCTTTGAACATATATATTTCTACATTATTACTATATTACTATATTACTATATTATTACTATATAATATATAATATATCTTCTTTGAATCTTCTACTATTATATATTTATATATTTTCTATATTCTACTATTATATATTTACAGCTGTATAATTATATAATTACATAGCGTATTATATAATTATATAATTATATAATTACATAGCGTATAATATACTATCCTCTTTGAACCTTCTACTGTTACATATTTATAACTATAATAATATTATTTACATAACATATTATATAGTTTAATATATAATACAGTATATAGCATTATAATTATAATATAACAATAAAATAATATATATAAATACTAGAAATACTAATATATGTAAAATAATATATATAAATATACTTATAACTATTATAATAAAACAAATTGATAAAAGATTAAATAAAAATTTAATTTTGAAATATTCGATCACCTGTAAGATATCGTTTTATCACATAAGAAATTAATTTCACTACAATTCATATCATATCTATGTTATTTGAAATAATATATTCGAACGTTTCTTTATTTATAAACAATGATTTTTAATATAAAATTTTCTCCTGTGCTACGTTGTTTTTCTTTCTCTCTTTTTTTTTTTTTTTTTGCTTACTAGTTCAATTAAGATACTTACAATTAAAGAATTTTCGTACGGGGAAATGCTAAAATTTTCTGTGACGAAATTGGTGTTTCCAGCGATCCGGATCGTGCGATTTTCGTTCCCTTCAAGAAAGTGATCCTGGCCTGGTGTACCACTTGACCCGAGCCGCCGAGCAACCTCACGACTCCCCGAATTCTGCTGTCTCAGTACACCATGTGAATCGAGAAAGGAAACGATGAAACACACGTATGTATGTGAGTACGTACGCACGTACGTACGTACGTACGTGCGCGCGATCTCTGGCGGTTTCTCAACGAGTACGTGACACTTCTTTTCACCATACTAATCCACGAAACGCCACTTGACATACAAAGAGGAGAAGAAGGGTAAGTTCTCGATATATACATATATATATATATATATATAGAGAGAGAGAGAGAGAGAAAGAGAGAAAGGATTCTCGATCACCTACTCACTTCGAGTCGAAACTTCTTTTTCTCTCCGATCGTGTATGGAAAAACGGATCTCATTGATTGTACCTTAAAATCGAGAAGAGCATTTGCATTGGTCAGGAGTATAATCGTTCGCGTTCGTCGAAGTATTCGAGAAATATTCGATGTGAGGGTATTCTAGACAACTAGTTACCGATCTCTGCTGGAAAATCTCTCGGCAAATCAGTATTATTATTATCGTTCGCATCTGTAAATTAGGTATCGTGCGTGTATCGTTGCCGAAGAGATGCACAGGACCGCCGTGTTTGTCGGCGTGTCTCTCGCGATAATTACATTGCTCGTGCAACGATTCGAACCGATACGGAACGAGTAAGAGGGCGAATTAAGAGAGACAAGCTGTTAGATTTAAGAGGGTTCGTCACGAACTTGTCGGCATCGATCTCTCGTCATCGCGATCGCAATGAAGGACTCGCTATTGTCATTTACGTGCAACTATATTTTTGTATTTCTTTCTACCGGCTTTCATTTCTCTCGAACGAACGAACGTTCGTCTATATTTTACAGCGTAGTGTGATATAACCCCGCGAGAGGGGAAAGAAGGAGAGAGAGAGAGAGAGAGAGAGAGAGAGAGAGAGAGAGAAAGAAAAAAGAAAAATACGTATTCAAAGGACACGTAGGACGGTAGACATATATGAAATACTATTTTTATAACTCTTTGAGATCGTGAAGGTTTTTAATTGAAGAGTGGGGAAAAGACGGAACATGCCGGAAGCGTTTTTTAATTATAGCTGTAGAAGATGGCTCCCTGTTGTTGGCACGATGTTGTTGATAGAAAGAAAGAAATAAAGACAGAAAGAAAAAAGAAAAAGGACACGGATTCTTTCAGTTAGTGACGAGGCGAGATATTGTACATATATTTTCAGAGTTCGAAGTTCGGGGCTCGAATGAAACGATCGTAGAAGAGAGAATTTACGACGGTCGTTTTTTATAACTACGCTATTGATGTGGCGAGAGAGCTAACGATGGACGATAAAAATCCTTTTGTACGGGAAAATTCGAGACGCGTCGCGAATGTCGGAACGTTCAATAAGCGATCGATGTCGCGCCAATGATTCCTCGCGTCGCGCTGTCTACTTTCAGAAAATTTTCTGACAATTTCATCGACAAGTCGCGAAGTCGTGTTCCCGATTTCGCTGAACGAGTTTGGAGCTCAGTACGCGAGTTCCATTATTATTTAAAAGCTGGAAGAGAGTTCGTCAAATTTAGTGTAGGAGGAGGAAAGGCAAAATCACTCGAGTTTTCTTTTTCCTTTTTTTTTTTTTTTTTTTTGAAGGAAAGGATCAGACAATTACGTGAAGGATTCTCATGAAGGAGTTCGATATAATATATTCTTCTATATTTTATATACATATTATGTTTGATACTTAACATTTACAGAGCTTTTTGTAACAGATGAAACGAAAGTGATGACACGTGTATGTGAAAATTACGAAACTCTCACGTAGAAATATGTACGATACGTGTACATAATTTCTTTGCTTTAAGAAGAGTAGAATTCGACTATTTTCCCGATTTTCTAATTAAATTAGAGATAGAAGAAAAAAAAACTAGGAATATCATATGGTAAAAGATTTATCAATTGTTAATCTAATTAAAAAATTATATTTGTCTTTTATTTTCTTTTCATCTTGTTATTCAATCAGAGATTTTTCTCTGAAAAAAAAAATGGATTATGCTACTTCATAGTTATTTAATACTAGAATTACTCGACGACTAAAGCATGAAATTTTTATTAGAGACGTTAGAGTACAGAAGCTTTTATTCATATATTTTACAAGAAATCATTTAACTACATTGTCTTACTAGAAATTATAAAAATGGTTATTTCTAGTATTAAACTACCAAAAGTTTCATGCAAAAGAATGAAAAATTTTTCAGGAAAAATTATTAATATTTTTGTTTTCAATTTTTATCTGCCTATATAAATAATTGATAAATTTATTACTGTATGATAAGATTTTAGGTAATCAAAGTAACTTTTCTCTAAAAACTTTTTTTTTTTATCTCTTATCGTATTGCCAGTTACAAAATGGAGAAATAGCCGAATTTTTTTAAATTTTTAATTTTACTCCCACAAAGTGAATTTCCGCAGTTCCCTACTATCTACTTAAAGTTTCATAATTTTCTGAATTTCCGGGTTAGTGATCATCCCTTTGAGAGATTAAATTGAAAGGTAGTCGATTCACCTTCCTAAAGAATATACTTCACAAGTTGTCATAAACGATCGAATCGATTATTTATATATAAAGTATAAAACAAGCCGATCACAAAGACTACAATTTCTCAAACAATAATACGTTTGAATATAAAGTTATAATTGTATCATACTTTGAAAATACTTCTGACTGATTCTCCAAAATATGATATATAGTAAATTATAAAACAAGTCTGCCAAATATTATTTTTCTCAAAGAAAGGGTATATTTTAACTGTACACTGATAGCCTTTCGACTTTCATTTTATAAATACAATAAAATTCGTAAAATATCCACAGAATCGCCTGGTTGTGCATAAGTATTTAGACACTTTTGAATTATTGCAACATAAAATATAATTCAAATGAATCTCTTTGACATATGTTGATAAAAATAATAGTTAATATTATGATAAAGAAGTGGTTGAAGACTCTATAGTATTTTTATCATTGAAATTTTAAATAACGCGTTGAAAAAAATTTATACAGCTATTTTCTAGAAATGAACGTGAAAATTGAAAATAGAAAGAATATTAGAAAAATGTTTATCGATTCATAATTATCGAAACATAATTAGCAAAAATATCAACTTTTTAATCGAATTATATTATACCAAATGTCTAATTATTTATGCATGGTAACTGGTATAGTATATTGATTTTCTCAACCAAAGCTGGATAAAAGATTATTTTAGATAACACAATAGGGAAATAATCTATTTTATTCTAAATTTAACTTTAAAAATAAAATATTTTATTTGTCATAACAAGTTTCAAAAATAGTATTTTAATTGAAAGGTGCTTTGAAATATTTTATTTATCTCAATTTGTAACTTGTTTCAAATATTACTGAAGATAATGATACATACATTCAATATTTCTTAATGTTTCGTTGTACATAATAAAATATTAATAACATATTAAAATTGTAGTTAAGACAAACAAAACCGAAAGACACATATGTACTGTGATACAAAACGTTTCTTTGCATAATTATTGTAGAGATCTATTCGTATAATATTTAAATTAAAAAATTTCCTAAAGCAAAATAAGATATATTTACATGTTATACTGTAATGCTTGGATTAAAGAGCAAGATACAGTTACAAACGATTGTCAGTGTAAATATTTCATTGTTCTCACAATGAAGTATATGTTTAAAATACAAGATTGAAATATTTTATTTCATGCTTCAGATTGTTAAAGCAAAATATTTCATGTCCTGCTTAAAATACTATTTTATTTAGATCGTAAATATCTAATATCTTAAATAGCATCTGAAATATTTTTCCTTTAATGCTTTTTCATCCAGCTTTGTTCGCAACTCAATTAAAAAAAAAGACGAACCTGAAAAGTTTGACAAATTCCGTTCAGTTTTCAATTGCATTTTATTCAAATCATACAGCGTGTATGATATTAAAAAAAAAAATATTACCTAAAATATTTTTTTTTCAAATATTGTTTTTACCCAGCCCTGTTCGCAACTCGATTCCCGTTCAATTTCCGAATTTTTCAATTTCAACGTCTCGTTCAATTTCTCAAGCGGACTCGTCTCCCGTTGTTCTCTCGACCTAGTAACATCTGTTACGAGCAGCTCTGCGCGTACTGCGTACACCCTGTGCGAACGCGCGTTGTTAAAGTGACAATATCGATTCCTCGTTGCGACTCCGGGCCGCGGGAAAGTGTTTGCCACGTGATAACGTCTCTCTAACGATGATAATCAAAACTATCAGCGAATCGACGTGTTCGCCGCCGGATCGATGACGGTCTCTTGGCGGGGGGCACAGAGATTCACGCGCGGCGCCCAATTATATACGTGGCTGCCCGATCCAAAAAAAAAAAAAAAAAAAAAAAAAAAAACCCTCCCCTCCCACCCCCCCTCCCCCTAACCGCCGATCAAAGATGTTCGCGTGATCACGCGAAACGCTCGGAAACGCTGCGTATTCAGCACCATCGCGTGTACGTATGCTCGAAGAAGTATAGTGCGTTTGTAAACTCGGTTGGAAGTTGGCAGGAAACGTGTTTCGAGCCGTTGAAGCCGATTCGACGAAAGCTCGCTGGTAGTCCGAGAATGATCGGTTGTGTATGTACCTTATTCTTGCAATTGGTCAAGCGTCGTTGCGAAATGCACAGGATTGTGTGATTAGAAGTCTGGTTGGTACGAGAGATGATGAGAGAGATGGAGAGAAGGAGAAGTATCTTGTGGGTACGCCCCGGTGCGTAGCTCCGTTTTGGAGCGAGTGGAATATTGTTGGAAACTAAAAGATGGATAACGCGAGTACGCAGCCACGCGCTTTCGCGTGGTTCTATTAACTCTAAGAATATCGTCGTACGATATACGATTTGTATTGTTGTTCGTGTTTATTGTGCCGTATAAAGTGGTCTACGGCGACTGGAACAAGTACACTTCTTTCTCTGGTTGTAATCGGGACGATATTTTACGACTGTACAGTTTTTCTATGTACGTGTTTCTATAAGCAAAAGATCATCGGTTCGAAACGAAAGACATTTAAAGCAACGTTTTTTTATTAAAGAAGATCAGACTTGTCCCGGTTCTTTTGGATCACTTTCCTTAACGAGGAGTAATTAGAAACTGTTCGTCATTGACCCTCAACTGGTATTCTCAAACCACCGTAATTAACCACGCTAATTTAAATTAATAAAAAAACAAATAAAATTAAGCAAACGTAGTGAGTAACGATCTCAACGATATCAGTCGAGGATTAATACCCAAAGATTGTTGGAAATCGCTCTTTATTCCGACGCGGCGGTGCTCCGTTATACTCTTGTGAATGCATGAACTGAATAAGTTTTCAACACCGGCGTCCCCGAGAAGATTGAATCTTCTTGTTCCAAGAAGATTTCACGCAACTTCGTTTTCGATTGACGTTTCCGCGCGGAGTCATCTCCTTTCAGTTCAGCGATGTTGCTTCGATTTTCCATTGAAACGTGGAAAATACCGTCGACGCGCCGATGTCGATGTATCAATCACGTCATTGTTCCACGGGTTTGAAACCTACGGCTGCGCTCTATATTTCTTCAAACCGGAGTACGTCTGGTACGTCCGTGCATATTTTAACCTCTTGCGCTGGAACGACGTGCCACGCACGTCCAGAACTTTCTTTTGTCCCAAAGTTGCAATATTTTCTCAGTATATTTAAGTATAATCCAGGCAAAACAAAAAATTAATTTATTACTTGCCAATAATTTCTACGTACCGTCTGCATACCGACGAGTTCAAAAAGAAAGCGGCGAATTGTTGTGTACGATTCGGTCACTCGTTATGGTCCGCGGACCAGTTGCCAGCGCAAGAGGTTAACCTCTTTCGCTGGAATAACGCACGTCGAGAACTTTTTGTCCCAGAATTGCAATAGTTTCTCAGTTTTACGTATATTTAAGTATAATCCAGGCAGAACAAAAAATTAATTATTTTATTGTCAATAATTTCTACATACCGACGAGTTCAAAAAGAAAGCGGCGAATTGTTGTGTACGATTCGGTCACTCGTTATGGTCCGCGGACCAGTTGCCAGTGCAAGGGGTTAACCTCTTTCGCACGTCAAGAACTTTTTGTCCCAAAATTGCAATATTTTCTCAGTTTTACGTATATTTAACCCAGGCAGAACAAAAAATTAATTTATTGTTAATAATTTCTACATACCGACAGAGTTCAAAAAGAAAGCGGCGAATTGTTCGGTCACTCGTTATGGTCCGCGGACCAGTTGCCAGCGCAAGGAGTTAAAGAGGAGGGCGCGCAAGTTGAAAAGCGGAAACTGTTGTTAAACGAAGATCTAAAGAGGAAAAGTGAAAAAGTGAGAAAAAAGAGAGAGAGAGAGAGAGAGAGAGAGAAAGGGAGGGAGGGAGAGAGGAGAAAGATAAAAGCAAGAGAATTCCTAACCGGAGGCTATACGCGTTATCGACGGGCAAGGTTTTTCAATATTTAAGAGGCTATACTAGAACACTCTGTACAATTCGAGCTGTGTATACCTTAATCGCTGTGCACCATCCGCGGAGGGACATAATATTTTAACGCGTGTCTGTATCCGTGTCTGTATATCTGTGCGTGATAAGCAGTCGCAGTACAATCGATTTTAAGCAAAACAGTATAAAACTGACTAACTAACTAACGGAGTTCTAGCTGTCTAGGGTTTTAATCAAGCGTCTTCATTGGTACGGGATCTCCCATGATGGTGTCTCATCGCGAAGCGTAATCCGTTAAGAGCCAAAGTTGCACGAGTCTTTGCATGAACTTTATATATTTACTTTAATTTTGTTTTTGAACTTTGAAATGGGTGGAAATTGCAATTCCACGCAAGTTTGAATTTATTTTTATAATATCGTTAATTCCCGTGGTGCTTAAATGGATCTGTGTCGAAGATTCGTCGATGATGTCAATCATGTTCGGACCGAACGATAGCAAGTTGATCTTGAATTTACATTTTATATGAATAGGGTGATTGCATGGTTAAAATCGGACTCGAAGCGAGATGAATTTGTTTCATTGAATTTTTGGATTTTGCTGCTTATGCCAAACATCAATTCTTTCGAAAATCTACATATTTAAATTAAAGCTACGTATATATGTTTACTTTAGGCAACTATAATTGATAAGACCAAGTTGTTCAATCAAAAATTAGTGAATGTATTACCTCTGTTTGAACAATTAAAAGTGTTTTCAACTTGATTCACACTTGGTTTACACTGAATTTACGCCGAGTTTACAGTAATTCTGTAAAGTTACAATTAAATTTTAATCATTTTCACATTAGTCTAGCTCGATACATTTTAATCAGAATTATTATTTTTTTTTTTTTTTCTTAAAGAGAAAACAGATTAAACTTGATCGAAACATTGCCCAAATGTAAACGAAGTTTGACGTTGCAAAAGCGTGAAAGCGTTATTCGAATATTACAAGTATTATACAGGATGTCCAGAGGTTTATTGTTCAAGCTTTGCCAATGTGTTCTATAGGACTAAAATAGAACTGAAATGTCCACAATTGCTTGATTAAAAAGTTATAACAGAAATTGCGAGAAACACACGTTCGTAATTGCTTCGTTAAAAAGTTAACTTTCATTCACAAGAACTTCTCGTCGGGACTTATAATGTGGGAACATTTTTAAAAAAAATTCCATGGTCCATGTTTTAAATAGAACTTATTGAAAAGTTTCATAACATTTTTGATTCCTGAAATATATAAGCAAAATAAATCAATGATTCACAAATGACGATGAAATTTGCTCTACAATAAATTCAATAGAGGATTGATAACATAAATTCAACATCATATTGATAATATATAATACTTTGGCCAATATTTAAAAAAAAAATGCACATGTAAGTATTAAAGAAACAAATTTATTATATATTATTACTAATAATATTAATATTTAATTTAATTTACAATATTTTAATTCTAATAATTAATATCAATTTACAATTTACTTGGAATTCAAATTCCACAAGATCTTCATGTTTCTTTCATGTATTAAATTTATCAGTTTTTAATTTAGAGAATCGAGAAATTTGCATTTTCAAATTCCACAGGACTTTAGAATTTCTTTTACGCAAAATATCAAATTTATTAATCTTCAATTTCAAGAATTGAAATTTCACAGGACTTTAGAATTTATTTTAACTTTTGCCACGTGACATTTCAATTTTACTGTTACCTATGGAACACTAATGAACACGTTTGAACACCGAATCCCTGGACAGTATTATAAAAATCGTCCACGACAGAAACGCAACTGAATAGACGTTCGTCTTGCAAATTTCTAGCGCGTAATTCGAAAAAAAAAGGAAGAGAAAACGCTGAAACGTTATTTGTGACAGCGTTCGTTGCCGGTACATCCGAGTCATTGCATATTCACAGAAGCTGTGCAGTAGGTAACTCTTGAGACTGGTCGCGGCTGATTGTCGCAATTGGAGATAATAACGGTAGTAAAATCAAGGACAAACGTCGCTGGTAATCTGCCATTAGTATCTCGATTCCCAGGAAAACGCAAGTTACTCAACTGGAATTGCATTTTACTACGGAGGAAGAAGGGAGGAGGAGCACATGCATTTGCTACGGAGTGATATATATATGTATACATACATACATACGTGAGACGCTAAGTTGATGCGAAAAATCATCGACGTGGAGTTTCTTACGCATAGTGTCTAGTACCTGCATCTTTGTCTCACATTAAATCCCGAAATCTGGATATTTCCACGCTATTAACATTCAGAGTGTTAAAAGTATTATTATACAGAGTATTATATTATATAAATTATTATATTATGTAAGTATTGTATATGATACAGAGTATTATATTGTATAAAAGTATTGTTATACTTTTACAGAGTGTTGAAGTATAATTACAAGTTAAAAGTATCGTTTATTCTATTTCCTTGATAAAAGTGACAGACCTTTTTCTTTTTTGAAATTCTTCCTTGATGATTTTTGTCCTTCATTAAAAAAAAAAAAAGAAGCAAATAATAAGTTGCGTGATAAATTCGTCACATTTTTAAGGATATTAACCACTTAGGTTGGAATTTAATCGACAAATACGAGAACGATAAGCGCCTATTTAATTTTTCAGTAATTAAACTGAGAAGAATATCTTCGACAAAGTGAGCTTTTTATTTCCTAGAATTGTAGAAATTATTGGCATTACAAGTAAAATAATTCGAAATTCCAACACGACAACTGATAATCATCGTAAGAAATACGTAAAACCTTTATTTAAAGTAAACTCGCCAGGCTAGGAGTGAAAACACGAGTGATACTCTCTTTTGGATCAAATTATCATGCGCGAGACCCACTGTCTCCAATCTAAGTGGTTAAAAAGTATCTATCATAGAAAATGATAGTAACATACATGAATCGTTTGCATTGAACAGAGGAGGCACACGCGTCGTGTGAATAAATGAAATATGAAATACGATAAAATAATTATAATTGTGAGTGGAAAGAGAACAGAAAGAGCGTTATAAATATCTAAAGTACGTAATGAGATTGAAAATACGTAGACATATGATATTTAAAGTATTAAAGGAATTTCAGAAAATTTATCATTACAGAAAATATTGGGCCTGTAATCGAATGAACGACTCGAGTTTATTGAAATATTTACTGTTTACTATTAACAGTAGAATATTGATCGTTTTCGATCAACGCGAAAAATATTGTTTATAATAATTATATAATTATATAATTATATACTTGTATAATTATATAAGTATACAATTTTAATATACTTATATAATTATATAAGTGCATTATATAAGTTTTAATATACTTATATAATTATATAGGTATATTATATAAATATAGAATTTTCATATATTTATATAATTATATAATTATACAAATATTACTTATAATAATTATATAAATATACAATTTTAATATACTTATATAATTATATAAGTGTATTATATAAGTATACAGTTTTAATATACTTATATAATTATATAGGTATATTATACAAATATAGAATTTTCATATACTTATATAATTCAAAGAAACGTAGATGTTGAAAAAATATATTGTTGTTACATAGCTATACATAACTATACATAAATCAATTTCATTATTAACGGTGCGAACTTATCACGCAACCTAATAATTTATATCATCTGAATGTTTGACAAGCTTCGTTTGCCATTTTATTTCGTTTATTAATGTTTTCGAACACTCTACTTCCTAACTTGACAAAGACAAAAAAAGAAAAATTATATTTCAAAGCTTCAGCTTTCGGGATTTCTGCCTATTGTTTATCGTGCGTTAAGTTAAGCCGTAGAAATGTAGATAGTTGCAGTTTGCGAAGCTGACAAAAGGTACGTTTCTATGAGGATTACAACAGATGATAATTTTGTATCGTTTCTCAATTTCTCACTGAACGCCATTGACGATAATACTAATATATGATAGCATGATAGTACTAATAACGATAGGCTGAATTGATTCCACGCTTTCAGTTGATCTTTGTACCTGGATCACGTTGTTCGTTCGTTCGCTGTTCAAATAAAGGATTGTCGTTCGTTCTCGTGCGTTTTATACGTGCGTGTCTAACAAGAAGTATACTAGATGTGTCGTATTAACAGTCCTTTGCTCTGTGATTATTTTTTCGTTGGAACACATTGGATTTGAACATACGAAATGACCCGACATTTAATAGTAATTTTGAACTGATTGAAAATTAAAAAAAAACGAAATATGAAAAGATTGTTGCTACGCGTGATATTTCGATTAAGTTTTACGTCAAACATAAATTTACTCTCAGAATGTGATATTCTTATTTATTTTTGGAATATTTCATATCCTTGTTTATTCTTAAAATATTGTAAAACCTTTTCGTTTGCGAAACTGTGTAAGAACGAAATAAATATTAATAAAAAGTATCAATAATAATTAAATAAAAATTCGAAGGTCGCAGCAGAGTAAAATGAATTTTTTTGAAACAAGAACTATCGCAATCTACACGTTTTCCTAATTGATTGTAAGTTTCTTAAATCATTATTTAATTAATTTAATTGTAGGTCTCTCAATTTAATCAAAATTTTTTCTCACGTTCCATTATTATTTTATTCTTACAAAAGTTCGAAGTTTTAATTTGTTGAATTTTTTGAAGGCATTTTCAATAGTTCAGTGATCTGTATTTTAGATACTTTTTGATTAAAAAAAAAAAATGATTATGACGATAAAATGGCAATTAAAATAAAATAAAAGCATTTCAGATTGAAAGTAAATGAAGACTTTTAGAATCTGAGAAAAAGAAAATCTACTCTTGAAGTTGTACTTAAAAACATCTCCAAAAGTGTGAAGTGTATTTACTAAAAAAAAAAAAAAAGAGGGTTAAGATGTCGATATTTTAAAAGAATCGGATACAGTTTAATGTATGTTAGTGTTAATTAGCGTACAGTCTAATTTAAAAGAAAATTAAAATTGAATATTGTTGATAATTATAGCGCGAACGCGATTCGATGTAATAAAGCAAAGGGTTAGACGTATGAAACAAAATTAAAAGAAGTAAAACGTACGTTCGTGTCGTTGAAAATCTCTCTCCAGTGTCAATTTTAATTTATTAAATTCTTCAAAAAGTAATAAACGTAAATTATAATATAGAGTGGGCACCGAAATACAGGGTGGACTCACTGAAAGACTGAATGACATAAGACAAAACTTTTACAAACACATGTTTTTAAAATTTTTTATTATTTTATTTGGAAATATAATTGATGGATTTTTTTCAGTATGGTGTGCCAATTTTTATGAATTAAAATTTGTATTAATTAAAAATACTTTTCTTCTTTTTATGAATTTTCCATACCATTCATGGTTTTCTGTTTTAGTGGCCACTCTATATTATAATTTTTCAATTGCCCCGTGTCTTGCATTTTTCGGTCAACTTTCACGCATTGTTTGATCTTTAATCGCGCATAGAACGTAACGTGCAAATTCGTGAGAATGACCACGATAGCAGAAAACTTTATCAGCAGTACTATGTATTATTATCGTATTATTATCACCGGGGCTGAAAGCCCGTGCAATTAATTCCGGTTCAATCTCTTCCTCGTAACACCTGCCACGAGCCGCACGATTTCAGCGTCCGGCAACAACTTCGCGGATATAAAATCTCTCTCGCGTGACTGGTAGGCAAATTTAGTTATGCTATGCGAGACGATGCTATCTACCTGTACGTAATATCTTTCGTTCGAAGGAATGATCGAAAACTCGGCGAAAACTTGCCGTTTACTGTTACTTCTTTTTTTTTCTCTTTCCTTCTTTCTTTCTTTTCCTTCGTCTGCTTTCCTTGCTTCCGAAACAGATTAAAATGGTGTCTGCGATTTGAACGCGACGAACTCGCTCTTTGCTTCGTTACAAATTCAAGTGGACTCTCCTAGTTTCAGACGTCACGGATTCGACGAAACTGGACGTCGAGAATAGCTATTCAAATCGGGTTTTTGAATCTTGTAAATGATTATTTTACTGTTCAATAATATTCAATAACGATTTAAAGATTATCCCTTCGTTGTTTTTACAAAATATAGCCAGTAAATCTTGAACTTCGCTGTATCATAGTACTTGAGAAAAATGATTGAACAATCAACGTCAGTTAAGTTAATTGACATTTAAAATTGAGTAAATAAAGATTTAATAAAGTTAAATTACAGAACAAAAGTTTAAAAAAATATCACAAAACTTTGAATTCAAATGATTTCTTTGGGAAAGATTTTGTAATAAATTTTTTTTTTATCAGAAAAAATCACTTGCAAAAATATTACACCCGAACGTTATTTTTCGATGAAAAAAATTTATTGTAAATATCTTATTATTATATTACATTAATATATTAATCTATTACTAATATCTCGTAAAGATTTTATATTTTTTACCAAAAAATAAACGTTCAGACGTAATATTTTTCAAACTAGAGAGATCCAACAGATTATTATACTATACATGTTACATACATTTTTGAAACCAGAGAGTGGTGCGATCAATAAAAGTTCTGATTGCGGATCGAGATTCGCTCGACTTAGACGAAGTGACTTTTCAAATAAAGACAGTCAATTGTTATCTTTTGTATTTCTGTCGAATGAAATTTGCCGAACCCTGCTGATTTGCGATGCAAAGCACAAAATTTGCTGGGGCAACGAATGTGTTGTATCGGCGCTGCACGACACACCTAATATGCTTATGCGCAGCATTGCGAGACGAACACGTACCTCGGTGCCGTATTTAATGCCATTTAAGTACAACAGTAACACGTTCGACCATTCGTGCGCTTAAGCTTGTTATCACACACACATGTACGTTTCGAGATTTCTATTCTCCCTCTCAAGTCGTATGGTCGTGTTTGAAAAATATTCTTCTCGATATGACGTGTGTTAATGGCTAGGAAAATTCCATGGCTCTTTATTTTCTTTCATCTTGGAGAGTAAGCGATGAGATTATTGTGCATTTATTTATTTACAGAAAATTCAAAGCTGCAAACGTATATATTTATAGAATACATGTCGATTATTGGAATCATTATCTCTTCAATGTGTTTAGTATTAGAGTATTGTACAGATGATTATAATCTTATGATCTGTACAATACTCTAAAATAATTGGTTTACTAAATCAAAGATTTAAAAAGGATACATATTACAATGTACTGAATAAATATATTCAGAGGTGAGTGCGTTCTTAATTTTATATTGTTATTAACTGTCAGACTTTTAAGTAATTTTGAGTATACAAACTTTTCACAAACTTTCATCTCATTTCTTGGCAGATTTCTTGATAAAAAAAAGAAAAAAATATGACAGAGTTATGAAACAATTCGAATATTTAGTCTATTCAAGTATCGTTTCTTCAATTATGTTCATGAAAATATGAACTTTGCACAAACATCCATATTTATCGTTAATAAAGAGTATGTTTGAAAAATTTCAGCTTTCCATGAGGATAAATTCGAAAGTTCCTGGATTAAATTAATAGTACGTAGTAATACTTAAACTTCTTAGGCTCTGTTCGTAGATATTGCTTGAAAAAAGGTAAAAATTATGATTGTTTAGAATTTACTTAATTTCGTTTATTTAAAATACATAAAGTTCTGGTATTTTTATTTAAATGTAAACAACAATGTATTACGATGTTATAAATACTCTTCAGTTTCTTGAAATTTTCTAAAATTATAGCGTTTAGGTAAAAAGATGTAACGACGAAAGAATATTAGGCGAATTTCCTTTCGTAGCCTGAATATTGAAAATTAGAATTTGTTAATACATCTGGACTGATTGAAAAGTGGATGAATGGATTAATTTTTCTGGAAGATATTTTTCTATTAAAATTACTAAACGTATCTTTTTAGAAAGAATTTATCAGCATGTGTAAACTTTCAACGCTGATCATTTCTCTTTTTGCAAATGTTACCATTTCTACAAATCACACATTTCTTGTTTTTTCTCGAATTACTCGATTTTATTTTCGTCGTTCTTTGGATTTTCATTTTTTCACTTAACTCGTCGCGAGCAATCTGGATCATTTATATATCCGGTGTCGAATTTCACTCTTGAATTCTAAGTGAATTATTATTCCTTCAAATGTTTAATTCAAAGATCGTACGATTTCGAAAAGTATCTCAGAATTTTTTCAAATCGTTTGAAAGTCAGAAACATTAGTGGTAGTTATAAATCAGAGTTGGACATTAATCGATTAAAATCGTTAGTTTGATCGAGTGATTAACTGATTGAATTAATCAATAAATAAAAGTAATCGTCTTTCGTTGACTGATGAAAATTAATCGTCAATTGTCAATTTATCAATTTACATTGAATTTATATTGCAATTTCATTTAATATGAATAGTTTGAAAACTGTGATAAAGGATTAAGATGTTTAATCGAAATGAAACACTCTACTCTTGGTTTATGCTGTCGAGAGGTATAGAAATTTATACATCCAGCTGCAGGCCTAATTAATTTATTTTGGACTCCTTCAAAATTTATTAAATAAACAATAATAAAAAATCTTCTGCTGTTTTTATTATTAAAAAATTATTAAAAAAACTTTTTTTATTATTGCACTAGGCATTAATGTTATTTCACTGTTCATGGACTTCACCATTTCTCTATACATTATTTCTTATCTGTCTCCACTTTTATAATAATCGTGAACAAGAAGACACACAGTTGAATGTTAATTTCACTGCAAAAAGAATTTCAGTTAACTAATCGTCAGTGAAGTATCCGACTGACGATTAAAATCGAAAATTAATAACAATTAACGATTAAAACAAGTGTCCAGTCCTTAATTGCGATTGACGAAATTACGAAAAAGTTATTTATAATCGTTTGTCGCAACTAAAGTAGGTATTTCATTTACGATCTTTATTCACTTACATCGTTACAAGGTATTTTATTTACAATGAACAATTAAAATTGGATTGCAATTATTAATCGCGATGAAAGATTGCTAGAAAAATTTAATCGTTTAATCGTTCGATTAATTAATTCCCGATTATTTTTAATTATGCAGATTGAAACGACGAACGCTGCATGTTTCGATTTCCTGGTCATTTTCGAGAAACATAATCATAATTCATCTGCCAGGAAAAGTCAATTTTTTGACACCCCATACGCACCGCTCTCCCCTCGACGAATCTGATCTTGTACACCGTTGTAAATCGTTGAGTTGGACATTGCGCCTTTATGTAACAGAGAATAAAGCGTAGCTCTCTATTTTCATGTTTCTGTGCTACTCTTTTTTTCCACATAACACGCGTAACGTGTGTGTTTTCGTCACGCTCGACGAGCCATCGATAAGAGGAGAAGACGCGTTCGAGGCGGATGAAGAGGCGTTTCGCGGCAAACAGAAGCGTTTACGTTTACGTAACACACCGCCGACGAGATACAGCCGGTGTTTTTTTTCCTTTCCTGTCGAATCGTTTCATCGAACGCCAAGAGACGTGGAAACGTAATTAGTGCCCCTCAATAATCTGCGTCACATTGGTCGCGCATGTATACAAGTTTCAGCATCGAAACGAGCGTATCTTTTTGTTTTTTTTTCTTCTTTTTGCTTTTTATGGCGAGTCTCAAGAACACATGACACAATGTTGCAATGAAAGCGACACAGCTCGGAAAAGTATGTTTCGCAGAAGCGACAAGAAAAAGCATCCTGTTTTTGAACAAAGTTGGATGTTACTTTGCTGACTTTAATATGAGTCCACTGAAATAATTTCTATCAGTTTAAGTTTCGAAATAATATCATTATTATTATTATGATGTATAATATTATTAATAATATTATTATTGTAATATATAATGTCATTATAATAATATATATTAATAATAATAATATTCTTATTAATATATATATATGATATATAATATCATATTATATATAAATATTATTACAGTAATAATACTAATAATAATATAATAACAATATTATGTTATAAATATTATTACAGTAATAATACTAATAATAATATAATAACAATATTATGTTATGTATAAATATTATTACAGTAATGATACTAATAATAATATAATGACAATATTATGTTATAAATATTATTACAGTAATGATACTAATATAATATAATGATAATATTATGTTATATATAAATATTATTACAGTAATGATACTAATATAATATAATGATAATATTATGTTATATATAAATATTATTACAGTAATGATACTAATAATAATATAATAACAATATTATATATATATATTATTACAATAATGATATTAATAATAATATAATAACAATAATAATATTATCTTGGAAGTCTATCGGTGAAACATACAAGCAAGAATCGTCTGTACTAATAACTCAGAAGAAACTGCTATTATTGGTATTTTTTCTTATCAGTAACTCAAAAAAAATTTCCTCGAGCGATACGATTTACTATTTGCTCTCTGGCAAGTTCATACAACGTCTCAACGTTCAAAATGATCGATGATTCCAGTTGCGCGAAACTGGTGTGTAATTTTGACATTCGACGACGAGTAAATTTCAGCGTGAAATAATCGTGGACAAATTTCGTTCACGTCTCTCTCCGTTTGTAATGTCGAACCGTAGCAAAAGTGTCGGACGCGAAATCATCGAGAATGACGAATGGTCGTGTCACCCCTCTAGCAACAATTAAATTCCTCGATCAAACAAACGCAGCTGCATGCGAATCGCAGGGCAAACCGAGACCAATCGGATCGAAATAAGAGTTCAGTACACAATTTGTTCAGACTCGATGGAGCCGAGCATTTGTCCTCTCTCTTGCACACTTCATCGATTGTAATACCGTTGCGCTGAATTCTCATTTCGATCCAATTCAACCTCGGTCTGTTCTACGTGCGTATAGTAAGTGTGAAGAAGAAGCATACTGAAAGAAAGGAGTACACGAACAATGAAATAGAACAGAAGCTGGAACAGAAGAATTTGCAAACGTTGCTCCATGTTAATTGCATTAATTTAAGTTTAAGTATCTCGATGTAACGCTGGATGGATGGTGGATGACGATGAGAATGATGCGCTTGGATTATCCTCTTCACGCTGGAAGAATTGTTTTGTTCCTTCCTTCTGTCTTAGTCTTCAACCGAATTGTATTGTCTTGCAAGATATATTTTTTTTTCTTTGTTGGCAAATTACGATCTGTTTCGAATCGAACGAGTAATTATAGCGAAGATGTATAAGTGTAAAGTGTGTTGTGACCTGTACGAAAAGTTGGCTCTCCTCCTTCGATTTTAACATAAACTTTCACTCGTTCCTCTTAGTTTTAGAAGAGATTCTGTTTCGAATCGCGAACCTTAATTAAACCTAAATAAACCTAAATTTTTTTGGATTCTGAATAAAAAATAGAAAAGTTTTTTTAGGATGTTGGCACTTCGCAAAAATTTACTATAGTTAAGTAAAAGTTCAGTAGCGTTCTGTGTATATGTATACACGTGAAATTCTCTCCTAAATTAGAACATCATTCGAATTACAAAGCCTAATTTATCAATTTACAATATCCTCGTCGATTTATTTATTTCTCGTCGATTTAAAGCTTATTTTTTAGTCAATTGTTTTATTAATTATTTATCGAGACGAATCATTGAATTTGAATATATTTTTATAAAACTTGAAACTTTGATCGAATAGTAGTAAAAAAACGTTGCTCGTAACATTGACACAAGTGTCCCCAAGAGACAATGGCAATTTAAAATTAGAAAACACAAACACGAACAATGAATGACAAAAAATTGTCAATAACAATCGACTGGGGATTTTAATTGTAAAGTCATTTCAATCTAAATTGTAATAATCAAAATTGTCCGATCTACGAACTTGAAATTTGATTAGTATGATTTTCAAGAGAGCTGCATTATAAATTCTGTCATTTCGTTTGCAATAGTCTAACACAATGTTCTCCTTTTATTTTATACAAATGATATCTGTTTTAGCATCGATAGATCTTTTGTATTTCGATCGATGCTCGTTCGTTCATACCTCGTCGAGAGGGAAGAAATGAGCAAAAAATTCCAACAAACGCAACAATATTCTGTATAAATCGAAAAATATAGATGCAACGTCAGTTGTTATCACTGCTCGATTGGTGTAATGTCACACTAACGTTGCGCTAATATTACAGATTGTTATATACATAAATAAATTATTATATTCGTAAACATAAGGAGGAGGAGCAAGTTAAAATGAAACTTTTCTTCGCATTGAAAAACTTAAAACGAAAGATTTTGCAAATCTTGCACTTGGTGAAATTAAAAGAAAAAGAATTGGACTGCTCAGAAATCAATTCAAGTCGTTTTTTCATTAAAATAAAATCAAAGTCTTCGGCCCGTTATAACAGTCTAGTTGTAATAATAATCACGTTATAATGACTAAACTGCCAATTTTAAAAGGACTTGTTTCTAACGCCTAAAAAACTTTGGTTCAATACCAATGTCAGACAATTAATTTGCTTTAACACCAATGTCAGGCGATTAAATTGCTCTTTAATACCAATGACAAGAATTTTGATTCAATACCATAATCATAAAACTCACGAGCGAGATTGATTTGTCAGTCTACAGTGTTCTAACGTCTTTCGAATCTTCGAACATGGAACGTCACGAAAAGTGTACAAT
Organism: Tetragonisca angustula; assembly: GCA_036937485.2. Classification (NCBI taxonomy): domain Eukaryota; kingdom Metazoa; phylum Arthropoda; class Insecta; order Hymenoptera; family Apidae; genus Tetragonisca; species Tetragonisca angustula. Next base: position 179,948 of record JAWNGG020000121.1, on the reverse strand, counting down.
TTATACCGAAACGTGGGACAGAATGAAGAGAACCCGACCACTTTATGCCCGCCATTTTATTCGATGAAGTCGTTGATTCCTCCCCCCCTGAAACGTGGTCGATTATCGTCGCGTGTTGGATCACTGCGAGATCCTTTGTGAGAAACGAGCGTGAAAAGAACGAAGGGGAGTGAGATCGTGGACGAAAGAGCGTGACGAGGATAATAACGAGCGATTCGATCGATCCTATCGTTTGCAGAAACGAGATAGCCGCGATATAATACACACATATATAGGTACATACTTAAAAAGATTCGTGATTCGTGAAATTCGTCGGCTCGTTAAATTGAATTCCACCTCGGGAATAGGAATGATGCTCGCCTCGACGAGATTGTTATCGTTGGTACCTAAAGGTAAAAAAAAAAAAAAAAAAAAGAAAAAGAAAGGAAGGAAGAAAGAAACTATAGATATTAAGAGTAAGAAAAAATGAAAAGAGACACAAGGGGACACACGCTGTGTCGTTCTCACACTATTTATTGCATTGTAACAATGGGTATGATCGTGTACCGAAAAATAAAACTATTATTACTGCTAAACGGCGACACCGATACGATGTCATAGCGGTGTACGAAAATTTCTCACTGGATGTTCGCCGCGATTTTTCTCCTAGTAGAAAAAGACTCCTTTCGGAAAGAAATTTTTCTTTTCTTTTCTTTTCTTTTTTTTTTTTTTTTTTTGTTATTCGTTGACTTTCATCGTCCTTTATCGTCATTCACTTTATGAAAATAATCAACGAGCGTAAAAGGGGTAATGAAAGTCGAGTGGAAATTTCAGGAGTATGAGAGATAAAGCTAGAAGGAAGGAGATCGTGATTCAGAAGATTAAGGTCTCTAAAGTGTTTTTCAAGGCAACTTCGTCCGGCTAGAAATTTTTGCTCGCCACTATACATGTGTGTTAAGTGTACTTATCCTTCCTCTTATATGCACACAGGATATCAGCGTAAGTGCTGTAATATATATATAGCACAAGTGGTATATATTACTGTAACATGTTACTCATATTAATATTCAGACACTAGATATTTCGTAAAGTAAAACTAAAAAGCTTGAGTTCTCTATTTTCAAAACACACTGTCCATTGTAACTGTAAGCAGACTTTCTTTTTCTCGAAAATCCTATAAATTGGCATATAAAAACGTTGAAAAATTTTTCTCCACGACTAAATCTACAATAATTCAAAAATTCGAATGGACGACGAATTTGAATTTCAGAATAAATGATTCTCTACACTGGATAACAGAGTAGATTAAAATCTCACATAATGGTCCATAAATTTAATTTAATAATTTCCTATCTATCATTTACAATCAACATAGTCAGATGTATTTTTTTGATGTACTTGGAATTACGTTCACATATGCCTGATTTCATTTAGCTGCAAGTATACTTGTTAAAATACTTCTAAATGGTGATCCACGAATATTCGATCACTTCGAATATATTCCTAGTTTCATTTTCTCGAATGCTCGTAAAGATTTCGATACATGGTATCGGTTATACCTAATAGACTTTCGATCACTAACAACGACGTTTAAAATGTAAAATGTATAATATTCGAGTGTTTAACAATCCCCTCAAATGGAACACGTTATTAAAGGCTTAATTTAACTCTATTCTACAAAATTCTTTCTTCTTGAGAATCGAGATTGTTGATTTGTCTCGATCCTCTGCTCTAGATGATCGTTAACCCCTTGCCTTACGATTTCCTTTTCAACGTTAAGGGGTTTAAGCGTTACTTATTGAAACTGTTGGTCATTCAAAGCATCGAAACGTTATAATTGTAATTTTTATTGATCAACGTTCCGTTCAATGAAATGAAATTTAAAATCTGAATCGAAATTCCATTGGTTTACAATTTAATTTTTCTCTGAACTTGTTGCGCTGGAACGACGTGCCACGCATGTCGAGGATTTTTTTTGTTCCAAAGATCGTAACATTTCCACAGTTTCAAGTATATCTAGGTAAAACAAAACAGGCGAAACAGATGATAAGTTTATTACTTCTCGATATGATGTCGTACCGACGAGTTCAAAGGGAAAGACGAATTATTGTTATACGGTCACACTCGTTATGGTCCGCAATCCAGCTGCCAGCGCAGGTTGTTAAATCCCAGGCCTTGCACGAGTATCGCTCGATGTTACATATAAGTCAAGGGGTTAACGATGAGCTGGATAATCAGCGTACCAGCTGAAGGCTCCGTTCGAGCCGGTTTGCCCACCGAAATCCACGTAATCGAGAATGTGGGCGTTGGACCTCTCCAGGCGTGGACTCTTCAGCTCTTCGTGAGCGACACTAGGAACTGCTACTGGAACGTAAGCCTCTGTTTGCCTGGCGATCCTGGCTGTGGCTGGGGCCATCGGGCTCAACTCGATCACGTCGATCCCGTCCACCGGTATGGCGATGTAACGACGTGCTCCGGCCAAAGCACCGTAGACACCGCACAAAAGAAGCAACGTTACCGTCTGCAACGGTACATCACACACACACACAGCCGTGCTGGACTGGTCAAATTTTGGTAATTATTTGTACAGTCAACCGTTCTTGCGAATTCTGAAACGCACGATTGCATAAAACAGGGATGCACGACTTGACCCGTTTAAAGTCATAAAGAGTATACTCGTCATGGAAAGATGGAATCTTTTTGTTTAATGTGTGTAGAAAAAAAATTCGCTTTTGCTATTTATTGTGGGATTTAGGTAAGAAAAATTATATATATTTGTAGCATACTTTAGAATATTTCTATATATAATGTGTTATTTAAATTTATTTTAGAATATTTGTATATATATTATTTAAATTTAGAATATTTATATATATATATATATTATATATAAAAAAATTATATAAATTTAGCACATTTTAGAGTATTTCAAAGCAACAAAATAAAACTAATAGAATTAAAAATTTTTCGAAGAAACACCAAAGAAATTGATCATTTTATTATAATTTAACTCAATCTTACAGGCAAGTACGTTTACTATTTTTTCTTCGAGTATACGCGTCATCGCCTAGAAATAATTTAGCACGCCAGTGCACACATTCTCAGAATAAAACGAAACGCTCAAGGGGTTAATAAATTTGAACAACTCTCATATAGCACGAAACGCACTCCCCTGATCTGTATTGCTTCTAAAATAAATTTCCAGCTTGACACGACAAGCAATTTTTATTTATTTCGAACAAAGCGTTGCAAGAGGGTTGACTGTACATCAGTTTTGTGAGATTTGCAATAGAATTGTAGAATCCCTGAAGTTTCCTGCCCAATATTAAAAAAAGTAGAATGTTAGAAATTAATTTAAAAAAATTTCAAATGAAACGTTGCGTCAACGATACTCAATATTAATACAATCAGATATAATCAATAGTAAAAATAATTCTGAACAACATTAGAGGCACGAATATCTTGCGAAAACTAAAGCGGTGGTAAAACGTTATGTGTAGGAAACAGTTCAGAATCACAATAATCTTGATAATATATTTCAACATCATCAAAATCTGTAAAGTCGTCTGCTTTGTAAATTATCCAAACTTTCCTCTCTCTACGAAGTGTACGATTTTTTAATGGTAACTCTTTAATCTCGCTACAGTTTTTCGATTATTTGTTATTTTTTTGTTATTTATACATATAGTTTATATATTTAAAGATTTAAATAATAAATTTTAAATTTTGTATCGATATTGTAAATATATAAACTATATATATTATAAACTATTATTATAAACTATTATTTAAATAAATAAAACTGAAAATAAAAACATAAAAAATAAATAAAAATTTAAACATTAAATTTTAAATATATATATATAGTTTATATATTTAAAAATTTAAATAAAAATGAAAATAAAAAAATAAAAAATAAATAAAATTTAAATAACAATAAATTTTAAATTTTGTATCGATATTTAATCAACTATATATTCATATATATATGTATTTCCGTCCAAAATTAATAATTTTGCGTTGGCCTCTAATTTTCATTAAACCGCGTCAAACGATGTGCTATTAACCATGTATTTCACACCGCGTTGATTTTATATATATAGAGTATATCGAGAAATCCTTCAAACGTTAAAATAACCCGCCTATCGCGAGATACCTTCAATCCAAGAACGTTTAACTTTTAAATATTTATCTTTGGAACGGTGTTAAACATCATGGGAGAGCAGTAAAAGTGATCGATCGATCGTGACATATGCAACGCGTAATTATTCAAAATCCTCTTGTATAATTCTCTCTCCCTTTCAACACTTGTAACACAATTGCTCGTACACTTGATGTAATTAAAATTTGCAGTCGAAAGTTGAAGGAGAGACACTCGTTTACACAATTTCGCTTCTTCTTCCTGTTTCTTTTTTTTTTTTGTTTCTACTTCATATTTCGACGACGACAAAATTTTCACTCGTTCCAAAGCACAAACGCACGTCATCACATTTAATGTTGAAGCAAATTGTACAAATTTCACTTTTCCAAGCGCGATGGGAAAGGGTCAAGGTAACGAAAACGTAATTACCGAGAGACTACCCTTGGGCAAACTTCACGGGGGGGGGGGGAAGATTCCAATTAACGTTTTCGTCATTTATTCGCGGCACATTTTCATGAAAATTCGCAGGGAAGCTGCGTAATTGACGACGTCGTCGAAGTGAGAAGTGAAAATAAGTTGGAGGACAAAAATTAAAGAAATAAAATTGAAACGAAATGACGAATCACGGTATTCATCGAAATGAAAATCGAACAGTCAGAAAGTTTTGATTCGCTCGATATATCCGTCGATCCATCGATCACGATAATCGGTCAAACACGTTCCGCTAATTATTAGTTACTTCGCAACGGATCAATTAGCTGCTATTCGCAATTTAAGATCACGACATCGAACAACTTTGTCCGGTGATAGGCAATTGAGGTAATTGAGCTAATTAGACCGTGCCCTACTGTTGCTGAGCTATTAATCAGCCGATTTACGAGCATAACTGGATCAATAGCGACGAAAAATTCGTTGAAATTGATATTTTTTAATTGTTCTAATTAGGGATGGGTTACTCGAAACGTCGAGGCTTATAAATATTAAGAGTATTATATTGAAATATATCAAGTTGTCTCAAAAGTTTCCTTGAATGCGGAATTTTGATTGTGATATTCTTTCTCAACCTCTTCGAATGTTCATTGAAAAATTCATTTCGATCGTAAGCTCGATAAATGACATAAGAAAAGTACGTTGAACGAATATTTTGATAGTGAATTGCAGAAGTTTACGCGAAGATTATGAACTTTCTCGAGAGATGGAGGAAAATGATAGATCAGAGTGAAAGAAGTTGACATAAAACGCAAAGTATTGTACGTTAGTCAAATCTATTGGTAAAACGAAAGTGATCTACAAGAATGCAAAAATATAATTTATAATTTCTACAAGGATACAATCGAAAAGTACAAAAATACTGGTTAGAAAAATACTTAGAAATCTCTGCTTTCACAGAATCATCTAACATTTTTAACAAACGATTAATTTTCAGCATTTAATTCCGAAAAGCGGAGAGACACCTTACGAAAGTGAGAAAGTAACGAATAACCTGGTTAAAATATAAATTTATTTATATATATATATATAAAATTTTAAATTAATAGAATTAAATAAAGTTCTATAATAATAATAATATTTTAAAGTAATAATTAAAAATTAATAATATCATTCATAGTCTAAAGTAAAATGAGAATGAATTTTTAAAAAATAAATAAGTAAAATTTATTTTGTACCTTTTGTATCAAGGTTAATTAATTTACTTTAATAATTTAATAATCTCAAAAATAAATGATCTAAATGTATATATATATATATATAATTTTAAATTAATAGAATTAAATAAAGTGTTATAATAATAATAATATTTTAGTAATAATTAAAAATTAATAATATCATTTACATAGTCCAAAGTAATGAGAGTGAATTTTTTAAAAATAAATAAGTGAAATTTATTTTGTACCTTTTGTATCAAGGTTAATTAATTTACTTTAATAATTTAATAATCTCAAAAATAAATGATCTAAATGTATATATATATATAATTTTAAATTAATAGAATTAAATAAAGTTTTATAATAATAATTATTTTGTACCTTTTGTATCAAGGTTAATTAATTTACTTTAATAATTTAATAATCTCAAAAATAAATGATCTAAATGTATATATATATATATATATATATAATTTTAAATTAATAGAATTAAATAAAGTTTTATAATAATAATATTTTAGTAATAATTAAAAATTAATAATATCATTTACATAGTCCAAAGTAATGAGAATGAATTTTTTAAAAATAAATAAGTAAAATTTATTTTGTACCTTTTGTATCAGGGTTAATTAATTTACTTTAATAATTTAATAATCTCAAAAATAAATGATCTAAATATATATATATATATATATATTGTAAAATAAAAAAAATAAATATATATTTAGAAATTAAATGTTTGTCGTATTTATAGTAACGAATGACCCAAAGATTTACCAAATGACTGTTCATCGTGGGATTAACTGGCTGCCACGGCTCGATATTCGTCGTACTGATGATGGGAGGCCGGGTGAGCCACGTTTTATACAGTTTCGCTTGGCCGCAGCTTTCTCGTTTTTCCCCGATCACCTAGCACCAAGCCTGGCGACTTCTACGCGGCAGCAATTACTCTCTGCACTTCTTTACCCGCTATTTACCGTGTCCCAGGACCAGCCACCACGTTTGCAACTACGACCGACACGAAAATTGACGGCTCGAGCTATTTTTATTGTTCTCTCGTTTCTCTTTCTTTCTTTCGCCGTTTCGTTTAGGAAGTCTTGGACAGAAAATTCAACGAGTTCAATGGGAAACTGATATTATGCGCGCTACTTTCTTCAAATGGTAATTAACCACGATGGACAAGTAAATTAGAATATTGACGAATCAATTTCTCGTTTTAGATCCGTTGTCATTCTGTTATTTAGGAAAATTAGTCACGAGAGAGACCAAGATAATCAAGTTAATTATGGTCAGTTTGGATCGTGCTCTCGTCTCAGCAAACAAAAGAAAGTTCAAGATGTTTAACGTAGAATTGACGAGGATAAGAATATTTTTGTATTTTTGCTCAAAGGGGATATTTATTTAGAAAAATGAAAGACGATGGCAACGTAGTAGAATTAACACTAAAACTAGAAAACTGTTACATAGTTCGTCGATACGACAAACTTTAGATTTTTCTCCTTTTGCAATTAAATCAAAAATATGGACACTTTTGTCAAAATTAATGCCGATTTCTGTTTACACAGAGACGTAACTGTATAAATTTATTTATCATCATTTAAATTTGACTCGAAATCCTAGTTTTAGTGTTAAATTAAATTAGGTGTTTAAATTTAATTTACGAGTCATTTGTCAATCGAAAGTCATTTTAAGAATTTTTTCGTATTCCGTTCAAGGTTGGTGTATCTTTTAACGTCAGAAAAATACAATTGAATCGAAAATGACGGGAAAAACGCAGTGGAATTACATTTTAATTTAGTTTACAAGTGAAAGCCTTTATAAAGCCTAAGAATTTCTTTATATTCTCTTCAACGTTAAAAAATATGTGACTGAATCGAAAAGAACGTGGCAGGATCAAGTTTTAATTTAATTTAACTCGCAAATCTTCCATCATTTACCAATCGTGAAATTTCCTCGACATGAATATGAAAAAATTTCAACAATTATAATTCAACGTGTCCACTCCATTATCTCATGTTTAAATAATCAATAAAGTAAATCAATTTATATAACTAAATCAGCAAAACAGCGTGAACTTGCGAAATCAAGTTGCAAGACTTTTATCTTTTAACTGAAACTGAGGCTTAACTTGTTTCGTCCCAAAATTGCAATATTTTCTCAGTTTTCAGTATATTTAGGCACACAACCCAGGCAAAATGAATAACAAATTTGTCGCTTCTCAATAATCATTTCTATTCCGACGAGTTCAAAGAAGAAAGCGACGTATTATCGTGCTTGTACGGTATTTGGTCACTCGTTATGGTCCGCAATCAGTTGCCAGCGCAAGCGGTTCAATCGATCAGCGAAAAACGAGCACCGCCGCCGTTACCAAACCACGAAATCGCTCGGAGCCGAGTTGAATTTCTACACCCTGCGAACAACTATACCCCGTAAAAGTTAGATACTACTCACTGTTCCAGTGCAGTAACTTCCGATAACGTCCTTTTCTCTTCCTCCTCCGCCTTCTGTTACCGCTGGCACCGGCGTTGCTGCTCGTCGAGGGCTTTGTCCCCTCTTTTTTGCGGTCGTCCGCTCGGTTCCGACTTTTACCCGTGGACAAGAAGCTCCGAAAAATTGCCGATCTTGTGTCACGATGCCGTAATCCGAGAAAGCAGCGGCGCGAATGGATAAAGTGAAAGGGAAACGACGATTTAGCGTTCCGTCAAAATGACGTCGAACGGATGCAGACAGCTCGCAGAACGATCATTTTATTCGACGGTGATATATTTTGCTTCATTGCCTCTACTCGGGTACAATCAATCTGACTTCACTCTCTTAGTCCTTAGTCTTACGATTATCGAATAAAACGAGCAATCTTTGGAGAACTCTCAGATCGTTTGTCAAAAGCGTTCGAGACGACAAGTCGATAGTTTGCTTCTCTTTTTCCGTCGTTTTTCGAATAAAATTTTTTTAGGAGAACAAAGGCGTAAACTAAGGATGCAACAATGGACTTAATGTAATAGGTACAATGGAATCAGTCGTTTTATTAAGTAACGAATATAGTATCACTGCGGATCACCCGTCATCTTGGTGGGAAATAAATTCGGTAGTACGCGTGGATTGCAATACTTAAAGAGAACAGGGTAATACGAAGATCAACATGGCACTGTTATTTTTATGAGATGTTAAATGAACAATTCTCTGAGACAAAAGGAACCTCTCTGTAAAAATTACCGTAACCAGAGCATCAAAATAAATGATCAAATGTTGGAACAAAAAAAAAAACAAATTATCTTACACTTCGTTGAGAAAAATTCAAACGATTGTCTCTCCCTACTCGTTTATTTCCCACCAATCTGACACAAGGACGAGCTTAATTAATTATCTTATAAAAATAGAACAATCTAACTAGTTTCTCTTTTAATGTTTAAACATCTCCTAATACTTGCAACAATTTCTTACATGCTATGTTTATAGTTTTATGTACGAAGCGATTTAAGGCACACGGTTCCTTAATCTTGAGCAACTTTAACTCTCGTTCAGCCAACGCTAGATTACTTTGACAATAATAAAACAGCACGATAAAGAATGATGAAAAAGGCAACAGAACATAATATGAAATAATTGCGAAATATCTACAGTGATTAGTATAACTGTGACCAATGACTCGATAATTTAAATGTATATAAAAAGATATATAAAAAAAAAGAAAATTGTATAATACATCTACTTGGTCTCATTTTAGAATGTGAAATCTCTGTTTTAGGTTTGCTTTCTCCAGAGATGATTTTGCATCATGCGGCAGTTTGTTTCCTTTCTTTAAATTCGCACAATTTTTATTTTTTCATCGCTCTATTGAATTTTGAACATTAGGAACAGATGATGAAATATAATAAGATTTTTGTCGTTTTTATTAACTTCGATATTATATAATATAAATATTATAATATAATGTTATATTATATAATAATATTAATATAATATGATAAGATTTTTGTCATTTTTATTAACTTTGGATATTCGAAGCTCAATAAAATGGTGCAAAAAAAAGATCATACAGCAAGTTTCGTTATAAAGAGAAAATTTCAATCCTCAAGACTGTCAAATCATAGTAGTTACAAAAATTTGTTTTGAATTTTGACAATTTTAATACTTTTTCATAAGTTTAAATTATCGACAATTTTTCATTGTCACTGGTACAGTTATGCTCTTCACTACATTCACTTTATTATCTGAAATATCTAAATATTTATTTTTATTGCCATAAGCACTGTTAAATAAATGTGTATCTAAAAAATAAATTTTAAAATAAAACAAAACTCCAAAATAGATACAATGACAATTTTGCACTGATCTATTGCGTTGGTTGTTCGTGAATTAAATAGCGCACGTATTCTGAAGGAAGTAATGCACATTTCAAGAATGGCCAAGCAGGACTGACTACTCAAAGGAGGAATAAGGAACAGCTTCATCTTTTTTAAACTTTATCACGTAACGAGAGCAGCAACTGCCTTTTTTAGGATATTTAATTTCCATCGCTGTCAAGTCGTTATGATTCTCCTTCTGTTGTATCTACATTCTTTTTTAAAGTATACATAAAGAAAACAATTCTAAAATATAGAAAATAATCTGTTTCGCCAAGCGTAAGTAAAATATATTTAAAACTCTTCCGTTAAAAATAGCGAGAGCATCACTTGCAAAAATTAAGCAGTAATCCTTTGTATCTTAAATCTTAAAAAAGAATTAGCGATTAGTAATTAGTTTGATAGAAGTGAGTAAGTATTTGGCAATTAAATAAATAAAGGTTTGACAGATCTTTAAATTACACGAATTGAGAAACGAAAAGAAAAAATCGAAAGCAACAAGATCTATATACTTAAATTTAAACAGGCACGATTCTCTAACTACTATTAAAAGTGTCTCTCTCAGGTTTCCTCTCAATTCTGTCGCACTCAATACAATATAAAAACTATAACTTGATCTATATTATAAGTTGATCGCTTTCCCTTTTGTAACTCTTCTACGAGAATTGTCGAGATGTTAGAAAAGAAGAAAAAGAATGCATCGCAAGAAGATAAAAGGGATAAATCTTTCACTGATATTAGCATCGAGCGAATGACACTGCCAAGAGAATCTTTCAAAAGAAAAAAAGCGCACAGGGGCAAAGGGTTTCAATCGTTGCACATGTTCTACTATTCTCTGTTTTTCTTCTTCTGTTTGTTTTTTTTTTTCTGTTTCATTTCTATCAAGGATTTATTGCGACTCGCCAAACCGTCATGTCTCTAAGTTCTACGAGGCCAAAAGAGAAGAAAAGAAAGCGTAATGGAGAGAGAAAAAAAAAGAAGAAGGGGTTCTGTCGATTTACCCCAGCGTCAACTCGTCTGAAGCGTCCGAAAGATCGCTCTCGTAGCCAGCTGGAGCGATTCGCGAGAATTTGTCGATTTGCATTCGAATCCGAGGCTTTCCGGACTGATTGCCAGCCCCATTTCGATAACAATCACTATCGTTCACGTACTTAATTTCCCTCTCGATGAAACGTTTCGTCCCGTCCTTCGCCGGTGTCACCAGATCGATCTCCTCGATCTCCACCGGTCTAGCTGGTTTCTGAAATCGATACAGACGCTGTTAACGATTGCGATGTATTTCGCCGATTTAATGGTTAACCGCAGGCGAGCTACGCGTCGAAAAAGAAAGGAAAAAAACAATCAGCGCACTTTCTAGGCTGGATTCGTTTCACGGAGATTTATTCAGAGACTGGTGTGGTAGCACGATGGATTATTTCCGGTGTGGTGGATTTTGCCGCAGCTTTCTCGACGTCTCTCACGACCTTCTGTGTTTAATTAGATCTTTGGGGACTGATTTACAAAATGCGACAATATGCAGAAAGATACAAGATATGGGAAGAAATTTCTTTAACACTAATTTACATAAACTTTACTTTTTTTTCTTTGGTCACTTAGTTACCCTGCTTTCTTTAAACTTTACTCGCAAAGATAGAGAAATTTCTTTTAATTGAAAGACGTGTGAAAAGGAATGTCTGTAATATTTCAAATATAAATCTTAAGTTATTATTAACAACTGTTTAATTATTAATTACTAATAAATTACCAGAAAGAACCATCATTTAAATTAAAGTTGAAGTTCTAACCATTTTCAGAGAAAATTTATTTATAAAATTCCAATAATAAGGCTTTATGAAATTCCAATAAAAAACAAAAATTATTGAAAATGAAAATTCTGTTGTACTTGCGTTACCTGTGGCGTTATCAAATCAATTTCTTCGACCGAAGGGCTTGATGCTCGACACGGAGTGGATGACGTTTCGAGACTCATAAATGATGCATTTGGCGTTTCGATGGTCGAATCCGATTTATGCGAAGTGTTTGCCGACGTTTCAGGGCTCAATGTTGGCTGCAGCGAAATAGACACAGGACTTGGACTAATACCGATCTCATCATAATGGCGGCTCCGCGTGGAAAGCGACAACGTCGAAGAGGCTGTCGATGATGGAGTCTCCTCTGGCTCGGCGTAGCCTTCCTTTATCATCTCTTGGCCAACATTAATCTCCTATGAATGAAAAATAAATAATTAAATAAATTAAGCAACACGAAAATGTTAAACGTTAGCGAAACAATTTAACAATAATAAAATTTACTATTGTACATTTTAATCGTATATAAACGATAATTACGATGATAATAAATAATAAAAAATAATTGATTTAATATAAAATATAAGTAATAACCTATTAAATTAATAATCTATTAATTAAAAATATACAAATTACATAAAAATACTATAAATATTTAAAAATAAATAATATATATATAATATTATAAATATACATATATATATAATATATATATAATATAAATATAATATATATATAATTATATAACTATATTCTCCTATTTTTTATATAAAAATATAAGATATTATACCAATCGTATATAAAATATAAGTAATAACCTATTAAATTAATAATCTATTAATTAAAAATATACAAATTACATAAAAATACTATAAATATTTAAAAATAAATATATATATAATATTATAAATATACATATATATATAATATATATATAATATAAATATACATATATATATAATATATATATAATATAAATATAATATATATATAATTATATAACTATATTCTCCTATTTTTTATATAAAAATATAAGATATTATACCAATCGTATATAAAATATAAGTAATAACCTATTAAATTAATAATCTATTAATTAAAAATATACAAATTACATAAAAATACTATAAATATTTAAAAATAAATAATATATATATAATATTATAAATATACATATATATATAATATATATATAATTATATAACTATATAATTTATTCTCCTATTTTTTATTAGTGAAAACTTAATGTATCAATACTTATTTAAGATAGAAACTGAAAAAAAAAATTGAATTAGACAAAGTATTTGTTTCAAATAAATATTTGATCGTTAAACTTTTTTTAAACGTTTCATAGATGTTGTAGATGTTTAATTAAATGTTTCGATATATTAAATGATTCAGTACAAAATCCTGCTGAAAGTACCTCATTCTCGTATTTATTGTAAAGCTCGACACAAGGAATCGGGGAACCTTCGCGTCGAGAGCTTCCGCAGCCGGAGGTTCGTTCTTTGTAACCCTTAACCTTTGCCAGAAGAATTTTCCATTCACCTAACCAAGTTAGGTCCGCAAAGAAGTCACATTCGTCGCTGGTCCATTCATTTTTCCTGCAACACACAAAAGGAAATATCAAAGGATCGTCTGCGAATGCTCATGTAAAAATATTTTTTTATATATAATTACTATTTCGCTTATTGCATGTGTTTTGTATATGTTATATTTTAATTAAAAAGCATGTACACGTTATAAGCTAAATGATGTCTTTCACATTTAATTACTACTATAGATGTTACGATAGTTAATGTTAACTAACAAATTTCGTGTCTTACAAATACGTAAAACTATGATATGTTGCAATAATAATTAATGATTAATTATATAATTAAATAATGATTGATAATTAATAATAATTAGAATAGTCTTATTATTAAAACTAAGAAGAGATTTTAAGCATTCGATCTCAGGTGGAACACTTTGCATATGTGCTATTAAAATTTAGAATTTGTGCTATTAGAATTTTATTTGATTGTTATACAGCAAAAAAAAATTAGTTATTAAATAATTGATTACAATTGATTTGTAACGTGTAAATGTCTGCGTAATTTCGTAATCAAGTTGTAAATACAATGGAACATTCATGTTGCTTAATTTTCCAACTAAACATTGGCAATTGCGACGTCTAGGAATTGCGATGTTATGCAGAACGTAAAAATTGGCAGCGAAAAGAGACTTGTATGCCCAGATATGCTGTTTCAATTTCAAACGTTTGATGTTTTCATCTTTCTTTTACAAGAACAAAGAAAAAAACAAATATAATGTAACTCATCGAGCAATTTTTCAATTTTTCATCTTTTACTTGTGTCGTACTTTTTTTTCATGTGCTTGCATAAACGTGTTCTGTATCACAGAATTTGTACCTTCTGGGAAGGAAGAATTTAGTTAATTTTCCTTGTGCTAATTTTATACAGGTTACTGTATAATCGCACGTCAGAGCCAGAGCGAACACAAACAGCATACAAATATTTATGTTAAAATGCGCATCACTGACACTGTCCAAAATAGTGATGTACGATGTATGTACTGCGCGTAAACGTTGTATATAGCTTTAAATCACATATGAAAGTTACAGTTCTATCACTCATCTTGTTGTTCAACTCTTACGACTGACAATTTCACGATTTACCATGTAGAAATTACTGAAACTTGAATCCTCAATTTCAAAATGATTTAACTCGAATTTTTTTTTTAATCTTTGGATAGTCAGATAGATTTGTGTCAGATCTGCGTTTATTTCTATTAATTTCAAGGGTCCATAATATCTCAGGCAATTCCGGCAATCCATGATAATTCAGGCAAATCATTGTAAAAAAAAAATCTTCAGAATAAAAGTCAGTTTTCAGTCTATGCTACAGAGTGTAACATAAAAAGTTCTCAGAGAAATTGCTTTCTCGGAAAAATTCGTAAAGCATTTTCAAATAGCATCACGCAGATGATATTCAACGACCTGTTACACCATGACCTTGACATGAGCTTAGTTTTCGAAATTTCATCCGAATCAAGGGAAACGTTACTATGAGAAATTATTGCTTAAAAAATTATTATTACTTAAAGTCAATTAAGTATACATGATAATATGTAATAATTGTATGTATAACATGTACAATAATATACAGGCACATATTATGTATAATGTACCTATGTACATATTATTATGCACGCTTAATTAAAATTCCAAGCAATAATAATTGAAGATGAACAAGTATAAATAATCGTGTTTCTGTTTTAATGGAAATAAACGTTAAAACAACACGCGTGTTTTTTGACAATTGCAAGAGCAACAAATCTAACATCAATGGTTTTAACTAACCGAGGTAAAGATCTCCTTTTCTTTTTCTAATACCGAGGAAAGGTCATAACATGATTGAAAGATTAAAGATAAAAGATCAGTTATAGTCTCTTATTATATTTTTAATCTGCACGTTTACTCTCGATCCGTTTCGTTCTTCGCCTCAATTACTCGTGCAACTTTTACGTAACATTCTTTATGCAATTACCATTAACCCTGTTTCGCTTCCCAGGATTTGGTTGGAATTCGGGGGTTGGTTGATCGAGCCATCGTCGCACGAAACAAAGAAGGTGTGCGTGAAACATCCCCATTTAGCGAGGCTTAAAGGACGTCTTGTTCCATTTATAAGCGGCACAACACAAGTGCACACGTGCGAGAAGATGAAGTGGACGATGAACGTAGACCCTCGCTAATGGTCAGAATATCTCAGTCGTTTCACGATCTTCGTGCCGAACAATATCCGCATACAAAGTAAAAAGAAAAGAAAGAAGTGTACAAACAAACCAATCGTCACTTTATTTTTTCCTAAAACCGGCTGAACTACAGTGAAGATTTTTCGCAGATTACAGACTTTTAAAATTCAACTCGTGGAATTCTCGAAATATGTACCTTCGTTCACTTTAAAAAAAAAAAAAAAAAAAAAAAAAAATCGAGAAGATTAGAGTGAACTTCTGAATGACTGAATTTCTATGAGATGGATGTACAAAGATACGTTGTAAAGAAGACAGTGAAACGTTGAGTGCAGAGTGTAAAAAGTGAGCGTCTTAATAAATTAATGAACGTCATAATAGACGCGTGTGTTATATTCACGTAAGTATTTATTTTGTGAATCTGTTTGCTTTCGTATGCAACTGTGGGCTCTTTAAGCGTTTGCCACAGTGTCAAGTGGAATAAGTTTGAATGTCAGACGAGAAGATGCTACTTCCCCGACTTTCCTATCGGTTGTCAAGGGAAGCTTCGATTTTTCTTTTTCTCAAGCGGCGCTTAAAGCTGAACTTATGAAATGAAAATTCAATAAACTGTCAGACTGAAGATAAAATATCTTTGTCCATTGACGAAATTATCACAAAGTATTAATCACTTAACAATATGACACATATGACAAGCATAACTGATTGTATCAATACTATTTTAACTACTTATCTTCAGATTATAGAAAAATATAATTGCATTATTAATGATGAAAAATTGTCAATATTTTAATCTACTGTAACTTTTTGTAAAATAGCGAAAAAAAAATTATAAGAGCAAGTTTCGAAGGATCATTGTAAGGAAAAAATTTCAATTGGCAAGATCACGATGAATTTTCAAGCTCACTGAAAAAAATTTATCAATACTTTTAGAGACGTTCGTATTTTTTGTAAGAGTATCTTTTATTATTCCATCCATTACATGATGTAAACATTTTTGAAAAAAAACTGTCAGAACTGTCAAAGTAAAGTTTATGCTTTAAAATGAGATCACGTGGATTGTTATATGATTTTTTTTTTCTTATAAAGTTATAAAACAGTTTAAGATATCGACAATTTTTCACCGTTGGTGACACAATTATACTCTTCATACATATATACAATTTTATAAAATATGTATTATATTAAATCCATTTTTTCTTGTTATTTTCATTTTATTCGTAAATGAAAAAAATAAAAGTTAAAAAGTTAGATAATAATCATAGGAAAATATTAATGAAATATATATAAAAAAAAGCCTATTGTATTACTTTATGGTAAACGAAGAAGCAAAATTAGTCGTCCCTTGTCATTTTGATACATTTTCTTTTGTATAAAATGTTATATTATTTTGTAGCATCTGTAGTATCTATTTTTCTGACATACAGCATACATTTTTGACATTTTTGATAACAAAATGCCACTAAAGTTAAAGACAATATTCATTTTTAGAATAAAGAGGCAGTTGCTTTACAATTATTATGTCACAATACAAGTAAATATCATACCATATTGCTTTATAATTATTATACCACAATAATGCATAATATTATATTTCTCGAAGGTACGTGTATTATTTGAAGATCAAAGATAATCTTTTATTTTCGAACATGTGTAGTTGTAACAAGTGAAAATGCAAAATAAATGATTTTAATATTAGACGAAAATTAGACAAGATAAGAACCAGGGATCGAAATAAATAATCATCCTCTCTGTTCTTGAAGAAATACTGTTCGAACTGATATGTTTCATCTAAGAAAATATCTGTTCCTGTGGAATTCTTATGAAAAGAAGCGTTATCCTCACGGACATTTTTATAAAATATTTTCACGGAATATGATATTGAAGATATTTTAGAATGTATATAATAAGAATTCCATGGAAGCAAGTTATTTTGGAACGTTTATTAAAAAAGTTTTCATAAGTTTCCATAAATTAAAGTAGCAAACTATTGCTACTTTATAGGTCATTTAATAATTGAAAATTGAAATTAAACTGTACAATGCTATAATGTAAATTAATGTGAATGATCAATTAATCAACGATGATTGTTAAAACACAAGTATTACATTGCTTTATAAATGTATATCATATTTGTATTGATTAATATCCTTGACTTTATAATAACTCATTCTAAAAAGAAACACAAAGTTTGATCTGTGAATTATACACGAATTTATTTCACAAACAAATAACATATTCAGAATATGAATTTAATATTGTAGTAGCATACAGTCATTAAATAGTATTCAGTATTCGTTATAATGATTGAAAACTTTCTTTAAATATGAATATCTGTTCCTGTACAATAAAAAATTTTTATTTTTATATTGTTATCTATCCAAACTGAAACTTTCATTTTCAAGAATATTCTTCTCATTTCATTCTCACTGAAACGTATAATATGAAAATGTTTTTTTTCATAGTATGAAAATGGTTCCCTTAAGAAGTTCCATAATTCATGTTTTAAATTGAGAAGTTCCATAACTTTTTCAATCCTTGATAGAAGATCACGACATGAAATTGAACACTTATATATGAGTGCAAGATATGTGTGCATCTCATACGCGATTGAGTAGAAATTTAGTCCATTTATTATTAATAAAAGAATTTACGAGTTCAACTATTTATTTTTTTATCTATATTGATTAACTATTCATCTATTTATCTATTATCCATTTATCAACTATTAATTTATATTAGTTTTTTATTGTTATATCAAACTGACATTAAAGGACAAATTCAATTGGAAAAATAAGAATTAAAGTATGTTACTTTTAAGAAGTTTGATATGATAATAATTAAAGCTACACAGAATTTTTGTACAATTGTTTAATAAACAGAGATAAAAGAATTTGAGATATTATTGTGGTAAAATTTTTGTTTGGGTTATTTCGTGTGATAATTGACCATAAGAAATTTTATATAATCAAATATACTGTAAACAAATCTAAAACAAGACGGAGAATTAACCTTCTTGAACAAGTTCCTTGTTTGTGACGCAAATAATTTTCGAGTTCGTTATTATCTTCAATTAAAGATCATCTAACGTGATTACCCTATTTATTAATTCTGTCTTAAATTACAAGATGGTATCATCACTAATACTGTTACTGTTGCAAAGAATTTTTCTGTATGTATTCAAAGTGTTTACATATGCAGTACTTCTTCTTCAATTTCAGAATATGATAGTGATTAAATTAATGTAACAGAGTTATAAACCTCAATAAAATTCAATTTATAAAAGATCGTTTCTTTTTTCTAGAAAGAAGAAATGATATTGGCAAATTTTATTTTGTAGACTTATGTAAGTGTAGTTTATAGATTTCTATTGTAACAAACACAGTTCTTATTATTATATATAATTTTTGTAATTATACATAATTATATTTATAAGTTGATCCATTAAATAGAACAACAGAGTTTGTAGTTTATAAAATTTACTTAAAGAACATCACTTCTTTTACTGACAGATTCATCGATTGTACAAGAAAACTCATCAATATTTATAATTTGTAATTGCGCACAATAACTAATTACTACTAACCAACTGAATAAATATTTGTTGTACATTTATATCTCATCCATATTTCAATGAACAAAGAGTTGATTTAATAGAAAACATTTGATATGAAATACTTTTTAGCAACAATATAATCAAAAATACAATCTAATCAAAAATGAGCAAAAGAACGTAGCAGGTCATATTATATTATTACATTATAAACATTCGTATATTACTATCAATTCACATAATATAAATCATATTCATAATTAATTCATATAAATTCATATTAATTACTATATTACTAATTCATATTATAAGAATATTCAGTTCAATTGTGCCAGAATTTTTCAATACCAATTGCAGAGTCTACCAAAGTATACCAAAAATGTTTAAGTACAATGACATCTTTGAGTTCATCACAGGGTGTATGTACGTCGGTGTGAGATCGATGTCACTAACAGGTGAAAAATCGGAGTGCCTCGCGTATCCTCGCAATGCCCTGAACGATCAGAATGGGAATAGATTCCGCTGCGGGGTAGCAATCGAATGTGAATTTAATCAATCTGACCGAATACCGGGGCTCGTATCGCGTGCCGAGAAACAGCTAATCACCGGCACAACCTCGAAGTAATGCACACACGATGGTTTTCGAGTTGGAATTACCACGGTGCCGACGGTCTTCGGTTACACGCGACACGACGGCTTTCGAGGGCAAATCCGACGAGTGCCCCGTTGCCAGAAAGCCGCAGACCACTCCGAAATGCTTTCTATTTCCGTTCTACTACTCGTTCCATCATTCTCTCGTCGGTTCTGATTCTTCATGATGCGCAATCCACCGAATAGTTGGTTTGTTCCTTTTCATTACTGACGTTACGAAATTTCACGAATTGTACGTATTTAAATTTATATTCATTTAATAATAATTAATATATTTGGAATATTTCAAGAATACTTTCAAGTTTAACACGCCAATTGGGTATAAAATTAGTTGCACCTGCTTCTTCGATTATTCGTGTAAGAAACATATTAATGAGAATAATAATGTTAATAAAATGAAGATTTATTGAAGAACATGGTTTAGTTTTACCAAGTTTATTTCATTAACGTTTAATTTATCTTCTACTAATAAAGGAATAATTAATTTTGTATCTTCAATAATATTAATATGATTTGTAATGCGTTTAAGCCGATATTGGATCTCCTCTTTTTTTAAACTTGTTAGTTAGAAATTTTACTTTGAATAAGATTAATCTTTAAGATGAATAGTATGTCTTTTTAATTATTATCATTTATTCAGATTTATTCAACATGAAAAGAAACTTATAAATTTTATAATTTATAATTAATTATACATTTTCTAACTTCAATTTTACATTTAACTCCTTTTAATTTTATCGTTTGAGATGATTCTTGATATTTTCCTGTTTTGTTTCTTTTTATCCATTCTTTTATATTATTTTTGTTTCTAGAAAAAAATATTTTAATTCTTTCAATTCTAATTACTGTCCTCGATTGAAATGTTCGAAATTGAAGGAAGCTAGATCAATTTTTTTGTACCATTTATTTTTTCTCATTCAATTCACCAATCAATTTTCGAAACTTCAGAAAACTTTACAGATCCAAGCTATGAATTCGTAAATCTCTTTAGAAAAATTGACAGAAAACAAATCGTACGGTTGCATTAATCGGTTCCTATCGCTCGTTTTCAATTAAAACCTGCGGTGATAACCGTATATAGAAAGATACGAGGCTCTATAATTGATATTCAATCGATCGCAGTTGAAATTACATTGGCTTGAATCTTTATTGATTCCACTTGTACAATTGCTATTCCGACAACTGCAATTATATTTCCTCTTATTAAACGTTACAAAGCACTTTACGATCTTGGATTTATATGAATTAATTACAGTTGAAACTCTACCTTGGAGAATTGATTAAACTCTCGTTTCTCGTTGGCTGAATTATATCAATGGATCAAAAAAGTATCGGCGCAGCCGGTTTCCTTGCAATATTTTTGCGAAAGCAAACGATACACTAACAAAATCTGTTTCTATAAATAATTCACTGGGTACAAAAAAGTAATGTGCACAGGAGCAATTTCCAATAATGAGTTGTATAATATAGTTGTATAATATAACGATACAAGTAATATAAACATTCGAGAATCAAGAAGATACTGACATAGGAGGATTTTTCTCTTTATGACTCCATCGTCTATTGGAGAACTGCATATAAAATATTTTTAATGGCTTAAAGACAAGCGTCCTTTTTCAACGTTGATGTGATATCAGTATTGTATTTCAGTACTTGCAAAATATTTTGTAATTTTTCTAATAACATTCCGCCATTAAATACAGATTAGGAAGACTGAAGTGTGTTAATATATATTTTTTTTTCTTGACTCTCGAAATGGAATTTTATCTTTCTTGTATTATTATTATTATACATCATTTGATTCAATATGTAAATGTAATATAGTTAAGTCGACATATAAATCATTACAATTTAAATAATAATCTAAACCTAAAGAAATGAATATTAATTGTGACGAAAATACCCGTAAATAATCTTTTTAACAATTGTAAAAAAAGAGAACACCGAAATCGATTATCAACAAATTTGGTAGTTCTAATGTTAATAAAAATAAATATGCGAAAAGAAGATTACCAAGAACGAAGTTTCACTTGTATGTTTGCCTAAGAAGAGTCAATGATATACGATATACAAATGTGTACTGTACGAACAACATAATCTATTAATAAATGTTAATATTTCATGGATAACAGTAAGATAAAGTCAGAAAAATATTTATTAAGTAACAATGTTTTGTTACAATTGAGCGGATTCACAAGATACTACCTTTCCCTAATGTGAATATGATAATCTTATTTCTTTACTTTACAATATATCAAAGTGACATTGTACTCAAGTTACTACTCGTTACAAATTACACTGAATTTCATTCCAAAGATGTATTGAACACGATCGGTTTCTCTGTTTGTACTCGATTGTTCGCCAAATGCATTACCACAAAAAAGTAAACGTACCAAGGAATTCCTTAAATTAAGATAGAAAACTGGCTGTTTGCCAAACACGCGTGTTCAAACGTTTAAATTACGATTTATACAGCAAAGTTTGCCGGTGCACGGAACCAACAATCAGCACAGAACGTTTTGCGCACTTTCGCATGAAGGTTTATCGTAATCACGCGCCGCGCAATTATGCCACGCCATGGGAACCACTTTTGTTCCCGTTTGTGCAGAGAAAATGGAAAATTAATTAGGAAACGCAAGCGAGCCGAGATGTATGCAGAATGCAATGAAAAATATGAGAACAACGAAAATGAAAAATAATTAAAATTAAATAATAAAGATAAAAAGATGGATAATAAATAAAAATAAAATATAATGCACAGAGTAAAAATAGAAATATAGAATCAAATAGAATCATATTATAACAAAATGAAGAATAAAAATAATAAGGCTAGTAAAAATTAGTCTTTGATATGTATGTAAATGACTGAAGATATTAAACAGTATTCTTTCTTGAATAATTAAACAGATAAAGAGTATATGTTTCTGTACAATGATAATTCTGATTTTTGAGATTTTCGTTGTATCAATAAAATGAATAAACGAATTAGAACTTATCCTATCTCAATTAGATCTTATTATTCTTCTATTGTTAGGCAACATTCTTTAATAATCGCTTCTTCATTTCCATTCATTTGAACTCCATTTACATTAGAATGTACTCAACGATAATTAACTAAGTTTGTACCAAAATAAATTCAATTGTCGAATATGAATAAAAAATATCA
Organism: Tetragonisca angustula; assembly: GCA_036937485.2. Taxonomy (NCBI): domain Eukaryota; kingdom Metazoa; phylum Arthropoda; class Insecta; order Hymenoptera; family Apidae; genus Tetragonisca; species Tetragonisca angustula. Next base: position 156,929 of record JAWNGG020000121.1, on the reverse strand, counting down.
CAAGTGGTAGGTAAAATCGGAGAATTCCTATTATATAAATAATTCAGCTATGTGAATTATTTCTTACTTTCTGACAAAGTATTCTACGGATGACGGTGATGGTTCTATGTGTAAAAATAAACCGAAGATATAGAATAAAATTTTCGAGAAAACCGACTTTGAATATTTCTTAAGTTAAGTCAACTTCTTTATTAAGTTATTAATTATGAATCAATCCCAGAGTGGAGAGAAGTAAATAAACGACAGAAGATTCCACATGGGGAAATAAATGAAAAATGTAGAGTACAATTTTCATAAGACCTTTCAAAAATTTATCAAATACAATGTGTGAGATACTAATTTTTAACGGAACACACATAAAATCTATTTTTTTTTTTTTTTTTTTTTTAGAAAACGTAGCCTTAAACAAGAAAATTTTATTCTACATTTTTCATTTATTTTTGTGCATTGAACATCCTTATTCGCTCCTAGTTCGAAATTAGTACAGTGAATCCCTCTAACAAACGCAATCCGTTCCAAGAAACGGTTTGACTCTCAAGTTGTTCGATTTTCGAGTTAAACTCGTGCCTATTTATACAAAATACCTCATCTATTTACAGATTATATCGGTACATAATGACAGAACAAACTTAAATTACGAAGAAACAGCATTCACGTTGACTTGAACAATTGAATAACGAATAAAGGAATAATAAGTTTCGTGTATCATGCCTGATACTTAACTCTACTAACTGTGACACCTGTCCGATTTTCAAATTTATGTTTGAAGTTTCTCGAACTTTAAGTTCAACATCCTTTATTCCGTTCGAACCGTTCAAAGATCTACTGTACATTTGACAAATGTTCAAACTCGATTCACTTGAAAAAAAAGATATTATTCTTATTATTTGGCTTATTTTTGCATGTAAAAACTGGAACTGCGTGTCATATCACTGCCTGATTACTACAGGATCTTCTGTCTACGTAAAACGACGATAAAATGGAGTTGCTGGTGCCAGCAGTTTCGGACGTCGTGTTCAAGTACACATGGTCCGTTCCAAATTACAAGAAGGCTATTTCAAAAAAAAGTTTTATCGATAGTCCATCATTTGATGTCAATGTGAATGGTATTCACAGCACGTGGAATTTGTCCATCAGATTCTGGAAGAATCCTGATGGTAAGAAGAACCAATAATAAATCCATCGTTTCCATCATTCCTAAATTAAATCATCTTTCTCTCGATTTGACATTGTACTTACGATTGAGATGTTACTTCATAAAATGCGAATGAATACAATTAAACTTGAAATAATTTAACTTGAGTCGTGAGAGGATTTATTTAAGAGCCAGAGAACTTTTGTCATTTGTCACTTGAGAAATGCTGTGACTCGGCAAAATTCTATTATATTTTTTTAAAGTCTCAGGCTTGACAGATCCAATCGTGAAAGTTTCCAAGCTTCACTTCGTTTGTAATCGAACTTTTTACATTCGATCCAAAACGGACTGAAAAAGAAACGCAGAGCGTTGTTTTTAATTTCATTGTGGCATTTCGTAATTCATCGTGCGCATTTTCTATTTCCATTTCTCTTCGTTTTGTTTTCGAAAACAATCATCGATATTGACTTTATTATTAAAAGAAAGAATGGTCCGCTGTTTGGTAACAGGCAAAAGAATGATAAACCCAGTGGTATTGTGCCTGAACATGTTGAACTGCACCGTAGATGAAGCGGAACAAGCGAAGATACGATTTCAATTTGCAGTTTTCAATGCCGACGTTAAACACTGGGAGTACTGTCACGTTAGCAGGACAATACTTGAGCTGAAATCATACACGGACATCATTTCCTTGGGCTACAGGGACTTGTCCATCGTCGACAGGCATTTAAAGAAGAACGGCGAGGTGGTGTTAATGGTTAAGATACAGATAATCCAATATGAAAGCGAGAAACACAACTTGTCGCAGGTAAGTATTCTCAGTAGATATGTGGTGCGATCAAAAGTTATATACGAGCGAGTACGGAAGTTCCACGTAAAAAGATAAAGATCCTCCTGTTCAAAGCTTCGCTTGAACAATAATCGAAAATTTGTTTAAATACATGAGTAGTGTGCCTCGAATAAATTCAGTTCACAGTAGTTTTACAGTGTCTGAAAATTGTTTTAGTGAAGAGAAAAAGATAAAAGGGGGAGAAAAAAAATTATAGCTTATAGAAGAAGTACAACTTCAAACCTCGTTATCTTAGAATGTTATAAGTGTAACATAGATTCTTATTCGAGATCATCATTTAGTATATATGTAAATTTGATTGATTGTAAATTGGATATAAATAAATAATAAACAAGAGATTGTTCTTTATGCAAAAATAAATCAGAGCAACATTTTTCTGAATATGTTTAATTAAAATACATAGTTATATATATGTAAAAAGTTTATTTCATATTTTCCACTTGTTTTGAACTTATTTTCACATGCAAAGACTCCTCATGATTATTCATATCCATTTAGTTTATAATTTATCAAGTTTAAATATATACGATAAATTTCCAATCTTGATTCTTTCCAAAACTAAGTCTTGAATGAACAAATTTCATTCCACAAAACTTCCTTATTTCTTTTATGAGGAATCACTTTATGACGATTTGTATATAACTTTTGGGATTATGTATGATAAAACCTCGTTTAAACAGCATGATAGAAACTCATTTAAACAGCGTTAATGAAAGACTTGAGCGACATATTCTTTTTATGGCAATTCAGTTTATTTTACTAAACTTACTAAAAGAATAATTCAAAGAAAGAAGATCAAGCAATAAATTAACATGTTCCAGGATATGGCCAGACTATTAAAGCATTCATGTGGCGCGGACACGAAATTAACCTGCGGAGGTTTGAACAACATGGAAATTCCAGTTCATAGCAGCGTATTAGCTGCTCGAAGCAACGTTTTGGCTGAGATGATATTGCCTTTAAGAGATCTAAACGAGAAAAAGAACTCAAGATCAGATATCGCAGAAGATAAAATAGCAGATATACCGGAATTGCAAGAAAATATAATCGATAAAGAAAACAAACGTTCCAATGTACGTGTTAGAAGTTATTCTGTGCCAGTATTACAGAATGTTCGAATTAACTTGTTTTAAATTGTATAAACGACATAATTAATCTATATTTTAATAACATATCTATTGAAGTCTTAACATAAATAATAAGATATTAATATTCTCTTTGTTGTAAAGATCAGTATTTAAAAGTGTAATAATTTTATATACAAAACTTCAGTGTGTTTATTATAGCACAATGTATTTTATGCTTACTATCACAATGTATTCTATGCTTACTAACTTTTTTGTGTGACATAATAGTCTTCCTATAATAGAAATAACTTCTGAGTTCGCTATTTTCACGAGTGAGTACCGTATCATTTATTATTATATTTATCCAATATTTCAATTTTTTTTGATAATATTTTGTATCAAAATTTTAGGGTCGTTATATGTTTTCTTTGGAATTGCTGGATCTAAGTAAAGAAATGACCGAAGAATTATTGCGATATATATATAGTGATCACGTTGATAATTTGGATAATTTCGCTCCGCAACTTTTACCTCTGGCTGAACGCTTTTGTTTACAGGGTATTATATGTTACAATATCGAGGAATTGATCTTTTAGAAATCTGACTAACAATGCTGTTATATATTACACTCTTTTTTAGGACTGAAGGAGCTCTGCGAACGAAATCTTATCGAAACGATAACTCCAGAAACTATAGCGAGCAGACTTTTAATTGCGGACGAGTTTGGCTGCGATGCGCTTAAAAGAGCAAGTTTAGCATATTGTGAGGAAAACATAACGATACTCAACAAAAGTTTGGCATGGAAAATGATGGAACAAGTGAACCCAGAATTGTTTAATGAAGTTTGTGAAGCTGGTATTAGCAGTTCAAGATCAAGTAACATGGATGATAGTGAATTAAGCAATTGATATCTTTTAGATATAAGCAACTTAATTAATTGTGAGTTGCAACAAATTTTAGATAGTTTTAATTTTCAAAAAGAGAAATCAATGTAAGATATGATTCAGATTTTATAGAAAATTTGATCACTTATAAAATACTGTTGAAAAATGTGTCTTTCCAACAAATAACTTTAATAAAGAACATTTCTATGGATCTTAATATATTTTTATACTTAGCTCTATTAATTGAAAATTAACTTACGGTGGTTTAATATTAGCCATTGAACACTCGACCGCTTGTAATCTTAAGCGGAGAAAATCAGTTCGAAGTTCCAATACGGAATCAAGATTAACCACTTCATGATCTCCATAATCCACAAAAAAAATTTCACATTGATCATTTTCAGGTGTAGAAATAATTTCAGCTCTGTACCATTGCTTATTAAAACTAAATCTTGCTGCTACCATTTGACCAATTGTTATCTGAGAAGATAAAATAATAATACAAAGATATTTTTTAAATATTGACCCTTAATATTAAAGTATTCAATTGTTCAATTAAAGTATTTACATTTTTCAACCTATGCATTTCATAATTTTCTTCATTATCATAGTAGGTATTCATTTCAGACACTAATTTATCTAATGCTGTAGTTCCTGGACCAACAATTTGAACCCAAAACTGACTAGGATTTTCCATTGCTGATACATATACTTCCATCAAACCATCAGAAACTAAAAAGAAAAACATAAAATATATAAAACATTGTAATACCACAAATAAAGATATTATTTATATTTCATATTTCACCTGGTAAAGATTCAGTGCTTTGAACTTGTTCAGATATATTAAGAGTGTTACGAGGAGATAATTTTCCTCTAGGCAATCTTGTAGCAGAAGAAGCCTCTATCTTTGCACGTGCTTCCTTTTCTTCGCGAACTTTATCTTGAATTTGTGCCAAAGCTGCAGTAATTTGTTTAGTTGTTCCTTTTATAATAGTTTTGCTCTCAAAATCTATAAAATATTGGTAGCTATTAAAATTTGAAAAAAATAAAATCAAATATAAAACATAACAATACAAATTTATACAAAGTAAATATACTTGAATCATATGGACCACAGGCGTGTTCAATCATGATTTTTGCACCTGAGCTTATTTGTATTTGTTGTATAACTTCACCGCCTTTCCCTATTATTTTTCCACATACTTTCTGTGGAATAAACATTTCATATGTTTCAATTATAGGCTGATTTTCAATTATAGACTTTATCATTTCTTCAGCTAAATGTATAGCTTCATAGCCTCCTTTTATAGTGCAAATACGATCAGTACATTCAATGTTCTCTTCTTTAAAATGAATTTGTGTTCCTGTTTTATTTTGTATATCTTTTATCATTGAACCACCCCTTCCAATAATAGCAGGTACAAATTGTCTAGGTACTTTATATTCTGTTGTATACATTTTTGAAATTTCAACATGACTTCTTCCAGATTTAATATCTTCTTCGTCCTATTAAATTAAAAAAATGATTGAAACGAAGTATCAATATATAGATTTGTAATAACATTTAAACTTACCTTTTTGTACAATACATATAATACGGCAATACTAACACTTGTTAAAGATAAACTAAGTAAAATTGGTAACGTAAAATATCGTGTCATCCACCTCATTTTATATTTTAGTATTTAAATCCACTATTTCTTTCGTATCTTTTATTTCGGCATAAATAAATTTGGCCTTAAATGTAAACCATGCTTTTAGAGTTGTTATGAATGTGATGTTTTATAACCTCTTTTATGAATATGAAAAAGATTCATGGCGCGAGTTACAAAACAAAATAGAGAATGTGTAAGAAAACTTTAAATACACTGTTATGGTAATTCAAATGAGTTTCCGTCGATCTGTCTCACTTGCTAGTAAATTGTCGTTTCTGGACTCGAATTGAAACTTATATTTTTAAAACCGTGTTATTACCAACAGTGAAATTAAAATATTTTAAGAAATCACACATCTATTAGGAAAATACGTACAAGAATTATCTATACAATATTTCTAATTTATGTAATTTATGTATAATATTTACTAAATGTACTCATTATAAAGGAAAGATATTAAGAAATGTTCTTAAAATTAAGTGCAATTGTAACTTATATTAATCTTTTTTGTTATATTGGTACCAGTACGAAAGAGGTCATGACGTCGACACTAAGATTAGATTATGACGGATGATTTAAATGTATTTTTTACGTTAGGAATGAGTACAATGACATAATTATTAATAAATTATCAATAATGATACGATATTAAGATAGAGAAGAACTGTACATTATCAAAATCAATGAGTAAATAACTTTCATCAGTTAATCAATTAGTAAATAACTTTTTATTATATAATTGCTATACAACAAGCTACTATAGCAATATTTATTAATTTATAGTGAGTTTATATTTTTTATATGTGTGTTTAGGAAAATTACACTATTCATTAATAGTGTAAGTATAAAATTCATAAAAACTTTTCACAAGTTTCATACAATTGTTATAAATAGCTAATGTTAAGGAAATAAGTGGTTTACAAATGGTTTGAATAGTCTGTCAAACAGGATACCGTGGTTGACATTTTAAGATAATTCTGTTTACTACATATATTTGAATATCTTCTGTTATTTAAAATGAATAAAGACAAAATATAACATTTTTCTCTTTTTTTCTTTAGTAATTTTGTCCATGTACATTAGTATATTGCAACTGAACTGCGACTGAATATAGTTAGTTAATATAACATAATTGCATAGTGAGGATATTACACAACAATGTGTATTCAATATGTGAAATAATATACATATATCAATGATGTAGATACTCCTTCATATTTCCCTGATACTTCACGTGTTGAAATCACTAAAGGAATTAAAATTTACTTTATTAATAATACACACATATGTACTTAATTAGTTTTATAAAACAGATAAACATTTTATATAATGTTATTTAAATAAAGATTTTTATTTAAATAGATTATCTATTTTAACATTATCTATGAAGTGAATTTTCGACGACTCGTCGATAGATAAAACAAAGGAGAATCTCCACAATTGCAACAAAATGATCAAATACTTTACATGTAAGTATTTATTAATAAGTCTAACTATTATATACATATCAATTCTAATTTATTATTTAAAACATTAATTTCATTATATGCTTTATTGGAATTATTTATCATATATTGGATGATAGAAGTTATTTGTAGTAACTAAAACTTAATATTATTAATGGAGAATACACATATGAAGATAAGAACTACAATGTATGCATGCATTATACTCTCTCTCATGTACGATTGTGGAATTGTAGTTTTATTATCTTAACATACTAATTATTACATCTTTTATTATCATTCTATTAATGTGTAATCACACTAGAGAACAAAATAGCTTTCATAATTAACAGACACGCACTAACTTGTCTATCATTTGCAGAAAGTAGCGTCTCCAATGAATAGGGAAGCATATGATGGAAGAAGTAAGTTTCCAGTAAATAGTCGCGCCATATTTTGATTCATACTATTTCCATGTGTATTAATAATATGAAAATTATACGTTCGATGAATGAATTCTACTTTTTCTATAAAATACTGTAAATGTATATATATTTCAATATCCTCTTATTGGATTACATTACTACATTGCAATGTATAATGATTTACATTCTTATTTTTGTATATGTTAGATAAGTTATTATTCCATTGTTAAATAATATTATTTAATTCTATATTAATTGAACTTTTTTTTCTTTATATATATTTATCTAAGAGACATATTTTATATCAGTAAATTATAAATACATACATTTAACGATAATTTTATCGTAAAAAAAATGTTTATCTTAAGAAACAAAAATACATTCTGTTTCCTGCATACAGTTTTTGTTTTTCGATTGAATTGCGCTTGCGCAAGAATTAAGATTGTGTTGTTATATAACGCGAAAAGTGTTATTACTTATTATCAGTTTACAGAGTGTTTGTCACTGTGGACAAAACTCCAGGGAAGAACAATGAAACCACGTGTGTTAATTACGAGCAACGATATACCATCAGCTGGTATAGATCTTTTGCGGACAAAGTAAGTATATTTCTTGAGAAAGATCATTTACTAATGTTCAATTATTTGTAATAATTAAAAAAAAAGTTGAAAAAATAAAATTAAGTGAAAATTCATCAATCTGGCATTATCATCATGTAATATTGCAATTATTTTAACGTAATTTTATGCAACAATTAAAATTATAATAATTATTAATTCTGAATTAATGATTAATATTGATTCTGAATGTTTAGTGGTTCTTACAATATAACGTGATATGTTACTCGGAATTTAATTTCTTTGTGACAGATGCGATGTCACAATCATTCAAACGACTAATCCTAGTCAAGAAGATGTATTGCAAGTTCTTCCTGGTCATGATGCAATCTTTGTCACTAATCATTTAAATATAAATAGCGATTTTCTTAATAATGCAGGTAAATATTGAATTATTAATGATATGATGAATTATGTTTTATGCGGAATTTTGAAATAAGTGATAACAACGTTAATCAATTCAAGCTTTTAAACTTAGTTTTAAGCTTAAAACTTGGTTAATAGAAGAAACAGTATTTGTAATTACAAATATAATTTAATTCTAGATTTCAGATTTATTATCTTTTTTCCTTTTTTTTTTTGTTAAATTAATCAGTTTACGTAAATAACGATATTATATCAAATATTACATCACAGACGATTTTCTTAACTTCAAAACTCTTTTATAAACGAAACTTAAAGAAACATTAAAAAATAATATTTTAATATAAATAGGAACATCTTTAAAAGTCGTCTCAACAATGTCAGCTGGTTATGATCATTTGGATGTCCCCGAAATTAAAAGGAGAGGTATTAAAGTTGGTCATACCCCTATGGTTTTGTCAGATGCAGTTGCAGAAATTGCAGTACTTTTGGCATTAAATGCAGCAAGACGAACTCACGAAGGACGTTTAAAACTTGAACAGTAATTAGAAAATTTTTACTCTTTCATTTCTAAAAAATATAATTAGTTTAAATTCAAATTGTACATCTATTCGAGAAATTTTATTTTGAATAATGTTTAATGTTTCATTTTGTTTTAAATATTCAATTTTATTTAAAAATTCAGAAAAACATATTTATTAATTTTATTCATGGAAAATATATAATAATAATAATATCAAAAATTCTTGAAAATTTAGAGGGCAAGTGATGAAAAATTTGCAGTGGTTACTTGGTCAAGAGTTAAGAGGATCAACAGTTGGCATTGTTGGTTTGGGCAATATTGGACAAGCTATTGTTAAACGACTAAAAGGATTTAGTGTAGCTCGTTTTGTTTATACTGGACATTCTCGTAAAAAAGCAGGTATTTACATAGTATGCATAAAAATAAAATATGTATTTCGAAATATTTATTTTTATCTTAAATAGGTGACGAACTTGGAGCGCATTTTGTGTCTCTTGACGATCTTCTTGAACAAAGTGATTTCGTAATTGTTTCTGTCCCGTTAAATAATGAAACTAGAGGATTGTTTGATGATGATACTTTTAATAAAATGAAAAAAAACGCTGTGTTTGTAAACATTTCTCGTGGACAAATCGTAAAGACAAATGCCTTAATCAAAGCATTGCGGAATAACATAATTTTTGCGGCGGGTCTTGACGTTACAGATCCTGAACCGTTACCTCCCGATCACGAACTTCTTAAAATTTCTAATGCTGGTGAGTATTATTAATTACACAAATGTGGATCAAGGATCAAATGAATTAACACTTTTTGTTTTTTAGATATCTTTATTAACAGAAATTTCTCTTTTTATTTTTATTTTTATGTTTCATATTTGTATATTAGTTAATTGTAGAAATATATAGCAAAGTTGTATGTACATTAACAAATATAAAATGTATTGTAGTGGTCATACCTCATTTGGGCAGTGCTACTGTGAAGACACGAAATGATATGTCTTTTACTGCAGCACAAAACATTCTCAATGGATTAGAGGGTAAGCCACTGATATATGAATTGTAACTAATATATTTTTCTGCATATATGAATTATAAATTTCTATCACACGATTTAAAATTATTGTATTGTATTTGTTTGAAGTAACATAACAAAACAGTGATACAGTCCTAATGTATTTGAGAATATTAACTGACACATATAACATGTACTCTAATATCAACTCTTTTTACATAAATTTATGCTATTTATATATGTAAAGTTTAAATACTTTAAATATATTTTGAGAATATTGAAATGTTTCTGATTGTGGTATTTTTCTATTTATTATAAAAATTTGTAATATGTGTTCTTTTCTCTTTTTACATTTTATAAAAGACTTAAGATTTTTCTTTTTTTAAAAATAAGTGTTTAAAATTATATAAAAATGTTAACAAAAGAAAAAATAATTATGAAAGAATATAATTCTTTTTTTCTAAATGAAAAAAATACACTAATGGCTCCATTATTTATTTAAATCATCTTAGAATAGCTTTTCAAGTATTTCCCAAATTCAATTGCAAACTGTTGGTATTTATCACCCATAATGCACAACAGGTAACCATCAGGCTTCTACTACTGCATTTTTTAAATTACTTAAGATTGGATCTATTTTACTTTCCAAAGATAAGATATGACCTGTATTACAGTTATGACTAGCAATAAAACTAATTACTAAAGGTAATTTGTTCATTTGAACTACCTACAAAATAAGTAACTAATTAGATTTATATTAGTATTTACATATACGTTATTTCTATATTTATTGAAAAATAATAATAACATATATTTTTGTTACCTGATAACTACTATACATGCATATAATTGTTTTATTTTTTCCTAATCCTAATTTGCTTCCTTGATCTGTTGCCATCCCAAATGTTGATAAGAAACTTGCTCTCATGGCTAATTCAGGTGTTGTATCATCAGCTACAGATACAACAGGTACTCCATCCCTATCTGTTATCAATATACTATGAAGTCCTTCTACACTGTTTAGAAGGCCATAAAGAAATTTTCTTAATTCCTAAAGTAATACAAATAAAGGTATAAATAATGATAATTAATAACACATTTTTATATTATGATACTATATATATATTATATATATTATTCAGAAATATATAAACATCTCAAAAACATCTTATGATTATTTTAAAATTAACTTTATATTCTTTCATAAATTACAATAGAAATTATAACAACATTCAATAGATGATTCTTGTGCTGAATACAAATATGAAAACTTTTTTCTTTGTTTTTTTTTATCACCCTCCAGTTTTTAAGAAAGAATTTCAAAAAAAATACAAATTTTGAATTTCAAATATTTTTTGTTTCAATCAGTGTATAAATGTTTCTTATATAAAATAATTTTGCAGACCTTTTCAAATATGATAGTATATATTTTCATAGTATTACAAACATTTAAATATGTTTAAACAATAACTGAAGAAGATATTCAGAATGTATTAATTTTTATGAATGTTTTTCAATTTATTCTAAAAACTAAGAATCTAAAAGAAAATCGATTGAGAAAATTAAAATAGTTTCGCAAAGACATGAAGTATTAGTAGTGATTTTTAACATCAAGCTTGATTTTCTTCTCAATACAAATGAAGATCTTTATTCATTTGGAGGATTGTATTTATTAAATATAATTATTTATGACAAAAATAATAAATTGAAAGACAATATTTCATTATTGTATTTTTAGAATTTTTTGTAATATATTTCATTGCATTCAGCAATCTAACATACAAAATATTTTATTTTGTGGATTAAACCCTAATATTTAAATTAATTATATAAATTTATTATTTTTAGAATAAAATAATATATAAACAATACATGTAATAGCAAAATAAGTTAACATAATTGTATGACTGTAAATCTCTTATATTGTATTAAAAAGAACATCAAGCAATTGTTGATATTGATAATACCTTATACTATAAAACTATATTATATATCATGGAACTATTTTAATTTTCAAATGAAATCTATGTTCTAACTTTCTTTCAGAATTTCCACAAGAAAAAGCTCTATCATCTGTTCTGGTTGTATTTTCTCCTTAATTTTGAAGATAAATTAAAAAATATGTACAAATATATTTCGGATGATCTGTTTATTTTGAGAATCTTTTAAACATATTTAAATGTTTATAATGTTGCATAAATATATTATTATGTCTGAGAATATTTAGAGTAGAATCATCTTATGTAAAAAATATTTGTGTGACTTTTACTGTTGAAACAGAAAAAATTCAGTCGAAAATTTGCATTCTTCAAAGAAGTTGATTTTGGTGGATGAAATCGTTTTCATATTTGTGTTCATCGCACAAAATTCTACAAGAATCGTTAATTAATTATTGTAACATAAAATGTGTGTTGCAAAGTGCTACCTAAACATAACCTTAAAATATAGATTATACTATCTTCCACAAAATAATGCAATGTAATCGTAAAACTTACTGCTGTCATTTTTAGTATTCACTCTGATAAGCAGTACAGTAAATCATAAATTTATTAGGAATTAGTAAAAATCTTAAATGTTAGGATTAATAAACGGCTTTTGCTTTTGACAGGTTGACATCTGATAAACGTAGAATGCGCACGCACCGCATTTAAATTGGCGTAATAAAAAATTATTTTGAAATAAAGTTTAAATTTGGAAAATTCATTATAGTTTTTGTATGTTTGCTATCTAATTTACGGATTTTAGAGAGATGTATTAATATTTAATTAATATTAATGATTTGGTTTTATTAGAAATGATGATTTGTTTTTTTAAGTGTGGAGTTTATTTTTACTTTACATTTTGTTTTTATAATATTTGAGGTGATGTCAGATTGTTTATTTTAGAGGAACTACAAAATAATACAGTAACCTGGCATCAATATAATTTGTAATAATATTTTTATTAGAAAATTTGATTTGTTCTAATAAAAATTGATAAGAAATTAACGATAATGATTAAAAATAGCAATAATTAATTATAATGGATAAATTAATGGATTGTGAAAATTGTACTTAAGTTCTACTTTTGAAAATGAAAGTTCATACCATCAAAATATTATAAGTTAATATAACAATTATACACAAGAATTTGTGTATATTACCGTTCAATATTAGAAAAAAAACTAATTTCTATTATTACTTTCTGTAAACATCCACATGTTAATTTGTACTAAGATTACTTGAACAACCTCCATACATAAACATTTTTGGTATATCTTGACCATAATACACTTTTGTATTCTGCGCTAATGCTTCATATTTTTTTAATTCTAAAAATTCTACAGTAAGAAGAAGTTTATTTGCTTCAGCCTGCATTTTTGTTTGATAATATTCAGCCTCTGAACGACTTTTTTCTCTTGCTAAATGCATTTCATCCTCAATAGCTGCTATTCGCTGTTGAGATTCTTTTTCCATAATTTTTTGATTATACTGTATCTTTGCTACCTGTGCCTCTTTTTCTGCTTCAATAACAGCCTTTTTTCTATCAGTCTCTGCATCTTTCTCAACAACTTTTTGATGCTGTGTTGAAATTAAAAGTTTTGTTTTTTCTGCTTCCCTATAATAATTAGTAAAATATTGTTTAAACCTTTCAAAATAATTAATCAACTTAAATTTATATAGTACTTACATTAATTCATAATTTTTTCTGATAGTTTCTGGAATTTTGGGTTTAGTTACTCTAACTGCATGAATACTTAAACCAGGTGCTAAATCATTTAAGTCCTTTTGTAAAGCAGTTTTCAGATTTTCATCTATTTGATCAAACAAGTCTATATATACTTCGTGTAATGTGTGTACAGAACAAAATTGGTTTAATTCATGGTGGATTTTATTAAATATTAATGTTTGATCATAATCTGCTGTAAAGTTTCTCACCATGTTATAAACTATAATTAAGAAGATGAATACAAAATATTGCAATAATTCATAATTATAATTATAATTATAATTATAAATAATAGTATAGTTAGACTACAGATCTTTATGCATTATATATAAGAAATTTAGAAATATAGAAATATAGAAATCTGTAGAATGAATGTAAATTGTAAAAATATATGAAATATCTAATGTAAAGTATTTGTCATAATATTTAGTGGAAACAATTCTCCGCTCCAATTACATTTCTTTAATTGTATCCATAAAAATTTGAAATTGCATTAAAATTTGCAGTTTTTTTATAGTTTAATACATATGATTAATAAAAGTTTTACCACTGTTTGCATCTAATATATTTACAACCTCTATACGATCAAAATAGATCATTACACCACCACTTGTTCCACATGGAACATTCTTTACTTCATCTGTCTGTAATGTAACTTGGACAGAGCGATATGTTGTTAATAAGGGTATCATCATATGAAATCCAGGATTGCTGACTTGAGGCAATAACGCTCCACCCTATATCATTCAATAAAAATGTGTGTGTTATAAATTACATTATAATGTATTTGTTACTTACTCTACTCTATTCTATTAATTACTTACTCTAAAATAAACACCAACATGACCTTCTTCTATACGATGTAAAGAAAAATTGAAAACTATTGCCAAGCAAATACAAAAGCATATTCCAATAATGCCTTGGTCAAACATGCTATTTATTTGCTAAAATACCAAAATTCTTTGTTGTATAAATTAAGGAAATTAATAATTGATATATATATTTATATATTTATTGCAACAAACTATATTTTACCAATTTTTGTATTATATATAACAACAATATTTATTATAAAACATCAATGATTTGTTTATTTGTTTTACTTATACTTCTCTCATAGAGGTTATATCTAGTATATATGTATGTATAATAAAATTTTGTAAATCTTTTAAATATTACCTGTTTGTGACAGCAAATATTTTAAAAAATAAATAAATTTTGTAAATTTAAATTTTCGATCCGTAAAAGTTGAATATTTTATATTCTAACCAACTATGTTGTTTCAGTTGGCGTACTAGTTTTATAAATTAAATCTTTCACTCATATTCTATTGAATAATGAACTCAATTTTTTAAAGTTTTATTTGAATAGAATTTCCACAAACGTATGTGCTATGAATGTCACACATTTTAATATTTATTCAAGATTAACAGAAATTTATAATCATTAAAATAGAACAATCCTAACGGATGGGGAAAATATTTTTATAAGAAAATGGTAATTAACAATTCTAAATTATTCTCAATATCATTAAAAATAATTTAAAAACCATTAATAAAACTTGAAATAAGAATGATATAATTTATTCTGCGATACTATTGGATTAATATAGTGACATTTTTGATCACTAGAGTTCATACATACATATAATGTTCGAAATAGCATGAAATTATTAAAAATTTTTCTTATTTAAATTACTAATATTGTTTTATGTACATTGTGAAAAAAATATTGTGTAATAATCATTATTGTCAATGATGAAAGATCCACTTCATGTCCATTATCTATTTGTTTTCCTTTATTTATGTTTGTGTAATCTTCTTCTTTCACGAACAGTAAGTTGTTCAAGTTGACTCAAAGCCTTAACGTCACTTATAGTCGTATTTAGTGCCTTTAATTTTTCTAAACCTCGTTTAGCCAATGCCCCTTCTGGAGTGTCCGGTGGTTGCAGAAGGAGCATAGCTAGGCTCTTCTTCAATATACTTGCGCCTTCTTCAAGGCGCGGAGCCAATTCTATTGAAGAAATTTCTTGTCTACAATGCGCTTGATTTGCTAACGACACTATTGGTAAGTGCAATTCGAACAGTAATATTGCTAAAAAATATTTTCCTTAATAGGCGACATTTTATATTAACTTTATTAATATTTACACTATATTAAATTAGCACTTAAACATATTATGCAGAACATTATTGCAGAATTAAAATTCGAATAAATCAGTTTTCATTGCTCTTACATATTTTATTCTGTAAATTCGAATAAATTATTGGTTAAAAATACCTTTATGTCGAGATATTCCTGGTTCAACAATTTCCATCAATTCGTACATTTCTTTACATACATTCAACATATTCTCCATAGATCTTTTATTTGGATTTGGCTTCACCACTTCGAGTCTATAAGTAGCCAACAACTTTTGCTTCACCTCTACTACTAAAAAATGATTTCGATGGAGAGTTTTCAATAATTTCTTCTTTAAAATCTCTAGCTCCTTGATTATTACAAACCAATAAATGCAAAGATGAATAGGCGTTCAACAATGTGCAATTATCACAATTCTATTGTATACGAACTTTAGCATCCCTAGTGTCGTCATTGAGCAACGATTTGCATAGATTCAAAGTGGTTTTGACAAGATATCCTGCCATGTGGTGTTCGCAATTGTCGCATTTCCATTTCCTTTCGTACGGAAACTTTGTCAAAGGATCTTCCATTCCCAAGTAACCTTTTCTGCATCGTGGACACAATATAGTGCTTATATATGATCCCAATTCATATGGATCTCTACACACTGAGCAATCACATTCGAAATATTTTGTTTTTCTTAAATGTTGTCTCCGAGATAATGTTCCCTGGTAATGAAATAATATATAAAATATAAACAAAATCATTAATAAAAGAAATTGTGCAACTGTACAACTTTGCTATTTCTGATAATTGGAAGCTTCACACATAACATATAGCAATACAAATACAATAGTGTAATATTTTAAATGAGTTTCAAGTTCTCCACACATAGGATTTTGTAATATAAAAATTTTATAATAAACGAATAAACAAACCAAAAGAGGCGAAGTATAATTAAAGCAAATGATATCGCCCTTTTTAATTGGTACACTGGCATGTACAGTTAGCTTAAAATCTCTATTCATAGTTAGATGAAGGTTTCCTCTGCAGCTGTGAGAGAGCAAAGAGGTCTTCTCAAATAAACCTCGTAAATAAAGTGCTTCTCTAGTACTTCCTGGAGGCCTAAGCTCGAGAGAATTAACATCTGTAATTGCGCACATTAGTTGAAGAATTTCCGAAACAGATGGATCGTCATAAGGAACTAAACTAAGTGATTTCATCATCTATTCAAAATAAGAAATATTATTATAAGAAAACTTCTTTTTCTGTTAATTTCTTTATTTCACTTACATTTATAATGTTTGTTTCTCTGTCTTCCCATTCTTCTGTGCCTCTTCTTTTTTCTAAATGAGCCTCCATAGATCTGACTCGTTCCCATAATTTCGGATCTCTTTTTTTTAAAAGCCAAAATCTTAGAATCATTAATATACTGCTAATGTAACCGGTAATGTAACATAAATTTTTCTTCAATACGTCTTCATTAGTTCGGAAGAGTTCACATTCGTCTGGTGTATGATGTCTCGGGTGTTCCTGACATGTTAATTATTAATGACAAATGATATCGCTTAATAAAGTGATGTACCTATGCTTAACAAACAAAATAACGTTCGCTCTATCGAGTTAAAAGGAATAACTGAAGATAAAATTTGAGTGCATTGACAACATATCATTTATTTTTGCACGTACCTCGCAAGCACTGCCACACAAGGGCACGACGTCGCATTTCGTGCAAAAATATTGCTCTTCTTCTTCGTTTGGTGGCAAGAGACTCATACATGCGAAGCATAACAGATTTCTATTGCAAGACAATGGTCCAACAACAATGGGTTCTTCTCGAAATATCACTTCGCCTGGCTGTAAATCCGTTGCTGCCTGTAAATATCTAAAAGAAGACGATCTATGAGACACGCATTTCAAAATAATGTGATACATAAAATTTTAATTCAAATTATAAAATCGAAACCATCGTATTTGTTTTTTAATTGAGATTAAATATAATTCATGATATTTCCAGAATGATAGATCCTATCGATTTCAATATCTTTCGATACAGATAGTTAGAGTTATGTAGAGTTAATAATAATGTTTCACAATACGTTTATGTTTGTACC